>JBAMBO010000749.1:0-381069 GCA_037044535.1 Lordiphosa magnipectinata | reverse complement strand
CAATTTCCGACCGATCGGTCCTATGGCAGCCTTAAGATATAGTCATCCGATTTCGGCACAATTTTGCGAATCTATTTGAAAGCATATAAAATAAGTCATCAGCGAGTTTAAGGACGCTAACAAAACTAAACAAAAAAATTTTTTTACCAAGACTCATGTTCGACCGATCGGTCCTATGGCAACCATAAGATATAGTCACCCGATGTCGATCAACTTTTTCAAATTAGTTTGAAAGCGTTTAATATTAATAATCACCGACCTTAAGAACGATTTACTTGAAAACAAAAAAGTTTTTTTTCACTAAGACCCATTTTCCGACCGATCGGTCCTATGGCAGCTATAAGATATAGTCATCCGATTTTGACCAAAATTTTCAAATCTGTTTGAAAGCATATAATATTATTAATGACCGAGTTTAATCACGTTAACATTGAAAACAAAAAAGTTTTTCTCACTAAAACCCATTTTTCGACCTATCGGTCCTATGGCAGCTATAATATATAGTCATCCGATTTTGACCAAAATTTTCAAATCTGTTTGAAAGTATATAATATTATTACTGACCGAGTTTAATCACGTTAACATTGGAAACAAAAAAGTTTTTCTCACTAAAACCCATTTTTTCGACCTATGGTTCCTATGGCAGCTATAAGATATAGTCATCCGATTTTGACCAAAATTTGCAAATCTGTTTGAAAGTATATAATATTATTAATGACCGAGTTTAATCACGTTAACATTGCAAAACAAAAAAAGTTCTTCTCACTTAAAAGCCCATTTTTGTGACTCGATGTGTTCCTATGGCAGCTATAAGATATAGTGATCCGATCCGCTCGGTTCCGACATATTAGCAGCGTGCAGTAAAAAGAAGACTCTGTGCAAAATTTCAGCTCGATAGCTTTAAAACTGAGAGACTAGTTTGCGTAGAAACAGACGGACAGACAGACAGACAGACCGACAGACAGACGACAGACAGACGGACAGACAGACGGACGGACAAAGCTCAATCGACTCAGCTCGTCCCCCTGATCAAGAATATATATAGTTTATGGGGTCGGAAATGAATATTTCTATGCGTTGCAAACTTCTGGGCAAAATTATAATACCCTTTGCGAATAATGACTTCCCCATGAAGATTATAAAATCATTAATTGGTAGAAACAAGACAATAAAACCAAAAGACGACAAACAACCAAAATCATATAGGTGCCTCACATACGTTCCGAAACTCTCAGAGCGCTTCGCAAAATCGGAATGTTTCAACAGACACAACATACAAATAGCCCACAAACCCACAAACACAATGAAAAATTTTTACAACAAGACGAAATCCAAAATAGAAAAAGCCGACAAAAGCAATGTTATATATAAAATACCATGCAATGGAGATTTAGAGAACAGGTGCAATAAACTTTACATTGGAACAACAAAGTCTAAACTTAAAACAAGGATTTCACAACATAAATCGGATTACAAGCTCCGACACCAAACGACAAATCAAAAAACAGCACTAGCAACCCACTGTATGGAGAGCGGACATTCACCGAATTTTGAAGGAACAACAATTTTACAACAAGAGAGCAATTACAGGAAGCGCTTTACTCTTGAAATGCTACATATAATTGACACGCCAACAGACAAGAGACTAAACTACAAAACTGACACTGAAAACTGCGCCCACATATACAGACATCTACTCAATAGGCAATAATTTAGTACTGAACTCCACGTCAAGCGGTACAGACGTGTTATAAATTGTATGTAAAAAATGTTTTTTGAAGTAATGTGATAATTGGTAAATTGTTTTTGTAGTGTCCCTGAAGACGGATGCCGAGGCGCATTCGAAATATATCGGAAACAAACCAAAAACACTGAGTTTTTCTTCTCGACCTAGAGCCAGCTAACATCTACATTCTAATAATTATTGCTATACATTAGTAACCAAAATTATGCATTGTAAAGCTATCAATTAAGCTATACAGTACGAATCACTAATATACAAAGTCTATCTGTTTTTATCATAACTTTTTACAAGGAAATTATGCATTGTAAATATTCCTAACAGCGTTCGTATGAACATTCAAATAACTGAAATTTAAAGACTATGTTGAACTTTAAATAAGAATCTGCTTCGGTCTAATTGTATTCAAAACTAGATTTATATCTGACTTGACTAACAGCTCTTACTTGTTATTTTCTACATTTCATTCCAAAATAAGCCAAGTTTAAGCTTTTAATCTGATCAGTTAGTTGTAGCTTGCTCCGTTGTAAAGCAGCTGTTTTGGGATCTGAGTCATAAATTTAGTCGAAATGGCTAAGAAATTGCACAGTTTCATTTGTTCACTTGAAAATATTTTTTCTGGCGTTATCATTAAAAGGGATTGTATGCCTCGCGTGAGAAATCGAATCTTTTGAATATTTGGAAAAGTAACTCCACATAAAACTCGCGCATTGTTTATGTTAGTATTAAGGTCATTTATAGTTTTCAAAACGTAGCTTAAAAATATAAATTTATTTTTTTGTTTTGTTTGGTTTAGCCGTTAAGTTTGCTACCTCATTTGGTTTTATGTTGTCAACCTCTAACTACTCAGCCAAAAAGAATAACTGGAGCGCATCACATTGATTAGATTATAAAATGAATGTAGATGTTAGCTGGCTCTAGGTCGAGAAGAAAAAGTCAGTGTTTTTGGTTTGTTTTCGATATATTTCGAATGCGCCTCGGCATCCGTCTTCAGGGACACTACAAAAACAATTTACCAATTATCACATTACTTCAAAAAACATTTTTTACATACAATTTATAACACGTCTGTACCGCTTGACGTGGAGTTCAGTAGTAAAGTATTGCCTATTGAGTAGATGTCTGTATATGTGCGCGCAGTTTTCAGTGTCTGTTTTCTAGTTTAGTCTCTTGTCTGTTGGCGTGTCAATTATATGTAGCATTTCAAGAGTAAAGCGCTTCCTGTAATTGCTCTCTTGTTGTAAAATGGTTGTTTCTTCAAAATTCGGTGAATGTCCGCTCTCCATACAGTGGGTTGCTAGTGCTGTTTTTTGATTTTTTCGTTTGGTGTCCGAGCTTGTAATCCGATTTATGTTGTGAAATCCTTGTTTTAAGTTTATACTTTGTTGTTCCAATGTAAAGTTTATTGCACCTATTCTCTAAATCTCCATTGCATGGTATTTTATATACAACATTGCTTTTGTCGGTTTTTTCTATTTTGGATTTCGCCTTGTTGTAAAAATTTTTCATTGTGTTTGTGGGCTACTTGTATGTTGTGTCTGTTGAAACATTCCGATTTTGCGAAGCGCTCTGAGAGTTTCGGAACGTACGTGAGGCACCTATATGATTTTGGTTGTTTGTCGTCTTTTGGTTTTATTGTCTTGTTTCTACCAATTAATGATTTTATAATCTTCATGGGGAAGTCATTATTCGTCAGTATTAGCTTAATAATAAGCAAATCAATCCCGGATCGTCACCAAAATTAGGTGGGCAGTTGAAGCTGTGCACAAAATTTTAAAACAAAACGAGAGCGTAAGTTAAAGTCGGCTCAAACCGACTTCGATATACCCGTTACTCATGGAAACAAATGTTTAATAGCCTTCCTGTATGCCTGAAGTGGGTCAGCCGAAAAGTATGCAACATTTTTTTAACTCGGCCATTTATTATCCGATCTTGATGAAAATTTTAGGGCTTATAGATGTTGCGAATATACGTTTGAAATTTGAGATCGATATCTCAAATATTGTGGGAGTTATTCAACATTTTCTATTGTGGGGGTGTGGGTGGGCATGGCAAAAATTTGAAATAAACTTGATCTGCGTGGAGACAATAGGAGTCTACATTTCAAAATTGGTTGCTCTAGCTCTTCTAGTCTCTGAGATCTAGGTGTTCATACAGACAGACGGTCCGTATGAACGAAGAGATCTCAGAGATGGTAAGAGATAGAGGTTTGACATGTATGGGACATATATTTCTTATACTTGCAGGCAATTTGGAAAAAACTTCATATCTCCTACAGTTTTGGAGATAGATCGTTCGTTCCTTCTAGAGATACCTTGTAAACAAAATTATTTATCGATTTGCTGAAGGAATGATAAAGATCCGATGAACGATACTCAAGTTATGGGCAAAAAACGGCCAGTTAACACCACCCACCCCCCACCAACAACCACAGCAACATACCCTAACCGTTCAACACTCTTAGTGCGAGAGAGAAAGAGAGAGAGAAACTTAGAGAGCGCACCGCGCTGTGCGCGGGCTGTTAACTGGCCGTTTGACTCCTGAGCAAATGCGAGTGTAAGGGTACAGAGTATGTTATAGTCGGGCTTGACCGACTTTCTTTCTTGTTTATTATTTAGATGGTTAGCAGCAGGGAATCAAACCGAAACGAATTTCGGTTCCGGTTTCGGTACGTACCGAAACTTCTGTGTCGGTAAAAGGTTCTGTTTTGGTTTTTTTTATTTCGATATTCGGTTCCGTTTCGATACCTAGATTTTTATTTCGGTATACCGGTACGTACCAGTATGGACCGGTAAAATTAACAGAAACTTTTAGACTTAGTTCCAAACAAACTGAGTTACAGAGTACATCCGCGCCTACTGATTGCGGGTTAATAAAATTCGCACAACCCAGGCGTTTAATAATTGGATTTCGAATTTGGCGGAATGCGAGGTCGTTCATCAGGGCAAACGGCCTTCCATCAACCGTGCACAGAGAAACACACGCATCTTGAATAGTCTGTTTGGTAGTTTCCACCCGAATGCTGGGCTTAAACAATTCATCAATGCACCTGTACCTGGAACCAGGAGTTTTCTTTTCCGGTGCTTGATTTGTGTTTTGCTGATCGATTTGATTGTCAAGCCTTTTTATCATGTTGGTGTGAGATCGGGCAATGTGCTTTTTATACCCTTGCAAAGGGTATTATAATTTTGCCCAGAAGTTTGCAACGCATAGAAATATTCATTTCCGACCCCATAAACTATATATATTCTTGATCAGGGGGACGAGCTGAGTTCATTGAGCTTTGTCCGTCCGTCTGTCTGTCCGTCTGTCTGTCCGTCTGTCTGTCCGTCTGTCTGTCCGTCTGTCTGTCTGTCCGTCTGTTTCTACGCAAACTAGTCTCTCAGTTTTAAAGCTATCGAGCTGAAATTTTGCACAGAGTCTTATTTTTACTGCACGCTGCTAATATGTCGGAACCGACAGGATCGGATCACTATATCTTATAGCTGCCATAGGAACCATCGGTCGAAAAATGGGTTTTAGTGAGAAAAACTTTTTTGTTTTCAATGTTAATGTGATTAAACTCGGTCATTAATAATATTATATGCTTTCAAACAGATTTTCAAATTTTGGTCAAAATCGGATCACTATATCTTATAGCTGCCATAGGAACCATAGGTCGAAAAATGGGTTTTAGTGAGAAAAACTTTTTTGTTTCCAATGTTAACGTGATTAAACTCGGTCATTAATAATATAATATACTTTCAAACAGATTTAAAAATTTTGGTCAAAATCGGATGACTATATCTTATAGCTGCCATAGGAACCATAGGTCGAAAAATGGGTTTTAGTGAGAAAAACTTTTTTGTTTTCAATGTTAACGTGATTAAACTCGGTCATTTATAATATTATATGCTTTCAAACAGATTTGCAAATTTTGGTCAAAATCGGATGACTATATCTTATAGCTGCCATAGGACCGATCGGTCGGAAAATGGGTCTTAGTGAAAAAAAACTTTTTTGTTTTTAAGTAAATCGTTCTTAAGGTCGGTAATTATTAATATTAAACGCTTTCAAACTAATTTGAAAAAGTTGATCGACATCGGGTGACTATATCTTATGGTTGCCATAGGACCGATCGGTCGAACATGAGTCTTGGTAAAAAAATTTTTTGTTTAGTTTTGTTAGCGTCCTTAAACTCGCTGATGACTTATTTTATATGCTTTCAAATAGATTCGCAAAATTGTGCCGAAATCGGATGACTATATCTTAAGGCTGCCATAGGACCGATCGGTCGGAAATTGAGTCTTAGTGAGAAAAACTTTTTTCAGACGTTTATCAGTCGGAAAATAGGTTTTAGTTACAAAATTTTTTGATTGTTATGTAAGCGTTCTTAAACTGTGACATTTGCATTTGCAAGGGTATAAAAACTTCGGCGCAGACGAAGTTAGCTTGGCCTTCTCGTTTAAATTTGTTCCATGATCGCCCTATAAAAAAGGAAAGAACATACATACATACATATAAGTAAGTTTATGTACATATATGTACAATATACACACAAACATAGTTTTCGCTTCTTTTCATCAGGGGCATGCAAACATTAGCATGTACATACATACATAAAGACAGGCTATTTAACTTTCTAAGCACTTGCATACGAAATAAGTATGTATGTGTAAATGCATGAGAGAAAAGTCTCGAAGCTTACATATGCATGTGCATTAGACTGATTATCATTGTACTTTCTACATACATATGTATATGTATATATTTCGGAAAGAAAATTCGTAAATATTAAACTCATCTTAATTTTTTGTTCACACTCGTTTATTAAGCAATTGCTTACATTTTCTTCAGTGTCAAAGGCAAAATACTTCCGATACACATTTGTTTTTGGACTTGGCGTTTTAAGCGATCGTTTAGATTGACTTGCAACTCTTAAATAAATTAATTACTCTTTGCAATTTCGCAGCACAAACACGAATAAAAATTTTACAACGATTAACCGTAGGCGACTGTACACTGAGCTCTTTCGTTTTGCATAAAAAAGGGACAGCATCCAAAGAAAGAATATATACATATTTTTGTTGCTGTTTTTGTTTCAGTCTTTCTCACAGAAACCTATAGCTTAAGTCAATATCGGACCTTCTTGACTGGATCCGACTGAGGGATCAAAGCGAGCTCGAATAATAAGATTAAATCAATCCCGTGTGAGCCTAAGTGAGGATCAAGACAAGAATCCCGGGATTGAAAAATCCGTACTCAAATCAATCCTTCTCGTACTTGGCTTGAGAAAATCCGGGCTTGACCGACTTCTGACATCGTTTCGGATTAATTTTAGCCCGGATATCTCGGATTTGTTTTTCTGTGTAGTCGCAATCGTTTTGGTGCGGGTATTGAGCACACTCGTTCTCGAGAACCATTAAACGCATCCACTTCAACTTGACGGCTATTTGACAAGTGACATTTATGCTATATTACTGCATCAAATGTTTTTGGCGTCAGTTGTTTGCAATCATGGAATGGGGCTCGCTCGAAAATCGTGTTGTCGTAATTGGCCTGCATAAATGCGGCAACGAAAAAGGTGAAATCTTTCGGATGCTGATGCTGCGTCCACTGGAAATCACCCAAAACTTTGTGTATCGTACCGTGAAGTTATTTAATTATACTGATGGAATAAAAGACCACGCGAAATCCGGCCGGCCGCGCACTGTGCGAATGCCACAAGCCATCAAAGCCACTGCGCAAGCAGAAAATCATGTCTCGTGAGATGTATATCAGCAAGGACAGCATGTCGCGCATCATAAAACGAGACTTGCACACAAAAAAAAAATTCTAAATCCGACATTTTTCGTTTTTGGCTAAAAATTTTTGATTTAATAATTTTTCTTGTTGATTTTTCCAATTTCAACGTAAAAACAAGATAAAAGTCATTTAGACTCAACTGTGCGTCCCTTTGATTTCAAACCGCCAACAGTTTCGATTTTTGTTCCGCAAATTTCAATGGCGCTATTTATATTGGCAGTTGGTGGAATTCGTTCTTGAGAATTACAAGAAAGCAAACATTCGTGAATGTTTTCAATACAAGTGCATCTTTTTCAATACAAGTAACCAATTTGGTGCGTTACCTCAGTTGCGAGGCGTGGCTCAGCCATCTAACGCGACGCTCCAACTGTGCTTCAGTCCAAGAGCCGTAAGTTCGAATCCCAGCAGAGTAAGAAAAAGTTTTTCACTTAATAAAAAATATTAGTTTGTTATATTTGTTGTTTTTCGGGATAATATAAATAATTAAAATAATAATAATAGCAGCGCGCGCGGCAAACATTTGAATTTTTTTTCTAAATAAACAAAAATCAAAAGTGCAGACATTTTGATTTCAAATGGAAAAACTAATGGGCGAAAATCAAAGACGGAAATTGTTGAATTTCCAATGAAAAATGTTACATTTACCAATTTTTTATACCCGTTACTCGTAGAGTAAAAGGGTATACTAAAGTCGTGCAAATGTATGTAACAGGCAGAAGGAATCATTTCCGACCATATAAAGTATATATATTCTTGATCAGCAACAACAGCCGAGTCGATATAGCAAGGTCCGTCTGTCCGTCCGTCTGTCTGTATGAACACCTAGATCTCAGAGACTAGAAGAGCTAGAGCAACCAAATTTGAAATGTAGACTCCTATTGTCTGCACGCAGATCAAGTTTATTTCAAATTTTTGACACGCCCACCCCCGCCCCAGAATAAAAAATGTTGAATAACTACATTTATATACGCAACATCTATAAGCCCTGAAAATTTCATCAAGATCGGACGATAAATAGCCGAGTTACAAAAATGTTGCATACTTTTCGGCTGTCCCACCTCAGGCACACAGGAAGGCTATTAAACATTTGTTTCCATGACTAACGGGTATATCTCGTTTTTTTGTGTGGCGATACAAGAGACACACCGGCCACAACAAAAACGTAAGACAATGTAGCGAAAAATGCCCACAGTCGAATTCTGTTTACTGACGATATAATTTTTACCATAGAGGAATCGTTCAACAAACAACGATAGAGTGTATGCTGGGTCATCAAAACAAGCATCCGAAGTCATTCCGAGAGTTCAAAGAGGTCACCATTCGGCTTATGTGATGGTTTGGTGGGGAGTGCCTATGATGGGGTCACCAAGCTCCATTTTTGTGAATAAGGAGTCAAAACTTCGGCGAAAGTATATTAATCCGACGTTTTTGAAAAGGTTGTGAAGCCTCTCAACACGACATTATTTGCAAACATGCAGTGGACCTGTCAACAAGACTCCGCTCCAGCTCACAAGGCAAAAACCTAGCCAAAGCACGGCTAAAAAAATATGTACCGAAGTTCATTTCTACAGATGATTGGCCTGCTGTGGTCCGTTCTCGAGGCTATGGCTTGCTCTACTCGACACCCAAGTATTGAGTCTTTGAAGCGCGCCCTTGTCCGAGCAGTGGACAATTTCTCAATGCATGAGGTGTGCACTGCTATCGATGAGTGGGCAGAGAGACTTCGGCGTTGCTGGAAGGCACAAGGCGGCCATTTCGAATAAGTTGTTCTACGATTTGTAGCCATTGAGTGACCGAATAAAAAGAAGAAAACAGTTTTGAAAAATATTCATTCGTTTTAATTTTATGAACAAAAAACTGTGTACCAAAACAATCGAGTACTAGGTAGAAAGTGACAAACCTACCTACGGTTACTAGATCAGGCATAACAAAACTCGGAATTGTTTGGGCAGCTGAAACCGATTGTTTTATCCCAACGGAATCTAGTTACCACGGATTTGCTTGTCACTTACATATAAATTTATACAACTTGAATTTAATATACAAACGTTTGTACACACATAGTGTTTTTAAGTACTTTTCATTTTTTGGTTTCGGTGGACTTTTTGGTGGAAATGCCCATATACATAAGTAGTTGCAAAGGAAAAGTGAAGGGCTCGGTTGAGGGTTAGGATTGATTCAGATTCGTTTCTCTGGCACTGTTAACACACCACATACATACATGTTGGCTTGCAACATCGAGCCAGCAGTCCGAACTGCTGGTCATGCCTGCTGTCTACGAACTCAGTGGCAACATCTCATTCTTGTTGTAGATTTCGTTCGTTGCGGACGTGTGCGCTGATGTTCGTTGGGTTTCGTTGGTTGTTGCTGCTGCGGCTACGAAAAGTAGAAAAATAATCGTAATATTTTGTTAATAATTATAAAAGTTTATCAAAATGGTCTAAGTGTGTTGGTGTGCCGTTTGTATATCTTTACGTAATACACCACATTTTTTGTACGGCTTGCGATAGTGAAGTTTTTTATATTTTTTTCTGGTGCTTTGAAATTCATGTGTAAAAGGTGGAAATAACAACAACAACAACAAACAACAGCGTGCAGAATCGCACAGAAACTACCTGTTGAGTTCAGCGAAGCGCCGCGTTGCCCTTGCTGTTAATCTCCTGCTGAGACTTGATGCGGCCGCCGGTGTTGCTGAAGGTTAAGCGATATTGTAGCCAGTAGAGATTGTGCTGGAATCCTCCTAGTCAATCACTTGTTGCCTTGTGCCAGGTGCACAACAACAACAACACCATCAACAAAATGGCAATTCCAGTTAAACAGACTCGCTGCAAACGCCATGCAGCAGCAGCAACTCCATCATCCTCGTCACGCTACGTACTGGGTGGAAGTATCCTCGCTAGCTGGCTAACGCTAATGCTACTGCTCTATTGGGTACCCCAGTCCGTGGATAGCTTCAATCTGGAGCAGCGTTTACCTCTGATTAAATACGGACATGCCAATTCGTATTTCGGCTATTCAGTGGCCACCCACATCATTGGGGATGGCACCAACAATACAACTTGGTAAGTGAGTGAGCGAGTCAGCGGGTAATCAAGCGGGCTAGCTAACAGTGAAACGGGTTTTCGTCTCGATTTCGATTTCAGCTTAATTGACTGAGATTGATTATTATTCTTAAAACATTGCAATTTGTGTAGCTAAAATGCGAAACTTGTTTGCATATTGGTTATTTATAAGTATGATGTTATACCATTTATGCCGAAGTTTAGTGTTTTAAGCTAGAATAATGAACATAGACAAGTCGTTACTGATCAAAGTAACGAAATCACTATTGCTCGGGTTATCTCCACAAAAGGGTCGACGATTCATGGATTTAAAAAGCCAAATGTTTTTGTTTGTTAAGTGTAGGTATATCCAAAGAACGTGGATTATATAGATTCGATTTTGGAAGGCACATAAGAGCTGTGTAGTAAGCCTTGAGCTAGATTGATTACACAAGGCAGCAAAATTAGACTTTTTCCAGTATATTGAAGGGTTGGTGGTGATTCTAAATATTTTTCGTGTGCTAAACAGAAATCTGTTTTCAGAAATGATCCATAACGTCGAGATTTTTAGTAATTGGAGCTGCTGCCCCAAAGTATGCAATCGGTATTGTTGAAAATTGTCTTTGAAAGTCTATACAAATTACTAGCCTGTTATACTGTTTTTGCAAGGCATACCTTTGGGTAGTAGACAATTTTGTTATTTTTATTATTTTAGGTATTATCGTATATCTTCGCTAAAAGTAATCGTACAATTCTTTGGGATAGTTTTTATACTCTGTACCGAAGGTAAGTGCAAAAGTATGTAACAGGGAGAAGGAATCATTTCCGACCCTATAAAGTATATATATTCTTGATCAGCATCAACAGCCGAGTCGATATAGCCATGTCCGTCTGTCCGTCTGTCCGTCTGTCTGTCTGTCTAACCGTCTGTCCGTCCGTCCGTATGAATGAAGAGATCTCAGAGATGGTAAGAGATAGAGGTTTGACATGTATGGGACATATATTTCTTATACTTGCAGGCAGATAAACTTTATTTTCAATTTTTGCCACGCCCCCTCGCGCCCCCGCAATTTGGAAAAAACATATCTCCTACAGTTTTGATAATAGATGGTTCGTACTTTCTAGAGATATCTAGTACTCAAAATTATTTATCGATTTGCTGAAGAAATGATAAAGATCGGATAAACGATACTCAAGTTATGAGTAAAAAACAGTCAGTTAACACCCCCCACCCACCCCACCCATAACCTAAGCATTGCGTTCAGCAGAAGCAATCTTAGTGAGAGAGAGAGAGAGAGAGAGACTTAGAGAGCGCACTGCGTTGTGCGTTGTGTGTTAACTGGCCGTTTGACTCGTGACCAAATGCGAGCTGCGACATTAAGGGTGCAGAGTATGTTATAGTCGGGCTTGACCGACTTTCTTTCTTTTTTTTAAAGTTAAGAAACAGTACTTTGCGATAAAGTCAAAACAAAAGTAAAGGTTTTCCACAAAACGCGTCTAAAAAATGTCAAAACAGGCATATTTTGCAACTTTAAGCTTAAATTACTAAAAATCTCGACGTGATAGACGTCGAGCACACGTTCAGCACGCGAAAATCATCTAGAATCACCACCAACTCTTCAATATACTGGACCTTCTTGCCTAGTGTTATCTAATCGATTACACAGCTCAACAGATATTGGGCTCTCGCTGGCCGGGGAATGAAATAGAAACCGTTCGACGGAGGTTTTCAAGCTGAATACAACGTACGGGTAACCGTTTCGTACCTTCTAAAGATAATTAGCATTATTAATCGTGCTGCCGAAAAAAAATAATAAAGATCGGATAACCGATAATCAAGCTATGAGCAAAAGAAAGTTCGCAGCTGCAGTGCTGCTTTTTACTGCTACTGCAGGTAAACAGTAAATTACAGTCGTCACTTGTTTTTTTAATAACGATTCGAGTTTTATAGAAATGTCATAAAACAAACAGGGCATGCACGCAAACTAGTAAACTGTGTAAACTAAGTAAACTGTCAAATGTCAAGCTACATAAGAAAACATATAACAGAGTATAAACAGTTAAATCAGCCCTAATGTTTGCTCAGATACAAAGAAACTTTACATGGTGTCATTCACGCAACTATGTTTAAGTTGTAACTTTTATGCAGTGTACGGGCTTTCGTAAACAATCCAAAAATGATTTTTTTATAAATATTACTTTATTATATAAAACAAGAAAGAAAGTCGGTCAAGCCCGACTATAACATACTCTGTACCCTTACACTCGCATTTGCTCAGGAGTCAAACGGCCAGTTAACACCCCGCGCACAACGCGGTGCGCTCTCTAAGTTTCTCTCTCTCTCTCTCTCTTTCTCTCTCGCACTAAGATTGCCTGTGTGAACGGTTGAACGGTTAGGGTATGTTGCTGTGGTTGTTGGTGGGGGGGTGGGTGGTGTTAGCTGGCCGTTTTTTGCCCATAACTTGAGTATGGTTCATCCGATCTTTATCATTCCTTCAGCAAATCGATAAATAATTTTGTTTACAAGGTATCTCTAGAAGGAACGAACGATCTATCTCCAAAACTGTAGGAGATATGAAGTTTTTTCCAAATTGCGGGGGCGGGAGGGGGCGTGGCAGAAATTTAAAATAAACTTGATCTGCCTGCAAGTATAAGAAATATATGTCCCATACATGTCAAACCTCTATCTCTTACCATCTCTGAGATCTCTTCGTTCATACGGACGGACAGACAGACAGACGGACAGACAGACAGACGGACAGACAGACAGACGGACAGACGGACAGACGGACATGGCTATATCGACTCGGCTGTTGATGCTGATCAAGAATATATATACTTTATAGGGTCGGAAACGATTCCTTCTCCCTGTTACATACTTTTGCACAAACTTAATATACTCTATGTACCTTCGGTACAGAGTATAAAAATGTCAATTGTTTTAAGGGTACTGTATACCTTCAGGTGTCATTTTTTGAAGGTTAACAAAAAGTTAAATTACACAGAAACCAAAAATGATATTAAGAAGTGTTTTTTTGTATTCGATAGGTAATTGGTTAAGTTTAAATATTTTTGTTGTTGTTGTTTTTGCTGCGGTTGTTGTTGTGTTGCGGCTCAAAGTTGACAAAATATCTAAAACATTGGCCCATGGTTGCAAAAATTGTTTGAGAACGGATTATCTGAATGTAAAACTCGGTCAATAATTTAGCAGAATTACGGAATCTGATTATCGGATTATCTGAATGTAAAACTGAAAACTGGGTTTTATTAAGAACAGATGTAGTTCTGGTCAATAATTTAGCAGAATTATGGGGTTTCAAAGTTAAAATTTCGAAAATCGACGTTTTTCCTACTTTATTGGTCCTAACTCCGTTATTTCTTAACTGATTCCAAATAGCCTAGTTCCGACCATAATGGTGGGTATTAGAATTTGAATTCTAACAATTCTTACAATTTCTTAAAATTTTGGACGCGGACGAAGTCGCGGCGGGTTCAGATAGTTCAGCTAGCTAGTTCATATAAAAGTGAAAGTATGTATGTATGTATGTTTGTTTCTTCCTTATAGGCGTCTAAACCGCTGAACCGATCTTCATGAACTTTTCACAGTATGTTCATGCCGATCAGGAAAGAGTCATAGGCTATATCTCAATTCCGTGAACCGGTTCGAAAGCGTTTAAAAACGGTTAAAAAGTGGTTCTGAGACATATTTCAGAAGTCATTCAAACTTGAAATCTTGTCTGACAGTTGGTAATATGGAGTTGGATATTTTACTGAATCAGGACTAGAATCGAACCGAAGTTAAGACTGTAGGTTGGTGGTATGGAGTTGGATATTTTTCTGAATCAGTACCAGTAAAAAGTGTTTCTGAGCCATACCTCAAAAGTTATTTAATCTATGAACTTGAAATCTGGTCTGAAAGTTGGTAATTTGGAGTTGGATATTTTACTGAATCAGGACCGGAACGTAACCGGTTAAAAAATGGTTCATAACCATATCTGTCAAGTTATTTAAGCTATGAAGTTGAACTTACGAGCTGTGTCTGCCTGTCAAGTACGAACTTACGAGCTATTTCTGCCTGTCAAGTAAGCGCCTGTGCCTGTCAAGTAAGCAGCGCATTAGCTTTCGACGCTCAGGAACGGAAATTTTAGTTTGTCTGGGTTCGACAGAGTGTAAGAGGACTGTCGGAATTTTTCGAAAGCTTTCCGACACCCTTTTTATACCCTGTTCCCATTAAAAATGGGAAAAGGGGATCATGTATGTAACAGCCAGAAGGAAGCATCTCCGACTCTTTAAAGTATATATATTCTTGATCAGCATCAACAGCCGAGTCGATTTAGCCATGTCCGTCTGTCTGTCTGGGTGAACGCGTCGATCTCAGAGCCTATAAGAGATAGAGCCACCAATTTTTGCATGTATGTAGTATACCGTACCCAGATCAAGTTTGTTTCAGATTTGGAAAATTCTTCTTCCTCCTCCTTTTAACTGCGGAAAACTGTCAGAGCCTCAATTTTTAAGATTGAACTCTGAGTTTGAATTCTGAAAACCACAATAAGATCCGAGCAAAATCAACATTACTTGGAACAGGGTATTTTGTAGTCGGGGTACTCGATTGCAGCACTCTTACTTGCTTTTTATATAGAAATGACAACCGTCGGAATCGATTTAATTTGTCTTAGTACTAAGCTTAAAATTAAATCGAGTTCGTTTGACTTAATATTGCAGTTTTACGATCAAACAACATATATTGTAAGCCTTAATAACGTAATCGTTTACTTTGTGAAAAAGACACCCTTTGTTGGCCTCAAAGATATCAGAACCGAGTATTTAAGCATTAACAGTTTCTGTTGAAGTTGCAGCGCTCGATAAGTAGGCGAGTGTTCAAATATGTCCACCCCTTCTCTGATATAATGTGCCAACAATCCGTTTCATTGTGTTATTTTTGCACTCAGTAATGAATATTTATGTTTTCCAAACAATATTATCTCTGCATCCCTCTGACTAAAGTTGCTGATATCAGTTTATGCCGGCCGGATATGTGTCGTCTGGGTTTGGTAGGTTGGGCTCCGTTAAAGGTGCCAACGCCATTTGTCGCATCTTAGCTAGGCCAACAACCGCACAAAAATGGCATTAACAGCACAGCAAAACCACAGACTTGGTAGTGACATGCCAAGCCATAGATGGCAGACACAGCGGAGCCAAGCCGCCGCCTTGATGGGGGAGGAGGGGAACTCAATACGAGGAAGCTTAGTCGTCTTGTTTGTGGGTCAAAAGCATTAAATAAGAGTTTCGCTAGCCAGCAATAATTCGTATTTCCGCCCGCCCGCAAATCAACTTGAATCCCGCAGCCAAAAAAAAAACCGCTCAGACGCCAGGCCAGAAGTCTGCCTACACGTGACTCGAGGAGTACCATGTCCGGTCTTGTGCGTGCAGCAGCACCACAGATTTGGAAAGATATATACCCTGCTAACTTTTGAGATCAATGAAAATCAAATCGGTGTAGTTAGGAGTAGCTTTAAGGTTGTGTTCAAGTGTGTTTTACACGATCCATCATAATGTCATCTCATACAGTCTGCTACTGGTAGGAGCAGTTCTAAGATTCGAATGTGGTGGGCTGTGGGCTTAAAAAAAAATTATTTTGAAACGAAAACTGTCAATTTGTTTGTGTAATATAAGTATTTATTTATATATCTTATGAGATCATTAATATAAGATTTATACATGTATCGCATTGTATTACCAGTATAAAAAAGTTTTAAACGATTTTTGTCAGGTTTGACGCTATATTGTGAAAAATTGGTCACAAATTCATGTTTCAAAGTATTGTCCATCTCTAGCCACTACTTTTTTTCATCATTCTGGCAATTTTCGAATATCATCTCGAAAAAACGACACGTCTTTTGATGCAATTCACGAATCGATTAAATTTTGTAGTTTTCGGAGTTGAAGAAGTGCTGCTCCTCAAGGGCATTCGTCACCGACGGAAACAAATTGTGGTCGGAAGGGGCCATTTCTGGCTTAAACTGCGGGTGGGGTAGGACTTCTCACTTCAGCGTTTCAAGGTATGTTTTGACCTGCTGCGCAACATGTGGCAAAATTATTTTCATGTTGCAAAATTACCTTGTCGTGCTTTTGCTCGTATTTTGGCTGTTTTTGCTTCAATGCTCGGCTCAAACGCATCAATTGAGTTAGGTAGAGTTGCCCTGTGATAGTTTCACCCTATTTTAGCAGCTCATGGTACACGACGACCAATTGGTCCCACCAAATACAGAGCATGACCTTGCTACGTGAATATTTGGCGTTGGTTTCGATTTTGGCGTATAGCCGGCGGACACATATGGATATCTATGAAGCATATTCCCCGTAAGCTTCTTGCAGCATTTGACGGCCTTCAGCTGCATTTTTCTTTAAAAGGAAAACTTGATGATAATGATGAGGTTGCAAAATATAGTTGTTTGCAACATTATCCGATTCGATTTAATACTAGTGACACCACACAGAAAAAAAATAATGATATGATCTGGGGCTCAATATAATATTTTTTAATATCAATAAACAGCCGATATGACACAATTGAAATTGACCTGTCCGAAAATATCAAAGTGAAATTTGCGACCATTTAAAAATAAAAGTTTTTAAGATAAAATTGATATTTTGTAATTTAATTAACATACTTGCATTTAATGTGGTTGAGTCCATACAACTTCGTAGCGGATTCATTATAAATTACGCCAGAAAACAGGCGTTCCACGCTAACCATTGTAACTGGAACAGAAAACACGACTTTTGAAATCTCATACAATTCTGGGAACTTTGTGCAGGATTTTGACCACCAGTTAAGAATGTTTTCATGGTTTCGAACACGATTAAGTGCGAGACAAGTTAATGGAATCCACAACACACAATTGACACAATTGAAGTGTTTTTATCACCAAGTTTCCTTTCCTGCAATATCATATATGCCTCAACTTTGCGCTTTCAGATGAACTAGTATTAGAACTGCATTCATCATTAAGCAGTGATTGATCAGCAATCGACGAAATTTGTGCATAAACATTTTGTAAATGATTGATACAAGTATTTTTTTGTTCAGTACTTAGCTTTACGTTATATCTATGGTCCAAAAATATGCTAAATAAAAAAGCATTGTTTTGAAAAAAGGATTTCCCTCGCTTTTCTTTGAACAAACTTTTTCGCTAGAGGGGACGAATTTTTTTATATTTCCAATTTGCAGTGTATCCAAATAGAATAAAAATCACCCAAAACTAGATTTTCGGCTTGAAGTTTAGTTGTGGCAACCTCCGCTGGTTCTAGTATGCGTACAATTTGGCGAACTGAGTCCCACACATTCCGGCGCCGAAAAAGTCGTTATCTGCATCCGCAAAACTGGAGCAAATGTTGAAGATGTCTTCCGCCAGCAAATATTTTAGCATCCGGTAGGTTGATCTCCAACGCGTGACCAAAACTACGATGCGCCGTGGAAAGGCGAAAAAAAACAGAAACTGTACCGGTACCAACGTTTCGATTTCGTTCCGGTTCTATCGCTTCCATTAATAACGGTAAACGGTTTTCGGTTCTCAAAAAAATATTTGTATAGGTTCCGGTTCCGGTAAGTGGTTTGAATCGGTTTATTTCGGTCAGCGGTTTCGGTTCCAGTATTAAGCCCTGGTTTCAACACAATTTTGGGGAGTTTGATGAAAATCGGATGAAAATATCGTATATTTTCCATATAACAAGCTGGCAAGAAAATTATCAAAGTTGTGGCTGAGTTTGGGAAATCACTCAGCTAACCTTGTTCAAAGCGAAAATTAAATTGTTCAGTAAAAATCATTAAAAACCTTTATTTAATAAATTATACCAGCTGCAAGGGTATATAAGCTTCGGCCGAGCCGAAGTTAGCTTTCCTCTATTTTTATACCCGTTACTCGTAAGTTAAAAAGGGTATAATTAAGTCGTGCAAATGTATGTAACAGGCAGAAGGAAGCATTTCCGACCATATAAAGTATATGGGCATTTCCGCTGGTCGCGAACGTACGTTCGTACGCTTTTTACGTACAAAAAAAAAGATAGAAAAACAAAATTTTCCCCACCTTTTTTTTGCGATTCGATAGCACTTTGTTAGCTCTATGTTTAGTGAAAATAATGGGGTTCATCGAGTTAAAGTTTTGGCCTAACCTAGTAAAATGCAAAAATCTGCGAAATGGAAAGGAATATTCTTCAAATATTTTTCAAATTGAATCAAGTACCGGTCGCGAACGTACGGGTCGCGGACGTACGATTTTTCCATATGTTTTTTTACTATTATCACGTCACATTTTCCCATAAATCACTTCATATTTCCTTTAAAAACAACTTAATACTCAATTTATTGTGTGTAGTAATATTTATAACAAAAAATATAGCATTTTATTTAATATGAAATATTAACAGAAAATTGATTTATTACAAGAAATAGAAAATTTTATTTATTACTTAATATTAAAATATTTATGATATTTTTGTTTTTAATAGAAACATTTATAACAAGAAATTTAACATTTTATTTAATGAGAAATAATGAAATATTAATAAGAAATTTATCATTTAACAAGAAAAATAAAATTTTATTTAATTCAAAATATTAAAATAATTTTTTTTTTTTTAATGAATAGGCCGTTCGAGCTGCGCTTAATTTAAAGTTTTCATGTATTATTCTGATACCTAAAACTTTCGGTATATCATATTCTTTCGGTATATCCTATTTATATTTATTTGCGTGTTAAAAAAGTTAAAGCATTGCTTATGAAAAAAACTATACATACGGTAGCGAACGCACTCAACTTTGAAAATCAAAGATAAAAGTTTGGTTAATAGTAACCCCAAAGTCTTTTTATATTTAAATTAGGGACACATAACTTATTTAAAACGTGTTGTATCAGCCACCTGTTTGCATTCAATGCGAAGCAATAACAATAAAATGATGTTTTCGGTCGCGAACGTACGATTAGAGCATAGATAAGAAGAACAAGAAAGAAAGTCGGTCAAGCCCGACTGTAACATACTCTGTACCCTTAACGTCGCAGCTCGCATTTGCTCACGAGTTATACGCGCTCATCTCTAAGTTTCACTCTCTCTCTCTCTCTCTCGCTCTCTCTCTCTCTCTCTCTCACTAAGATTGCCGTTCAATAGAATGCTGTGGTGATGGGTGGGGGGTGTACTGGCCGTTTTTTGCTCATAACTTGAGTATCGTTCATCCGATCTTTATCATTCCTTCAGCAATAATTAATAATAAATAATTTTGTTTTTAAGGTATCTCTAGAAGGTACGAACGATCTATCTTCAAAACTGTAGGAGATATGACGTTTTTTCCAAATTGCGGGGGCGGGAGGGGGCGTGGCAAAAATTGAAAATAAACTTGATCTGCCTGCAAGTATAAGAAATATATGCCCAAACATGTCAAACCTCTATCTCTTACCATCTCTGAGATCTCTTCGTTCATACGGACGGACAGACAGACAGACGGACAGACGGACATGGCTAAATCGAATCGGCTGTTGATGCTGATCAAGAATATATATACTTTATAGGGTCGGAAATGATTCCTTCTCCCTGTTACATACTTTTGTACAAACTTAATATACTCTATGTACCTTCGGTACAGAGTATAAAAATTAAAACGAGAGCGTAAGTTAAAGTCGGCTCTAACCGACTTCGATATATCCGTTACTCATGAAAACAAATGTTTAATAGCCTTCCTGTGTGCCTGAGGTGAGACAGCCGAAAAGTATGCAACATTTTTTTACTCGGCTATTTATCATCCGATCTTGATGAAAATTTCAGGGCTTATAGATGTTTTAAATTTCAGATCGATATCTTAAAAATTGTGGGAGTTATTCAACATTTTTTATTGTGGGGGCGGGGTTGGGCGTGTCAAAATTTTGAAATAAACTTGATCTGCGTGCAGACAATAGGAGTCTACATTTCCAATTTGGTTGCTCTAGCTCTTCTAGTCACTGAGATCTAGGTGTTCATACAGACAGACGGACGGACGGACGGACGGACAGACGGACAGACGGAAATGGCTATATCGACTCGGCTATTGATGCTATTGATGCTGAATTCTATGTTGATGGTTAAACGGCGCTTGGTCAGACGCGAAACTAATGGGGAAACGCAGTCATCCAACGACAGACCAAGCACAGGCAAGCGAATGTCTTGTGCGGAGAACTGATTCTGGTGGATATGCTAATTCCTGGACAGTTAGTTGGGTGACCTACGTGACAATCAGGCGTCGAGTTTTCAAGGGAAAGCCAGTAAATCCAATTATCGTTACACGCTTTTGACCCAGCTAAGGAACCAAAACGGCTACTGTTGTGTGCATAACCCACTCAGCGGGTATATGAGGTCGATGACTTTGAGTGCTTTGCGACTTTGGGTATGTAAAAATCGCGAATTAGCGGTACTTGAAACAGAGCTCAAATCTACACCAAGTAAATCTACGACTATACATGGTCCAGGGCCACCCCTCATTTTACCGTATGTATGCAATCCACGTCATTGAGGTTCTTCTGATTCAAGAGACCAAATCGAAGTGAACCCGAACAAAGCAGTTGCAACTATTACCATCAAATACTTTCAAGTATCGCGTGCAGGAAATTTTCCCCGCCCATAAGGTGGCCATTGAGTCCCGAGATTGCATCAGCTAACTGGAACTTTTTTAAGGCATTGTGGGGAGGTGCAGCACGTAACGAACAGATGGACCACTATGCCAATCTGTTAGTCAATAAACTAAATAAACTAAACTGATGGGATGGATGACAAGGGACGTACTTCCTTTGAGCACTGCTTATCTGGTGCTGCGTGTCTGGTGCTACTTAAAGGCTGGTTGAGTAGGTCAACCGTCAGTAAAAGATATTACTTTCAGCCCTATAAGAGTCATTTGTCATCTGCATTTTGGGATGGAATATTGTTTGGTCATAATCAAGGCTAAGTAAGCAGCTCCCCCTTTCCCCTGTCATAAATTGTTGGCGGCTTGAAAGCACGCCGCCTGCAATCAAAAACCCATTTACACGTTCACCACAGTTCCGTCGAAGTCTGAAGTCTTCATGTGAGCGTGCAATGTATGAATTTTGAGCATGGTTTTTATTTGTTTAATTCGCTGACAAACGGACGTCATGTCCGTCATGCTTGTCAGTGTCTGTCCACTTGAACGTGCATATCACGCGCTGTGTGTGCGGTCAACCCAAGTTTGGAGTGGGAAACACTGAGCCCTGGCCAAAAAAAAAGCTCTTGGTTTTGTAGTTAAGTACTGTGAACCAGTCCTCACACCTATGCTCGTACTTAAAATAGTATTAGAAGATTAGGTGGCAATGATTGGGAGCTTCTACATTAGACTTAATATATAGGACCTTTGCAATGCCAAATATCTAAGATGACAATGTTCTACTCGAGGCTCAGTTTTAAATAGTATGGGGTATCTAAGGAGATTCTGCTAAGAAATAGGTGAAAGCTCCACTTTAACAGAATGCATAGCCACAAATGGGATATTCCAATCCACTTTTGGAATTTTTGAAATGAATGGAAGTGCTGGTCAGCCACGTTATGTGCGATCGATCAAAACATGTCAGAATCTCAAACAGCAGTATCTGGTGAATCCGGCGGTCGGGAAAAGACTCCTACTAGTGGATTATTAGAAGAAAGGCGAACAAGGATATTAAGCGATATTATTTACAAGCTTACATTTTTAAGTCAAAAACTATGGAACTATTTTTAAAATAATGAATGAAAAGTATTATGGATTCAAGGTTAAATTTTTTTAATGAGTTTGAATTAAAAGCCCTTATTTAGTATATAAATTGTTTGATCAATTTTTAAGGATATGCTTTTGCGTGCGTGATCATTCGTGACGCCTCGTTAAATCGTGCATGAATAGTGAGTAACGCGAAACGCTCCAAAAATGATGTGCGGCAATCGTGCGTAATTAGATTTTCATTTCGTGAATCGTTCTTGACGTCAGAGAAAATTCTCTTCTCTAGTCCCTGTTCCAGGTTTAAATCGGTTTCGGACGACCCTTGCAAAATGAGACTAAGTATTGTCAAGCTCAAACCGTAATAAATAAAACAAGAGCGTAAGTTAAAGTCGGCTCTGCCTGACTTCGAAATACCTGGTACTCAGGGAAGAAATGCTTTAAAGCCTTCCTGTGTTCCTGAGGGGGTAAGCCGAAAAGTATGCAAATTTTTTTTAACTCGGCTATTTGTTTTTCGATCTTTATGAAATTTTAATGGATTATAGATATTGCGAACAAAAATGTAAGTTTAAAATATACCCGTTTTATAACCGTTGTTTGTAGAGTGTGGGTGTACTCAAGTAGTGCAAATGTATGTAACAGGCAGAGGAAACATTTCCGACCATATATATTCTTGATCAGCATCAACAGCCGAGTTGATATAGCCATGTCCGTCTGTCCGTCCGTCCGTCTGTCCGTCCGTTTTTTTTGACCGGTCGTTCCTATGACAGCTATATGCTATAGTCATCCGATCCGGCCGGTTTTGACAAATGGGCAGCGTATTCGTACCAAAAGACTTCGTGCAACGTTAGGTTAAGATAGCTTTAAAACTGACGGAGGAGATAGCATAGAAACAGACGGACGGACAGACGGACATGGCTGTATCAACTCAGCTTGTCATGCTGACCAAGAATATATATCTATTTAATGTGGTCGGAGATGCTTCCTTCTATGCGTTATAGTCTCTGCACACTGAGCACATTTTAGAGGAACGCTTGGAATTTGAAAATCAGAAAATTTAGAAACAAAAAAAATAATAAAAAAAAAATAATAAAAAAAAAATGATGATGTTGTAAAATGGAAATTTACATTAACCACATCGGACATCTTACATCTGTCAGTCAATGCTCTCAAAAATGTATTATATCAAAAATCTAAATTGGCATGAAAATTATTTAACTTTCGCTCAACCATATCAGGTTTAAAAATCCTATGGTGGTGATTAAAAGGCAGTTATGCTTGGTCCTTTTCCCGAAGGAGGACTTTTTGGGTGTTTTAGGAATTTTAATGCTCCACTATCTTTCTTGCTAAATTAATCAGCATCTTGGGCGTTTTGGTATATGGGAATTGGTATTTCCGATGCATTTGCTGCTCGAAATTTCTGAATTAATGTCAATCGGGTCCTCTGCGTAGCAGGTGCAAAGATCTGCCTCATGTACGGAATGGGGCGAGCACCCCTTTAATCACTATCATGATTTTTGTCGCGAGTCATCAGTATGGTCCTCATACCAATTTTCACGCAAGGCGTTTTCAAGTGATTTTCTTGCCGACTTAATGTATAAAACGAGAAGGCCAAGCTAACTTCGTCTGTGCCGAAGATTTTATACCCTTGCAAATGTTGTTTTTGAAGTGTCAGAATTTAAGAACGCCCATTCTCCGACATATAAACATCTGATTTCGACCAAATTTCGCGAATCTTTTTAAAAACATCAAATTAACAATCGCCGAGTTTAAGAAAGATAAAATTGAAAACAAAAAAGTTTTTCTCACTAAGGCCCATTTTCCGACCGATCGGTCCTATGGCAACCATAAGATAAAGTCACCCGATGTCGATCAACTTTTTCAAATTAGTTTAAAAGCGTTTAATATTAAAAAACATCGACCTTAAGAACGATTGACTTGAAAACAAAAAAGTATTTTTCACTAAGACCCATTTTCTGGCCGATCGGTACTATGGCAGCTATAAGATAAAGTCATCCGATTTTGACCAAAATTTGCAAATCTGTTTGAGAGCATATAATATAAATAATATCCGAGGTTGAGGACGCTAACATTGAACTCAAAAAAGTTTCCCTGCCTAAGACCCATTTTCCGACCGATGGTTCCTATGGCAGCTATAAGATCTAGTCATCCGACCCGGTCGGTTCCGACATATTAGCAAAATCTGGGAAAAATTTATAATACCCTTTGTAAGGGTATAAATATATAATAATGCATGACAAGTTTCTCTGCCGTTACTTAAATTCATGAGGAACGTGTGGAATAGAAACATTTTGCTTCAAGATGTTAGATGTTGCTCAGTGGAAATAGCCTATTACAAACATCTCGACAATTTTAATATACCCTCTACAAGGGTATACAAAAAGCTTAGAGGAAAAATTATTATTTTTGTTTATAACGAATACGATGCATTCGTTGTTGTTTTGCGAAAGCGAAAGCAGCGCGTTTAGACACTCACACATAGCACAAACCAAAGCATATTTGATAGTTCCCTACTCATAGCCTCTGGTGGCCGAACACACTTCTCAATTGAAACCGAATGCTTAACGAAGACACTGAGTGTCAGAGAGAGACAGTCACAATTTCCTTTGTTCTTGGGTAAACCTAGTATATTGCAAAAACAACTTCGTATGTTTTCTCTTTATGGCTCTTGCAAAATCGTACGCATATAACAAATATTCGATATTTTGGAATAAAAACCCGGATCTTAACAATGAACAGGTGGTCTATTGAGGTAATTGAGGCGTCATTTGACGCGTTATATGAACTACATTCTGACTGCGCTTAAAAAATATAGATTTAATGTATATTTATTAAGAAGTCCTTCTTCTGGTGTCAAAAACCACACTTTTTATAGGTGGTTAGGCTTTTAGGCTTTTCGGTGTAATAAGATATGACCATGCCAAGTCAAAAATAACTTAATGCGATCCCGACTCTGGGTAAACAACGTTAAAAATACTTACATTTACCTTTTTTAAAGATGGGCTGAATTTCAGCCAAGCATCTCTACGCTTTGCTTTTAAGTGTGCCTTTATCTTTGTTAACTTGCAACTGGTCTTTACAACTTTATTGCACAGTTTGCACTGCGATTTCTGTGCATCACCTTTAATAAAATAACTTTTAAACATTTTATTTTACATGTCCAGAGCACAAGAAACAGTTATGCGCAACAGTGTAACCCAACGAAAAACCAAAAATATCACCAAAAAATATTCGATTTCCGATATATCGCCTCGGAAAAATATGCGATAATGATATTTGTCATTTGGGTCAAAAAAATCGATATTTCGATATATCGATCATATTTTCGACCAAAGGTACCCAGTAGGGTATAGAGTATAGAAAATGTGATTTTATACAAGTCTAGTATGTTCTGGAACATAAAGTTTCAATGGATTTCGTCATTTCCATGGTTCAGTGATGCGTCTTTATAGTTTTGAAAAAATATTTTTATTTTTTAATCATTTGCAGCTAAAAATATTTATTAAGCTTGAATTCCCCGGTTCTCGGGACACACATTAGTTGGGATCGAGTGTGATGAGGCTTATTGGATACGAGCGAAATTTGCATGTTTACGAGCTTGCCCTTGCATCGCATTGGCGATAACAGACCCAATGCAACTGCCCTGATGAGACCTTGACTATTGTGTTTGCGTTGCATTTTTACTACATTAGATTGCCGCATTTTTATACCCCATACCCATTAAAAATGGGATAAAAGGGTATCATGAAGTTGTGCAAATGTATAAGACAGACAGAAGCCAACATTTTTGACCCTATCTATATAATGACCCTATATATATTTTTGATCAGCGTCAACAGCACAGTCGATATCGCCATGTCCGTCTGACCGTCCGTCTGTCTGTATGAACGTGTGAATCTGAGAGTTAATATTTGAAAGTAGGTAGATACTATACGCAGATCAAGTTCGTTTCAGATTTGGAAAATTTCCACTCCTGCCTCGTGACTCAATACATATTAACTTAGGCCTAATATCTATCTATAGCACAATAAGATAAAAAAAAAACACCGAAGTTACACACGAAAGAATTTTTATTTTGTGGAGGGTCACCAGCTGCAGCGTCACTGTGCCTGCTGAACACACACAAAATTAAGTGTACAGGGTATTCTAGAGTCGGGACACTCGACTGCAGCGCTTATACTTGTTGCTTTTGTTTTCGCCTTGTCTATTTGTTTTGTAAATGAGATTTTGCTGTACACAAAATGCAAATTACAATTCTAGGTATGGTACTACATGAGCCCTGCTGATAAGCGACTACGTGTGGGTTTTACCGATTGACTGAGAAACCGAATTGGATTCAGATCGTTTCACACCTTGGCAAAATATTTACATATGTATAACCAAATATCATAAGGTATTCTTCAGGTAACAAGAGAGTTGTGCCAGTTCTGCACAGCTTTCATCCAGCTCTTATCAGTCGTTGTGGAGGCTGATTTATGAAACATCTTGTTGTTCTAGTGCGTAAGCGCTAGTAAAATATTATATGTGCTCGCTCGATGGTCTGGTCGAAAAGTGCGCCAAAAACGAACAAAAATTTCGCCGAAATGAGGTCAACAGACGCCAAACAGTCGAGGACTAAGAGCGTGAGTCGGGAGGGAGAGGCAGTTTATGGTTATTGTTGTTGTTGGCGGTGTGTTTGTTGCAGCTAGTTCTCAACTGCGGCGTACATATAAAATATGTGCTGTATTTTCAATGTATCCAACATGCAAATAGTTTATTTTTTTCTGCTGTTTTGGCGTAGCCACCCATAGGCCTAGGCATAAACAAATGAAGCCAAAACAGACTCACACGCACACACAGAACACTAGACAAGGAAATGCCAAGACACTTGCCAAAGATATAGACACGCTGTATGGATTTAAGTCGTACAGTGTATACCTAAACAAGATGTGACAACCTTAATAGCTGGCTTGTTTCTAGGTTAGGCATAAGACTCTTAAGAACCGGCGAGGGAGTATGGGCTACAATACTCAATAAACCATACAGAAAACTATGGAAGTTAATAAAGAAATAAATAAATAATTTTTCTGAACCGTATCTTCTTTTCATAAACTTTATGTTCGGCTTGAGTTCAGGCTTCAAACAATCCAAAGGCCCGAAGACGAGCGTCTTCTTAATCTCTTGGCGTGTAGCTCAAGACATTGGGATCTTCAGATTTACGCCGATCGAAACCGAAAAATGAGAAAAGCTGTCAGCTGCTGGTTTCTGGCTTCAGGAAGTAACAAAACCTTCGAATTTAATGAGTTGAAAGAAGTTCGGATTATTTCTGGGTGGTTCGGTTTTGGATCAGTTGACAGAGAAATGAGTGTCTTCCCCCTTCTCTCTAAGTAGTCGTAGTTTAAACCAGGGCTGCAATCCGGTTTTGAACCGAACCGGTTCGAACCCGGAATTCCGGCTTATTTTTTACTGTGAACCAAACCCTGGACCGAACTACGAGGACGAAAATAGATGAGCCCGAACCCGTTCCGAACCTAAGCTTTTGGTTCGGTTCAAAAAATAAAGTTCTTCGATTTGTTATTTTCTCCTTTTCGCCATACCATATACATATGTATGTACAATTACATTGTACATATGTAAAACAATTTAAATACTTGACGAATCAGAGCGTGCTATTGTATGTAGTACTTCTTTGCCTACCTATGTACATATGTATACATTCATACGTATGCGTAGTTTATATTACATACACATAGACCACAATACTTCCAGTCAGAGATATAAATTTGAAATGTACTACAAATTGAATGTACACCGCACAATGTATTGAACGTTTTAATTTTCATCTTATACATATACATATGCGCCAATCTAAGCAACCCGGTGCATGCTACTGCAGAAACATGTCGGCCTAATACAAACAGAAGTGTGTGCCACACGCAGCGTTGTCAATTTAGCTGTTTTTCCCACCAGATATAGCTCTCTGGTAGGCTTGAAACTCGGAAACTATAAACTGAAATTCTAGCTAATTATTTGACATTTAGACATTATTGACTTTTTTAGAGGGCGGACTAAAGATTTATACACTAGCTTAGAAGGAAGTCCATATCCAGCACACAAGCGCCAACCTCACGTAAATTATAATCGACGTCTTACAGTCTTACAATGTATCTTGGCGTCAAGTGTATACCTATTGTATTGTTATTTTAAATATATTGCGTTTTACCCAACGAACCAAGGTTTGAACCAAAACCAACGCCCAAAAACCTCGAACCTCAAATTACCGAACCTTAACCGTTGTTAAATTTTGGTTCGAACCCGCAAACCGGAGGTTCCGAAAATTTTTTTGGGTTTGCAGCCCTGGTTTAAACCTTATCACACACTTAAAGTTAGTCACTTGTATTTTTAACCTAACTTCATTCCATGTTTCCCGTAAGGTGGTTCCATTTAGGCAATTACCACAGTTGCTTCCAATTACTTGCCGCACTGCAACGCCTTGGAACTATGAGCCATAAACATGCGTGAAAATTCAATTGATTTTCTTTTCGAGAAGGAGAAGGCGTGCGTATTTATAGACAACAAAAATTGCCCATTTTGGCCTGGTGTGGGAAACTATCAGCTAGTGGCCAGTGTGTGCAGCTGTCGAGTGTATCTGAGAGATACAAAAGATAGAGGAAGCAACATTTGCAAGCCAAAACTTGCAACATAATTTTCGGCGGGCAGAGGGAAACTAATGAGACTGGTGGAACCAAAGTGTTGCCATTGCAATCATACATGGTACGTAGACCTCAGCAGATCTCTCTTTCTCTAGGTGTCTTGTCATAAGAAAAGCCGAAGTGAAGCGAACAGCGTGTGGGCGTCTTGATTTATTACCAATTGGACAGGCGGCAAAAGCTAGAAGAGCCGGAGATGGCACTTCAAAAAAAAAAAAATCAGAAATCATATTAGCCGGGCGTGGGTTCGGAAGATTTGGCGCAAAGCCCACGCCCTGGCTACCCTTTAAGCTGGGCAAAATTGTCTCCATTCAGGCGATAAATCAATAAGCCTCGATGCAACTGCGTTTTGGGGGCTTCAAGCCTGACAAATTGCCTGCAGGCTAGAGAGAAGAGCCGCTCCCAAAAAACCGCAAGATCTTCATACACACATACACACTCAGACACACACACTGTGGGCAAATTGAAGCTCATCTCACGCAGATAAATTTTACCATGGCATTAACCCTTGGTGAGATTTATGGAGCAAATCGCTTATTCTCCGTCTCCATGGGTCTACTCCTCCTGTCCTGAGGCTAGCGAATTGTGCGAATGAAACTCGTTACCAAAACGAAAGACAGATCGAAGTATTGCCAATACCTGTCCCAGTCTTCGGTAAGCTGAAACTTAGCTCTCTGCGGTTTGTTGGTGTTTGTTTGCCTGTCTGCCTCAATCCGGTCGTAGTAGTTGTATCGCTTCTTGTGGATCGACTCGGCATCGGCATCTTGGCATCGGATCGTGCGGCTGCTGCTGGGCTCTGCCTGCCTGGTTGGCTGGCTGTCTGACTGACTGGCTGCTTGTTTCTAATGAAAATTGACGCCGTGCTGGTAATTTAAGTTGTTTTCGTTTGGGTTTTTTGGGTTTGGGGTTTTGTTGTTGTTAGTGAAGTCTTTTTCTTGTTGTACATATATTGCGTGTGAGCGATCGTTTGGCTATTGGATCTTGGCTTCGTGGTGTTTTGCTGTTAGATTACGGTCGAGAGATGCGTTTTCTTATTGCATGCCGAAGCTTTTTCAACCAAATTGGTACACTGTTTTTGCACTGGATATAAAAAAAGTGTCATTTATTTTTGGGAAAAGCTTTAAAGCCTATATCATTACTGCTAAAAGCAGGAAAATGAGTCGAATCGGAAAATTGCAGGAAATTGTTGACCTTCTCTGCTCCAACTAGCAGCGTCATAGTGCTTCTTTTTAGTACCGCGTGACATACACTCCTAGTAAATATGTTAGACGCTACCTTACCTATATTGAAAAATACTTTGTAGCTTTAGTATAAGAAACAATTTAAAAGTAGCAATTATGCATGAAACTAGTTAATTTAATGATCTTCCTGGTTTATTACACAGGTTTACAAAATAAGTCCAACTTTTAGTAACCTTTTCATACCACATTAGTTTTAAAGAAAGCTGAATAGAATAACGTTACAGAAAAACCAAACACGAAGTTTTGAACCAATTTATATGGAAAATATGGAAAGTTTAAATAATTTGGAAAACTTCACTCCTGATATTAAAAATCTCAGATTATAACAGTTGGTAGTCCATTGTCACCTCTAATTTATCATATTTTCAGTTTTTCGATATCATCTTGCATTTAAAAGTATAGACCAAAAACTACAAAAATTAACGACTATTTTTACATATTTTATACTCTGTACCGAAGGTACATAGAGTATATTAAGTTAGTGCAAAAGTATGTAACAGCCAGAAGGAATCATGTATATAAATATATATTGTTGATCAGCATCAACAGTCGATATAGTCATGTCCCTCTGGCCGTCTGTCCGTCCGTCCGTCTGTCCGTTTGTCTGTATGAACGCACAGATCTCAGAGATGGTAAGATATAAAGGTTTGACATGTATGGGACATATATTTCTTATACTTGCAGGCAGATCAAGTTTATTTTCACTTTTTGCCACGCCCCCTCCCGCCCCCACAGTTTTGATGATAGGTTGTTCGTACCTTCTAGAGATACTTAGTACTGATTTATCGATTTGCTGAAGGAATGATAAAGATCGGATGAACAATACTCAAGTTATGAGCAAAAAACGGCCAGTTAACACCCCCACCCATAACCACAGCATTCCTTTCAACAAAGGCAATCCTAGAGAGAGAGAGAGAAACTTACAGATGAGCGTATAACAGCGTATAAAGCGTATAACAGCGTATATCGCGTATAACTCGTGAGCAAATGCGAGCGGCGGCATTAAGATACAAATTCATATATTATTCATATATTCATATATTTTGCGTGTTAGCCATCCCCATTCATTTTCAATTATGTTTAGGTCTGGAGAGTATGGTATGATATTAACGTTTTGGCTCGAAATAAACTATTTAACGACTCAAGCGCTATGAATAGGAGCATTATCCTGTTGAAAAATCCATGGAATTGGTCGGAATAGCTCACTTTATTTTGGGAATTCAGATTTCAGTATTGATTTGAAGCGCACGCCGTTCATACTTTGCTATATAAGAATTAAGTCAATCGCTTCTTAAAACGTTATCGGTTCCTATACCAAAACTTCGCCCTCACGGCAATGATGGCGGCTTAAATAAACTTCGTTCTTTCGCATATCATGAAAATAGTATTGGTATCCACCATGGCCGTCTTCAAATTAAAACTTTTTCATCAGTAAAGTCCGATCGCCAGTTGTTAAGTCGAGTGTTAGGTTCAATTTTAGTCCGAAAACGCGTACGATTCGTCCCGCAGAATTTGCCCATAAGTGTTGAACTCTAATTTGCAAAATTTTACTGGCACAGAGCTTAAGCTCAGCTCAGATTTTTTTCGTTTCTTTTATTTGTAAATAGAGATTAGGTTTTTAGTAGTAATTTTTGTTGGCACTCCAGCAATTTTTGTGCGCCCGTCCCGCCCCCTCTTTACTCAGCTTGTTGCATCTTCTTGTTGTTCACATGCAACTGTAAGATTTTTCGTGGCTCGTTTATTTATTATGATTATTTATTTTGTTCTTACTTAGTTGGCGGCGGTCGCTGTCTGCTACAGATGTTGGCATTTCATCAGGCAGATGGGCGGCCCTCAACCATACATACATACATACCATATGTTGGTATCGCTGCGCGCGGCCCGAGGATTGATTAGTTTCGTTCATAAGTTTTTTTTGTCTTTCTGTTTTTGTACGTTGCTTTTGAAAAGTTCAACAAACGATTTTGTTTGTCTCTCTCCATCGCTCTGCTTTTCTTAGGAAAATGTTTCCAGCGTTTACACAAGATCTCTTCGAAAACTTTGTTTGGGTGCCACATGTGGCACAGTTTGGTGGCAAAATGCAAAATCCTGTCGGAAATCGATGGGGCCACACCCACCCGTCCCACAGCCGGAGCATAGGCATGTGGGTGTACCCCTGGAGGCAATATGATGACTGCGTCTGCGTGTGGGCGCCAAAATCGAAACTTCAGGCGATGGCGACACGACACACGATAAGAATAACGTTTACACACACACACACACACACACTCTCACTCACACCAAAACACACATTTGATGTTGACAAGCTGGCAGTACCGGCACTTTTACCAACTCGTTTCGCTTGTTGTTGTTGTCGTTGTGTTTTATGTACTTGAGCTCCAGTTTTATGACTTGTATTAGTCCATAGACCTGCAAGCGGGCAATGCCGATGGCAACTTTAACTTTAGTTTGGGTTTATTTGCCTTACCTGGTACGACGGCGACAGTCAACGTATGTGTGTGTGTGTGAAGTTTATCTGACCAGACAAGCACCAAGTGGTTGTCTTTCTATGGCTCTCCAGGGACTAGTGATAAGGTATGTTCTGTGGTGCAGTATGGTTCTTGCGCTATTCGGGGGCGTTTATGGGGCGTAAGCCAAGGTGCAGACGGCAACTGCTGGTTCATTCAACTACTATAGAGCTACAAATTTTGGATTATTATGGAAACTGATCTATCCGGACTATGTCGGATAACAAGTATTCGGAGGATTATCTCGCAGCACACCTGTGATTTTTTGAATCTCTTATTGGCTTTACGTCACATTGGTCGTATCTCTCTCTCAAGACTGCAAAACCTCTTAAATTCAGCAGGTTTGGTTCGTGGACCGGTTCCTTAACTTATCGAGCTTTAGGTCTTGCGTCGAACTATGGTTCATTGCTTCTTAGGTAACATAGATTCGTTGTCAATTACACTGTGCAACACTAAAAAGTTGATCGAGTCGGGATCAAAAAATTCTGAAAAGGGATGATGGTAGTACAAAAACCTTCGCTGGGTTTGGTCTGGTTAGTTTTCTATTTATTGTTCTTTAAAGCTTTAATGGAGATCTAGCTTCAGATTCGCATGAAGCTGCGTTTTACTGGATGGAGCAAGAGTAACCACTCTATCAGACAGAATATTCGATAATGTATGAAATTGTCACCAAATGTGAATTGTGTTTTTACATTTGCGAGATGTCGGGATCCATAGATCGTTGTGGCCAGATTTGGGTTCATATGGGCATTGAGTTTCCAAGAGGCGGTCAGTGCCGCTTAAAATAATTCTTCACTTACCTTTTTGTGCGAACAAACAGTTAACAAGTTAACTTTGATTTTAAAAACGGCTAGTAGGACAAGCTTCTCACATGTACAATTTAATGATGGACGGATTTTATGTTCTTAAATTATTGTAATTTGGCTTACGTGTCTTGTAAGGTGTTAAATGTTTGAGAATTGAGCCCCTTGCGCTAGTATTTGATTCGAAATGTATTCATTGCAATAGTCCGATCATTTTATGGGTAAATCAAATACAACTTTATCGTCTATGAGAAAGCAGCAATTGTCAAATAGCTGCATTCTTAATTTAATCCGTTTCGCCAATGGAAAGCGATTTTGACTTGGGCTGGGTACCTAGTGGCGTTAGAGTGGCTACCCACGTGTGGGTGAACTTTATTCTTGAATGTACCTTAAATGATGAACCACCATTTGGGCTGATTCATGCAACCAACCAATCAATTAAAACAAATTGCTTCGAGGCGGGTGGTGGGCGTGTACTTGGCACGACCCAATTACATACATGGGCTCCCAACACCCACACCTACCACCCGCCAGGCAGCAATTAACAAGCTGGCCATTTTCATTGAATTTGAATGCATTTGGCCCAAAATATTAAAGAAAACTTAATAACCATAAAAATATTTCACGAAATTTTAGCAGAACTTGTTTCTGTGGCAAAGTCGACTGCTGCTGCCCACGCGATCTCTGGCAGCTGCACACATACCAGAGCTGGCCACACAGCATAATTGCAGCAGCTTGTGGCTTCCGTTTCATTGGCATTTTCAACGCTTCGTTGGCAAATGACGTTGACGCTGACGTTGATTGCAGCCGCAGGGCCTGATCCTCAATCTTCAATCCGCAATCCTCGTCATTTGCATGAACGGGCAATGGGAGTAATTTGCCACGTCCCTTGGCCTGGTACATTGCTCCACCATAAACTCCAATCAAATTGCTAAAAAAAAACTTACGCTGGCCACAGCCCCCCAATCGCACTTCGAGTCTGTCATTTAGCCTTTCGTTGCTGCTGCTGCACCTGTTGCATTGATTGAAAACTTGTTGCTTGGCACAGACGGGCGCGCCACATCAGCTGTCAGCAATTTGTTGTGATCAATTTATTAAAAATTCGCATCCATTGGCAAAAAATTGAAGGACACTCCTCGCCAACGGGGGTCAGGGCTGCGTTCTCAACTATTCACTGTGACCACTTCAGCCGGAGGAGGAGGGAGGGCTCATCTGCATACATAGATGCAAGACAACCGGCTTCAGTGCCCGAGGCTGGCAGCCACCCAGCAAGTTCGCGGAATTCGCAGCAATTCTAGCACCTTGCCGCAAAATTTGTCATTGTTGTTGCACAAAACAACAACAACAAATTTAACTGAGCAAATAATTTGGCCAGCTTAGCTCTTTTTAAGGTAAATTGAAAGATATTCAAAGGCCAAGCTAACCTTCAAGGTGCAGAAGTACCTAGTAACTCTAGTTCACTGACCTTAAGGAGGCAGCAACAGCTCAGCAGCATGCGTACGTTTGCTGCTACTGAACTATTTAGCCTTGGCCTATTTATATCCATTACTCGTACAGTAAAAAGTCAATACTAAGTTCGTGCAAATGTATGTAACAGACAGACCAGGATGTATCTCCAATCCCATAAAGTATGTATACTCTTAATCAGCATTCCATCCAAGTTTATTGAGCCTTGTCCGTCTGGACGTCCATCCGTCTGTCTGTCCTTATTTATGAAACGGAACATGAACCGAACCTTTTAAATATTTATCTTCCTGAACCTAACCCCGAACAGGACCCCAATGAATAAAACAATGGTTCGGTTCAAACCATCATTTAAGTCAATTTCTTAAGAACTTTTGTAACTTTCTTAATATTGGGGGGTTTCCCAGAAATCTCTAGAGATTTTCGTGCAAACGATTTGACTGGGAACTAAACTTGGAGGACTTTATATATTACAACAAAAAGGTTGGCTACTAATTTTGGCCTTGAGCCATCGGTTTCACATCGAGCAACTTTCGTCATCTAATCTATTTAGTAGCCGGGCGTATTTGTGCCACTGCACATATAAAGGCATTCGAAATTCGAAATGCAATCGCTTATACGATAATACAGAAATGCAAATCTCGCACATTTATGTAGGGGGCCTATGGATGATAACAATAAGAAATGTGGTCAATTCGACTTGACGACTTAAATAGCTTGACGCGTTCTCCTGATCAGAAATTTGTCTAAATTTTCACCGAAAGTAGAGTCGGAAATCTGTCAACTATCTAACAATCTATGAACCCAGATTCAAACCAAAACCTTAGGATCGATAAGTACAAGAACCGGTCCGCGAACCGAACCGAACACTTCATAACGGGTTCGAACCTTCGGACCGAACCTTGATTAAAATAGTACAGGTTTGCAGCCTTGATGCTCTGTTGATTTATGTAGGTGAAGGTTTTAAAGTATATTTTCCCCTGAGTAACGGCTATTTTTTAAAATTACAAATAAAACACAAACGAGAAAGGAAAGCTAACTTCGTCTGAGCCAAAGTTTTAATACACTTGAAAAAGCTCGCTCCAAAGGTAAGCGATTTCGACCAAACTTCACAGATCAGTTTGAAAACATTTAATTTTAATAATGACCGAGTAAATGAACGATAACATTGAAAACAAAAAAGTTTTTCTCACAAAAACACATTTTCCGACCGAACATTTCTAACATTTCGAACATTTTTTGTCTTCAACGCAAACGTATAATTCCACCAAGTTTTATGAAAATCGGACAACAATATAGTATAGCTGCCATACAAAAGATATGTCTGAGAAAACGTCAAGTATGAAAAACTTTTTTGTTTACTAATCAATATTATATGCTACTACACAATTCTACAAGTTTGATCCAAATCGGATAACTAAAGCATACAGCTGCCATAGGAACTATCGGTCGAAAAAGTAGTTCTAGTGAGAAAAACTTTTTTGTTTTCAATGGTAGCGTCTTTATACCTTCCAGTTGTGAATATTATCAGTTTCCACACAATTTTGGGGAGTTCGGTCAAAATCGGATGAATATATCGTATAGCTGCCATATAACAAACTGGGAAGCCAATGCTTAAAGTAGTGGCGCCATCAAGCTACAAGGGTATATAAACTTCGGTCGAGCCGAAGTTAGCTTTCCTCTATTTTTTAAGATACCGCGACTACGCCGTAAATGGTTCATTCGGATGGTTAAATTTTGTATCACTCTTTTCAGCATTGCTACAGGTATCTCGCGAACTACGCGTGTTGGCTTCGAAGTCTTGAATCGTAGCTGGCTTACCGACGAAGATTTTTGACATCACGTAACTTCACAGGAAAGAGTCCAGTGGTGTGATATCACATGATCTAGGCGGCCGGTTGACAGGTCACCGAAATGATTTCTCAATAAAGCCATTGTTTCGCGAGCTGTGTGAGCCGTATCATCATCTTGCTGAAACCAGATGTCGCCGACATCAAGGGCTTCAATTTCAGATAACAAAAAGTCATTTATCATGGTGCGGTAGCGCTCGCCATTGACGGTTATGTTCTGTCCGGCCTCATTTTTAAAGAAATACAGACCGATGATTCCAGCAGCCCTTAAGCCACACCAAACATTAGTCGGAAACTACATTCTCTGATTGAGATGTAGAATTATTACTTTTTTGGCACAATGGTATTTGTGCTATTTGGAGCATTTCCTATTCACCCACCCTTATATCATATTATATCTTTAAAATGTCGCTTGGGGCAAGTGCTTCCAAATTCTCTTACACATTATCTGTTCATCGAAACTAGAACGCCTCCACATTTGTATATGCTCCAGAATTGATAGAGGAGACACTGACCAAACACAGCAAATTGGAAACTATAATTTTAAATGTCTTTTTGCCTTTTCGAAACCAACAATCTGGAAATTGGTTCCAAAATTTTATTTTTGGCTTTTGGATGCTCAACGAAGCGTCACCGATTAATTGGAGCTACTGCAACCGTTTACGGGGCGTGGACTGGTGGAACTGGCGCATGTGACATAATTTTTCCATTTGATGGGCCATGGTTCAATGCGTTTGCGTGCGATTCGCGCATTCAAGAATTAATTAACTGTGAGATTTTTCATAGCCAAGCGGAAATCCCCTACCAAATAATGTGTGGACGAGTATGAGGAGAGAAAGAGATGGGGATTGGGAACGGGACTCACTTTCACTGAAACGAAAGCAGCGCGTAGGCTCGACGTGATTTGCTTTTTAATTACACCGAAAGAAAAAAATGTATACCAAATGATTTTCCAGCAAAAAGCTGGAAAAGTCAACGGTTCATAAATTTTTGTGCTTTGCTTCGGTCAACGAAATAATTTGAAAATCCATTCGACTAGACCCACTTAAGAGAGCGACACATGCACAGTAGCCAAGTGACAGAAGGGGAACCGACTAATAGATTATGACTAAATACTAAAAAGATGTCAAGCTCTTTGTAAGGAGAAAGTAGAGACAAGTTGGGAACGGGATATTAAACTAAAGAAATCAATGGTTGAATCAATGTAATATGGGGAAATTCCCTATTCTAAGAACTTACAGAAGTTTCTTGTGTCAGAATTTAAGGGACTTTTGCCGGGTTTTTTGAAAAAGTTGGGTTTTGTCGAATTGTGGAATCAGAGCTTAATCGGGAACTAATACCAAACCATTAACTGAACCTGAACAGAACCCGATACAAATTTTTTTCTTAAGAACTTAAATTTGCGTACTCATTGTTGTGTGTATCGGCGAGCTGGGTAAAAATTAAACTGCACTGGATAAGCCACAGTGTTGATAAATTAGTCGGACTAAGAAATTTATATATACGAGTATGTAGACTATGGAGTGCGCACAATTGATTTTTTTCTGCACATAGCCATACCGCGTACATAAGTACTCACGGACACAGCACCCGGCACAACCGAGAGCAAAAAGCAATAAAAATTTCGAACATTTTCTTCCCTATTCCCCTCTCTCCTGTGCTTGTGGCAAAATCGAAACAACAATAAGTTTGCATAAGTGGTTGGCGACTGAGATCTTTAACTTAGATTTTGTTCTTTAGCAATCGTTATTTAAAGTACGTTTTTTCGGAAACCTAAAGGTTCGTTTTGCGAACATTGAGCAAGTTGTTTTCTCAGTCAGTTGGGGAGATTCCAGAATCACATTCAAACTCGTTTTAGAATTTCGTTATGATTTCAATATCTTAGTTTTGCGCACTTCTCAGTTTAGCAAATCACAGCACTGCTCTCATTTGATGCTAATAAAGCTGCTACTGCCCATTTACCCATCCTGGGCATTCCATTTGCCGGCCTGGAATGTGCGTAGAGTGGTCATAATTTGCCAAACGCAAACGCATTGCACATGATCAATGCGGATGTGTACGATGTCATGAATAGTGGAGCATTCACGGTCCAGGCGGAGGGCCATTGAGTACAATTGAAGCCGCAGAGCAGATCACAGATCACAGATCGTTGTCACGATCGGCTGGCCGGCTCACGCTAATAAATGCTAATGATGATGAAGTGCATATGCTGGGGACGAAGTTAAGGCCTGATGTTTTTGCGTGCCGCAATTTCAATTTGTTTGGCCACTTGAAGCTGTTTGCTCGCTTGCTCTTGTCCGGCTGGGGGTCTGGGTCTTTCACTTGCCCCTCGTGGCTTGCACTTGAACTGAAATGCGTCAGAGCTTTGTGGAACATCAACAGCAACAGCATCACAAATGGAAAGTACAAATAGAAACCGAGCACCACACCGGCAGTTTTGCTAACGGTAGGAGCTGCTTTGGCATGGATGCGGCTGGCTGGTTTAGCCTTGAGCGGCAGCTCTGAAAATGCGGCCACTGAGCGGAGTGGCAGGGAGGGAGGAGCCGGTTGTAACAACGTGTGTGTGTGTGTGTGTGTGTGTATGGCAAACGGAAATGTATCAGTCGAATTCTCACCTCATCTGGCGGTTGCTTTGTCACATCTCTCCCTGACTTGGTGTTCCTTTTTGCTCTTACCTTCGTCTTTCTTTAGCTCCTTGTTTGTTCCCCTCTTTGCTTATACCTCGCACACATGTGTACACACAAGTAGATCCGTTGACCTGTTCATAAATCCACACACTTCTACCCACTCCACGAACACCAAGAGACCGCGTGTTGGTAGAAGACCCTCTGTTAAAAATTGAAGTACCTTGGCTGGAAGGCTAGCTTCTAGGTAAGCTAGAAGATCTGAAGGTGCTTGTCACCTCAGCATCTCTAATCCCAGATACCTCCGCCCATACCAGTTTTCTGTCTTCAACGTTTTCGGTTTGTTGTTTCTCCTTCTACTCTGTTCCCTACCACACATATGCATATGCGTTTGCACACAAATTCCTGAGACCTTGTGTTGTCATCTAACCCTGTCCAGGCGGCTGTGCAAAAAATATCCGCCCCAGGCGATACTGTTAGTTCCCCTTGTTCATGCTCAATCGTTGGGAAAACTATTGACAGCAGCCGCCCCGGAAGCCGAGCCAAAATCCATTAAACCATCGACTGAAATGAACCAATTAGGCCAACTTGGCTATTGGGTTCCAAACACCCCCTCCCCATCCTTCAGACGCCCGTCGCGTCAGCAATTTGGCATCACTTTCTCTTCGTTCAAATCTGTCCAATTACCGTTATCGTTCCCTAGATGGCCAGTGTTTAATTAGCAGGCAACGGCTGGTCATAGATATTTCATCAATGACATTTAAAGCTTCATTAAAAGTCCAGAAGAACGGCGTGACCTTATTTGGAATGCGCGCTCAGGGCCCGCATGTTGTAGGATTCTCCTGAAGCGAAGAATCTCTAAGGTTGCCGCATAAATTTCATTTGATTGGATGGCGACTGAATACACACTAACGAGGTTGAAGATGGTCAAGTAGTGATCTCAAGGGACAGCTCACGAAACTTACAAGCTCGTGATTTATTACGTTAGTCGGTTAGTACAATGAACAAAAGATCACGAACACGAAGAAGGAGGCGGCGCGAAGGACGATGAAAGTAGAAACAAAGGTTGAAGACATCAAGAGAAAGAAAGGAAGGAGGAAGAACGGAAGGAAGAAAATAGGAAGAAATGAGGAAGGAAGGAGGAGGAAGTAATGAGAAGGGTTAAAGGAAGAAGGAAAGAAAGAGGCTAAGAAATGACCAATGGTAGCAACGACTCCGGTCTCGTTGATCACATGGCTTAAAGCGGATGCGTGGAAAATGTGGATCGATCGAAAAAACCTACATATACATATCTATTTCTCACATTTTTGGGAGGGGGAATTTTTAACAAATACATCAAATGCATATTCCAAATAAGAGATCACTTTGAGACCTTTCGTGACATTCATCCATCTCGAATCACACTCTCATCCCTAAACTCCCAACGCACTCTTTGTCTCTCCATATCTCTCTCAATTTGTTGACTTAAAGCAGGCAGCTTCTTCTGACAAATTCAGCTAAGCATCCTCTCCAGCATGATCACCTCCACACGTCTCGTCTTACCCTCGTTGCCCAGCTTTGTCCAAAGCGATGCCATTAAAAATGCAAGTTGCTTGGCCAGTTGAGCAGTTGGATTTCCCTGTTGTTGCTGTTGTTGCTCCTTCGTTATGTTTTGTTCGGCCGTTTCGCTTTTACTTAACATTTCTTATAGCCTTTGCGCCGCTAATTGGCAGAAAATACCAAAAATGGCAATGCATGACGACTTCGCGCAACCGGCCAACAGATGCAGGATAACTATGGGCACTCTAATGAGCGGCAGCACCAAAAGGGTTTTGCCCAATTCCTAATTGACAGACACCCCCGACCCCCTCCTCTCGGCCATATTTATATACATACCATTATCGATTGCGTGGGCTGCAGCTCCCACCATCATTGAAGCCACCAAGTTCAAACCATAATCTTAAGGCGTGCATCTCTGAGAGCAAACCATAATGCTCGATCAGCATGCGACCAAACAACTAGCTAGTGCTGTCCCACATTTAGCCGAATTATATTCATCATTGATAATGGTTCCGACTTGCGTGAATCGTTATTATATTGGACTTTTGGTAGTGCAATGAATGTATTGCTTTCTGAAGCCAATAGATGGGACTAAAGGGAGGAGTAACCGATTGTGGTTGATATGGAATTGCTTGTAATTTTCCGGTGGCGACTTGGCTTACAAGTCGTAGGTAATCTCGTTGATTGAGCAAAATTGAGACGCATTTTCTGGCATCACGGATCAGCGCAATGCGCTATTTTTATTCTCTCTATCGTGATACCCTTACTTATCTCAGCATTTAGCTTATGCTCAGTTCCTCAAAACTTGTGGTGAGTTAAACGCCGAACAAATATGTTGATCCACATAACAGGAGCTTAAATACTTTGGCTTTTTCAACGTTAGGTTCACCCAGTTTCGATAGGTTGCCATCGCTGCAATAGTGTGACCCGGGATTGTCAAACTTGTATGCCGAACTTCGTTTTTATACCCTGTACCCTTTAAAAATGGGTATAACAGGGAGAAGGAACCGTTTCCGTAACGTAGTCGTAGTCAACGAAGTCAACAGCCGAGTCGATATAGCCAAGTCCGTCTGTCCGTCTGTCTGTATGAACGCGTCGATCTCAGAGACTATAAAAGATAGAGCCAACAATTATTTTTCCTTTTTATTTTGCCAACCTGAATCATTTAAGAAAGGCATCATCCAGATCAGTAAAATAGTAAATCCTCTCCCTGTACCCTCTCGGATTATATATTGTTTGCGCTGTCTCTTCAAATTCCATTTCCATTGCGAGGAAGTAAACATTTGGTTCACACATTATCAGTTTGCTTTATTGATAATCAAAATTAACAAGAAAAATTTGCACAGTTGTTTGCCCATCGATGACTTTATCGATGAATTTATAGGGACTTAGTCGGTAACATACCTATATTTCAAAATGCTAATACCAGGCCCGGCGGATCGTGTTCAGAACAAAAAAAAAAATCATTGTATTCCGGGATTTCCGGGATCAATTCATGCCAAAAGGGCACTAAAAATGGATAGATCCCGGAATGGCACAAATCAATCCCGACCGGGGTCAAGTTTAAAAGTCTTTAAAAAAATGTTTGAAGGGAAGTTGGGGAGAGACACGACCGACCACACCATTATCACCACCCAATTTTTTCTAAGCTGTGATTGATTTTGAGATGCCATTAAAAAAATTGTTCTTTTACTTACTTTACTGCGTCTTGAACTCGGGACCTCGAAGACTGAGCCAACAACTATCAGTAGGACCCGAAATTTGGAAAATTTCCGTGTTGGTAGTGTTTCCCAAGGGCTTGTACTTAACCGCCGGCGCTGCCATCAACCAGGCTAGAAAAGAATAGCCTAAAAAACAGCCAACGAAATGGCCAGCACTGGCAGCAATTTTTGTTCCTTCTTTGACCAGCGCTGCCAATAAAAAAAACCGTCCGCCAAACAATTTAAATTTGAATTTAAATTAGCTGCTGCTGCGACTGCTTCTGCCGCTGCTGATGGTGGTGAGGCGGCGTCTGCAACACCCCAGACCTCAGACGGGGACCATTATGAATGCCCTCAAACGATATGCAAGGTCCCATCACGAGATGCGACTGTGCTGGTTGTGCTTGGCCATTTCCTTATTCTGCTGATGGTTTCAGATTGAATGCTGGGCAACTGTGTGTCGGGGCAATGAATGTACACTCTTTGTGTTTGGAGGAGTAGGGGAACAGGGAGCTGCCTTTCAACTTTTGCTCTAATTTAAAAGTAGAGATATGAACCAATGCAATGTATTTCCCATCAAATTCTTATCCATTTCTCCCCTCTTCTTCTCTCATTTCAGGTATGTAAACCGAAGACAAAGGTTAAGGCAAGCTTTTGAGGGAAACTTAACAGTTGAGGCTTTGCACCGATGCAGCGCCAGCAGCTGTGCGTTTAATTAACACAACAAACAATTGGCAGATTGGTTGTTTACCGGGTTCACAATGGTCACAAGTCTGTTTGCCTGACAGATCCCATTTAAATGTCCATCTTCCTACTCCAACCCTGTTGCTGTTGCTCTCAGACTACATAAAACAATTTTGACAAATAAATTCATCAACACTTCCGTTGACAACTGGCAGATGCAGACTCCCTGTCCGGACTACGCGAAATGTTTACAACTGCTTCCAAGCAGGCAAAAAATGCATTTGAATTTCAAATTTTTATACATTTAACGAGCTTTTCGGCTGTGGAGTCCAAGTTGGAGTTGTAGCCGGAGAACCGCCACTGTGCATTGTTTGGCGACTTGTTGGACGCTCATCAGGCTGACAGCTTTAGCAAAACGATAAATTTTCCATGCACCCACTTGGTAACGACCAAACGCCTGCATTTTCGCTTGAATGTGCTGTTGCTGTTGTTGTTGGTGGCTTGAGAATAAAATTATTTTGCAAAACTTAATTGAGCATGCAGAAAGATCAGATTCCAATTCCACGCCTGCGCGCCCTTTTGCTCTACATTCGCGCAAAGTCAACAGAAATAAAAGCAAATTTCGCAGAGCCGCCAAAACGTGACAACAGCGCAGTGACCAGGGTGCAGACGGCGGTGAGTAGGGGAAGAGAGTGACAAAACGAATGAGTGGAGTGAATGGGTGTTCGAAAATTAACGAGTAAATGAGAATTCTGTGATACTTTGTGAATTTGCCAAGGCAGATCAAGCACAGACAGAGGAAAGAAGCAAGAAAATCTAGAAACCCATAAAGCATATTGCACGAATACACTTCGAATGAAATCTAGCATTCTGAACTTGAACTGGTAAATTTTAACCACACACGAGCTCTACAGCTGACTGAGTTCGGACTTTCCAAATGTGAGGACAATCTTTTTATTATACTCTGTACCAAAGGTACACAGACTATATGGGCATTTTCATGATGACGAACGGGATCGTCGTACACATTTAAAGTAAAACGAGAAGGCCAAGCTAACTTCGTGTGTGCCGAAGTCGTTATACCCTTGCAAATGCTGTTTTCGAAATGTCGGCCAAAGTTTTTTGTTTGTGCTGGCTCAAAGGTCAGAATTGATTATAATTTAATACAAATCAATACCATTTTAAACAGAGATAACTCACAACATTTCGGAATAGCAATTAGTTAGTCTGTACAGGCTGTTTCGGAATTAACCACAATTCACTCATCAGCAGACGTTGTTGCTTTTTCACACTTCAAGCCCTAGTCAAACTCTCTATTTAAACGGTCGACTTGGCCGAATAAATACTTGAGTCGGCGTTTAAAGTCGCTTACATAAAAATCAAAAATTTACCTAAATAAAACCCATTTTCCGACAGATAAACATCTGACTTCGACCAAATATCGCGAATCTTTTTAAAAACATATCAAATTAACAATCGCCGAGTTTAAGAACTATAAAACTGAAATCAAAAAAGTTTTTCTCACTAAGACTCATTTTCCGACCGATTGGTCCTATGGTAGCCTTAAGATATAGTCATCCGATTTCGACCAAATTTTGCGAATATATTTGAAAACATATAAAATTGGTAATCACCAAGTTTAAGGACGCTAATATAAAAAACAAAAAAATTTCTTACTAAAACCCATTTTCGACCGATCGGTCCTATGGCAACCATAAGATATAGCCACCTGATGTCGATCAACTTTTTCAAATTGGTTTGAAAGCATTTAATATTAATAATCAGCGACCTTAAGAACGATTTACTTGAAAACAAAAAAGTTTTTCTCACTAACACCCATTTTCCGACTGATGGTTCCTATGACAGCTATAAGATATAGACATCCGATCTTTACCAAAATTCGCAAATCTGTTTGAAAGCATATAGTATTAATAATGGCCGAGTTTAAAGACGCTATCCATCGCGATGGTTTCTATGGCAGCTATAAGATATAGTCATACAATCCGGTCGGTTCCGCTATATTAGCAGCGTGCAGTAAAAAGAAGACTCTGTGCAAAATTTCAGCTCGATAGCTTTAAAAGTGAGAGACTAGTTTGCGTAGAAACAAACAGACGGACGGACAAAGCTCAATCGACTCAGCTCGTCGCCCTGATCAACAAGAAAGAAAGTCGGTCAAGCCCGACTATAACATACTCTGTACCCTTACACTCGCATTTGCTCAGGAGTCAAACGGCCAGTTAACACACAACGCACAACGCGGTGCGCTCTCTAAGTTTCTCTCTCTCTTTCTCTATCGCTCTAAGATTGCCTGTGTTGAACAGGTTGTTGGTGGGGGGTGGGTGGTGTTAACTGGCCGTTTTTTGCCCATTTTTTTTTTGAGTATCGTTCATCCGATCTTTATCATTCCTTCAGCAAATCGATAAATAATTTTGTTTACAAGGTATCTCTAGAAGGAACTATCGATCTATCTCCAAAACTGTAGGAGATATGAAGTTTTTTCCAAATTGCGGGGGCGGGAGGGGGCGTGGCAAAAATTGAAAATAAACTTGATCTGCCTGCAAGTATAAGAAATATATGCCCCATACATGTCAAACCTCTATCTCTTACCATCTCTGAGATCTCTTCGTTCATACGGACGGACAGACGGACAGACAGACAGACGGACAGACGGACATGGCTATATCGACTCGGCTGTTGATGCTGATCAAGAATATATGTATATACTTTATAGGGTCGGAAATGATTCCTTCTCCCTGTTACATACTTTTGCACAAACTTAATATACTCTATGTACCTTCGGTACAGAGTATAAAAATATATATAGTTTATGGGGTCGAAAATGAATATTTCTAGGCGTTGCAAACTTTCTGGCAAAATTATAATACCCTCTTAATTATCCCTGTTATTGGTGCTAAGGCTTATTTTGGGCAATTTTTCGTTTTCAAGACAGTTGCAAAAAACAAAGGCATTCGTACGGGACAGAAGTGGTTTTTAAACGTCGATTTCAGCGAATCCTGAGGCAATATTTTAGTGTGGCTAATTTTACAATGTTGTGCATTAATGTCTCTTAAAAATGGTTTTGATTTCACCCAAAAATAATTAATAATTGTTCTTAATTTAAGTTTAAGCGTTTTCACACGGGACATGTCGCACGGGACATTTTTTTCCATCATTATACATTATGTGGTTTCTGTTACAATGCGAAGCAAAAACGTACAGTTAATTGCAATCACATAGTTTCTCATGGTTTTTTATGTATTCTTTTATAACTCTTTGTACCCTCAGAAAGATTTTAGATAGCAAAAGTACGTGCAATCTAAAGGCCCTTTTATCAAAAAAAAAAAAACAAGTGAGAATGTGGGTCAAGCCCGACTATAACATACTCTGTACCAGTTAATGACGTCGCTCGATTTACACGTGCTATAAGCGTTATACGCTGTTTTACGCGTTCTATGCGTTAGACGCTGTTACTCGCGTTATACGCTGTTATACGCTCATCTCTAAGTTTCTCTCTCTCTCTCTCTCCCCCAAAGATTGTGTTTGTTTGAATACAGTGGTGGGTGGCAGGATGTGGGGGGTTGGGTGGTGCCGGTTTGCTCATAACTTGTGTATCGTTCATCCGAGCTTTATCATTCCTTCAGCAAATCGATAAAAATTGAAAATAAACTTGATCTGCCTGCATAATGAGTTTTTATCCCAAACATGTCAAACCTCTATCTCTTACCATCTCTGAGATCTGTGCGTTCATACAGACAGACGGACAGACGGACAGACGGTCAGACGGACATGGCTATATCGACTCGGCTGAGCAAGAATATATAGTAGTAGTAGTAGTATGTTGTTTTTATACCCTGTTCCCATTAAAAATGGGAAAAGGGGATCATGAAGTTGTGCAAATGTATGTAACAGCCAGAAGGAAGCTTCTCCGACCCTATAAAGTATATATATTCTTGATCAGCATCAACAGCCGAGTCGATATAGCCATGTCCGTCTGTCCGTCTGTCTGTATGAGCGCGTCGATCTCAGAGACCATAAGAGATAGAGACACAAATTTTGGCATGCACATAGGTGTATACCGTACCCAGTTCAAGTTTGTTTCAGATTTGGAAAATTCCCCCCCCTCCCCCCTTAAACCGCAAAAAACTGTCACAGCCACAATTTTTAGAACCTGGTGGCTTAATATATACTATCCTAGGCCTTATATCTAACTACTCTCCAAAGGAAAATAAGATACGAGCAAAAACACAAAAGTTATTAGCGTTTGTGTATGTGAGTGTGTTTGCATGTGTGTCTCAATTGAACAGGGTATTTTGTAGTCGGGAAACTCGACTACAGCGCTCTTACTTGTTATACTCTGTACCGAAGGTACATAGAGTATATTAAGTTTGTGCAAAAGTATGTAACAGGGCGAAGGAATCGTTTCCGACCCTATAAAGTATATATATTCTTGATCAGCATCAACAGCCGATTCGATATAGCCATGTCCGTCTGTCCGTCCGTCCGTCTGTCCGTCCGTCCGTCTGTCCGTCCGTCCGTATGAACGAAGAGATCTCAGAGATGGTAAGAGATAGAGGTTTGACATGTATGGGGCATATATTTCTTATACTTGCAGGCAGATCAAGTTTATTTTCAATTTTTGACACGCCCCTCCCGCCCCCGCAATTTGGAAAAAACGTCATATCTCCTACAGTTTTGAAGATAGATCTTTCGTACCTTCTAGAGATACCTTGTAAACAAAATTATTTATCGATATATGCTGAAGGAATGATAAAGATCGGATGAACGATACTCAAGTTATGAGCAAAAAACGGCCAGTAAACACCAACCACCCCCCTACCCATCACCACAGCATTCTATTGAACGGCAATCTTAGTGAGAGAGAGAGAAAGAGAGAGAGAGAGAGTGAAACTTAGAGATGAGCGAGTATAACTCGTGAGCAAATGCAAGCTGCGACGTTAAGGGTACAGAGTATGTTATAGTCGGGCTTGACCGACTTTCTTTCTTGTTTTATTGTGTAAAGATAAAATATTGACAACATAGTGATTACAGATTATAGCTGGCATTACAATAATAAAAACTGTAAGTGTTATACAACAATGGTTTATTTAAAACCGTCAGTTGATGCTATGTAGTATTATTTAAACAATTATAGATATAGGTACGTCTGAGAGTCGCCTTTCATTTGACTACTCCACCCACCTTCCCCGTTCGTCACGAGATAGTGGATCTTCCGTCAATGAAGACGGCTCTACAGACTGTTTTAGAAAAAACGAGAACGTAAGTTAAAGTCGGCTCTAACCGACTTCGATATACCCGTTACTCATGGAAACAAATGCTTAATAGACTTCCTGTGAGCCTGAGGTGGGACAGCCGAAAAGTATGCAACATTTTTTTACTTGGCTATTTATCATCCGATCTTGATGAAAATTTCAGGGCTTATAGATATTGCGAATATAAATGTACGTTTTAAATTGTGGGAGCTATTCAACATTTTTTATTGTGGGGGCGGGGGTGGGCGTGACAAAAATTTGAAGTATACTTGATCTGCGTGCAGACAATAGGAGCCTAGATCTCAAATTTGGTTGCTCTAGCTCTTCTAGTCTCTGAGATCTAGGTGTTCATACAGAGAGACGGACGGACGGACAGACGGACATGGCTATATCGACTCGGCTATTGATGCTGATCAAGAATATATATACTTTATATGGTCGGAAATGATTCCTTCTGCCTGTTACATACATTTGCACGACTTTAGTATACCCTTTTACTCTACGAGTAACGGGTATAAAAATAAGGGAAAGCTAACTTCGGCTCGACCGAAGTTTATATACCCTTGTAGCTTGTATGATTTTTATAAATTAGTAGCCTGATTCCACTGACACAAATATGTACATTCGGCCAAATGTACACATTTTTGACAAGGCCTCCTATATACATTTTCTACACCTAATTTCTATTGCAGCTGTACTATATAGTTGTCCTATCAAACTTGGTGGAATTATGTGAAAGCATAGATAACTTGTAAATACAAGGTTCGGGGACGTTTGTGTTGATGACAAAAAAGTTTTTCTCACTAAAACAACATTATCGACCGATGGTTCCTATGGCAGCTATATGCTATAGTCATCCGATCTGGCCGGTTCCGACAAATGTGCAGCGTATTTGTACCAAAAGACTTCGTGCAAAGTTTGGTTAAGATAGCTTTAAAACTGACGGAGGAGATAGCATAGAAACAGACGGACAGACGGACGGACGGACAGACGGACAGACGGACATGGCTATATCAACTCAGCTCGTCATGCTGATCAAGAATATATATACTTTGTGTGGTCGGAGATGCTTCCTTCAATGCGTTACAAACATCTGGACAATTTTAATATACCCTCTACAAGGGTATAAAAAGAAAACAAAATAGAACAAAATAAAATAATACAAAAAAAACTTAAAAATCTTCGTTTATAATTTGTCGCCGATATTTGGTGGCTTCTGCTAAAAATGCTGATAGGATGCGCCAATTTTTCTCCGTTTAAAATGCTTTGGAGCTCAAACTCGTTTAAAGTGATGCGACGGAAGTGGAGATATCGCACCTCTCTAAGGATGGGACAAGTGCCGATAAAGTGTTCCACATTTTCCGTCTCACGTATAATACAAAGGTTGCAGGTTTCATCCAAGTCCCTTCTGTGTGGCCTAAAGTTTAATGCAATCATTTCGCACCTCGCCTTAAAAATATTGCTAATGCAGTTTGTTCCTAGGCTATCTTGAAAATAGTTTGATTGACCCAGGTTGTGAGTCAGCTTTTTATAGGTGGACCTTTCAGTGCTCTGTCTAGCTCGGTTTATAAAGATTTGACGCTCTTCTTCGCAAAGCATTCTTATGACTTCAGCTTGTGTATGACGCCATCCTTGTATATTGTCCCAATCAAAGTTTAGCCCGCAGTTGTTTGAAATAGTGGACCAGTCGTCAAAAAACTGAGTTTTCCCAAGAAGCAGTCCGGCATGTTCATGACCTTGGCTACATAGTTGAAATGCAGTTGCAGTGTATACGTATGCAGAGTTGGAAGGCCAGTTTCTATATAAATCGCGTAATTTGGCGTATTCTGCGGTAACTTGAAAACTTTTTTGATGAAAAACGTCAACAAGCGTTCAACATCGTCGAATCTAAGAAATCCCCAAATTTCAGCAGCATAACACATGATGCTTCTTACAGTTGCCTGGAACACATTATATTTGCAACTTGGCTTCACGTTGTCTCTACTCAGCAATGTCCTCCATGTAGCGTTTATAGCAATTTTTGCTTCTCCAAGTTTCCCTTTTATATGATCTGAGAAATTCATATTATCGGACACTGTGACGCCTAAATATTTGTAGGTCCCCACATTCTCTAGCGTTCTTCCATTTATTTGCAGACACTCCCCATATACTATATAGCGTCGGAGATGATTCCTTCTGGCTGTTACATACTTTAGCACAAACTTAATATACTCTGTGTACCTTTGGTACAGAGTATAAAAAAACGTACAATATTAATGTCCAAATGGGAAAAATAGCGCTAGCGCGGCCGTGAAACCGAATCTTACGAAGTGGGTTATGATTAAATGTAAGATTGGCTTACATTAGTTCGATTTGATTGTTTCACTATGAAAATATGATAAAATTTAGTGTTTTTAACCGCTTTTAATTTTTTGGTCTCGGTGGACCTTTTGGTGGAAATGCCCATATTCAGTTTGTGAAAACATATATGGGTTTTGTGAAAATGTATGTAACAGGGAGAAAGAAACATCTTCGCCCCTATAAAGTATATATATTCTTGATCAGCACGACGAGCTGAGTTGATATAGATATGTCCGTCTGTCCGTCCGTCCGTCCTGATTCTATGCTATCTCCTCCGTCAGTTTTAAAGTTATCGTGACCAAACTTTGCAAGAAGTCTTTTAGTACATTTCTCGGAACCTGCTGGATCGGACGACATATAGCTACCATAAAAACGATCGGTCGAAATACTAGCTTTAGTGAAAAAAAACCTTTTGGTTTTCAATGCAAACGATCAACTTCGGATGAATATCTTTAATATCTGCCATATAAACAACTGGATCAACGAAAGTAGAGCCATCTATTGGTGGAAATCACTCAACTAACGTTGTTCAAAGCGAAAATGAAATTGTCATATGAAAATCATTCAAAACTTTTATTTTATATAGTTTACGAGCTGCATGGGTATAAAGACTTCGGTCGTGCCGAAGTTAGCCTTAGGCAAGAAGTAGTCTGATTATAGATATGGGTATCCCGAAACAGTCTGTAACTGCAACTCCAACCGTCATTGCACTTTGTTATGTAATACAAATTCTTTTTACAGACACGAATTCGCAAAATCCGAATATATTCGTACCTTAAACCAAATTATGTGGCCGGGCGTGGCGTTCCAGTTGTATGTGTGGCTGCTGGTGCGGGGAGGTTGTGTGTTCGATCCCGCCTCGGACCATCTAATAGAAAAAGTTTTTTCTTTCCTTAGAAAAAAAGCTTTTACACACCCGATCACCTTCACCAGCTACTGGCGCCAGCTGTGAAGTAACTAGCCATGAAAAAGCAACAATTCTCCAACCTTTTTCCGTTCGGATTCGGCGTTAAACTGTAGGTCCCTTTCTCTTGCGCGAAAAAATTATAAGCACACACGCCAAGAGATTGAGAGAAGCTTGGCCCTGGCCCTCCTAGAGGTGCTGTTTGAGCCAATTTTACTTTTTTACTTCAAACCAAATTATTGACACTCGCATTTTATGAAACTTAGTTTCAGGGACAGCTGTGCCATGAACTTTAATAATGGTGTATAGAGGCTGGTAATATAAATTAGAGAGTAATCTTTTTTAGAACCGTTTTCGAATCAAATTAATACCGTTCAAAAATGGTTCAAAGCTTCCGCCAATCTCTTGTCATGTGTGCTTCTTAATTTTCGCACAAGACGAAAGTACCATTAGGTAAATGAATCCACGAAACGAATCCAAACGGCATACTTTGAGAAACTTTTAATTTTTCACTTCGCAGCTGGCGCCACTAGCTGGGGAATGTGACCGTTTGTGTGTTTAAAGTTGATAAGAAACAATTTTTTATAAGATGCACCACAACCACACCATTTAAAAACGATTCAAAAGCACAATTCTTGGTCCCTCACAACCATAAATTCGTGTGTCTTTTCTTGGACAAACAAGTAAACAAAAAATCGAACATTTTTTGGTCAGAGGGCAAGTACATACACAGAAAAAATTTTGCAGTAAATTCAACCAATTCTGCTGTTAAAATGCTCCAACCCATAAATTTGGGTTGAACTTACCGCCAGGTACAGTAAAAGATGCGTAAACACAGCGTAATAACTACGGCGGTAGCACAGTAGATTTCAACCAGTAATGACGGTTGAAAATGCTCCAACCAATAACAATAGTTATTTTACCATTGTTTACTGTAAAAACTCATAAGTTTAACACAGCACCAGTACAAATAACACAAACAATACAAATACCACACACCAGAGTGCAAATACCAAGGTACTAATTCTGAAAAACATCGAATTAATTATAATTGCATAAAAATTTTTCTTACTCTGGGGTGACTTGAACTCGCGGCCCATGGACTAAAGAAAACGATTTGCACGCCATCTCAACTGGCTCGGCTGCCGCTCGCGCAGTTGGCAACGCTTCTAAAATGTTACTTGTATTGAATCTGCCCATAAGTAAACACTCATTTTTTCTTGAACGTCGGATACATGAGACCACTTGCAATTCTCAAGTTCGAATTCACTGATAAATAATATAAATACTGCAACTAAATTACATACAAGAGTACTTTTACTGACGACCCAGTAAACCAGAAAATAACACCAAGATATATTAACCTACTACTGATACGTGCAAGGTACTATTTCTTTCAATGGTACAATGTGTTTTACTGCAAGTCGCAGTTTCAAAAACAACAACAAATCAAAATACAGAAATTACGCTAGATTATTAACTATTTGTATGGGTAATTTATACCAAAAATAATACAGTTAACAAAACAAGAACAAATTACATGTAACAATATTTCGCAGCAAAATTTACTGTAAGAAGAAAATAGGTAGATGTAACCAACGAAATTTTTTCCTGTGTACACACAACAAACATTATATGAGATTATAATACATAGATCAGATCTGTGAGTATGTTTTACAGCTAACGATTTCAATTCATTTAAAGAGGCGATATGGACTAGAAGTTCAATAACAATGACCATAATTTTGACTATTGGAAAACCAAAATTGGGCCACGTACTCACTTACTGATAGCAGCTATCACAGAAAGAGAGAGAACACAAACGCACATGGTTACTCACCCCCTAACCAAAAATGTGCTTAACCCAATTCCCCTTTCAGGGCGGAAGTGAGATGTATCTATAGGCAGATGTTTAATATTTAAACAGCTGTTTGCTTGATATAATTGCAACTAAGAATGGTTTTGCGATAAGTCAAAACAAAGCTTGCCCCGTCAAGTTCATCAAAACTGAATACACACACAGAGCCAAGACATGACACAGACCCATTTCGGCCTGTATGGTAAGTCTCTATGGGTTTCCACCATGTGACGATCACTTCTACGCGTTTATGTCCGCCCATTGAAGACAATTGGATGATGCCTTGGAACTGCAATTTGCCAAATCGGAACAATTCCAATGCGCCAGTTTGCTGGCGAAGTGTTTGGTGGTTAGCCGTATGCAACTCGGTTGGCAATTGGGTCGTCTGTCGCGATCACAAATAGTATATTGGTCAGTCTAGGTGGCAATTAGTTTACACTCCAGGAGTCGCGTTTTCTGCCGGGTAAGCTGGTCAAAGCGTTGTAGACTTAAAGTGGAAAAAAGAGGCGAACCATTTAAAATTTAATGATGTAATATATTTGTAGACCCGTTACTTGTAGAGTTAAAAGGGTATATGTACTAAAGTCGTGCAAATGTATGTAACAGGCAGAAGGAATCATTTCTGACCATATAAATTATATATATTCTTGATCAGAATCAACAGCCGAGTCGATATAGCCATGTCCGTCTGTCCGTCCGTCTGTATGAACACCTAGATCTCAGAGACTAGAAGAGCTGGAGCAACCAAATTTGAAATGTAGACTCCTATTGTCTGCACGCAGATCAAGTTTGTTTTAAATTTTTGCCACGCCCACCCCCGCCCCCACAATACAAAATTTTGGATAACTCTCACTATTTTTAAGATATCGATCTCAAATTTTAAACTTACATTTATACTCGCAATATCTATAATCCTTGAATTTTCATCAAAATCGGATAATCCGATGTGTTCCAGAAATCTCTAGAGATTTTGGGGTCAGTTGTTTTATAAAACAACCAATCCAAATGTTGGTGTTCCACAAATGTCGAAGATTTCATTTTTCGGAGTTAGCTCCGGAGTTGCATGCAAAACAGCTGACTGGTACTTTTTGTGTTGGGGCTGCCACGACAGGGTTGTAGGCTTCAAAATAGTTTAAATTAAAGTAGAATTCAAATTTTATTTGGTAGTTTCTAAGCCAAATGCTGCAATTGGTATGCACTGAGTTCCAAACTATAAATTATTTTTAAGCCATTAGTACTCAATTGTATCGGAAAACAAGAAAGAAAATCGGTCAAGCCCGACTATAACATACTCTGTTACACTCGCATTTGCTCAGGAGTCAAACGGCCAGTTAACACACAACGCACAACGCGGTGCGCTCTCTAAGTCTCTCTCTCTCTCTCTCTCTCACTAAGATTGCCGTTCACCAAAATGCTGTGGTTATGGGTGGGGGGTGGGAGGGGTGTGTTAACTGGCCGTTTTTTGCTCATAACTTGAGTATCGTTCATCCGATCTTTATCATTCCTTCAGCAAATCGATAAATAATTGATTACTAGATATCTCTAGAAGGTACGAACCATCTATCATCAAAACTGTGGAAGATACATGTTTTTTTCAAATTAAGGGGGCGGGAGGGTGCGTGTCAAAAATTGAAAATAAACTTGATCTGCCTGCAAGTATAAGAAATATATGTCCCATACATGTCAAACCTCTATCTCTTACCATCTCTGAGATCTCTTCGTTCATACGGACGGAAGGACAGACAGACAGACGGACATGGCTATATCGACTCGGCTGTTGATGCTGATCAAGAATATACTTTACTTTATAGGGTCGGAAACGATTCCTTCTTCCTGTTACATACTTTTGCACAAACTTAATAAACTCTATGTACCTTCGGTACAGAGTATAAAAATGCCCGCGGCTGCATTAATTGTTTGGATATTAATGGGAGAAGGCCGTTGGCGAGGGAGACATAATCGTAACAAGAGTTTCATAAATTATGCAATCCACTTTTATTTTCTGATGAAGCGTAAGCTACTTTTCTGCCGCTATATCCGACTGTTTTCCATATGGCATTACTGCCCGATAAAAACATCCTCAAACTTTTAAAGATCAAAACAGCTGTAAGAAGTGCAGTTAAAAATTTGACTGCTGATAACTTGACTTCCATTTGTAGTTTGAAATTCTCGCGAATAGAATTTATCGATAAGATTGATTCGATACTTCATTAAATTAACATTTTAAATCAGATTTTAATAAACTGCTAATTTATCCACATAATCTTGTTAAATCTATACTTCATTTAGCGAAAAAAACTTTTAATTTTGAAAAGAAAATTGAAACTCCGAAAATGATATTGTCACATTTGGAATAAGTTGGCAGGTTTGCTTATTGTTGCTTTCTGCTGCCCTTTGACTTTTGCATTGATTTGGTGGACAATATTTTAAAATTAACTTTTATTACTTAACCTATCAAACCCATCAAATCTTCATAATATTAATGCAATTCGATCAGTTAAGCATACACGAATTGTTCCTCATTATTATATTTGACTCAAATCTCTTTATTAGCAAAACATAGACCAAATGTCGCCACAAAATTCGCAACATTTGAAAACAACCAAAAGAGGTTTCTGGAACACCGACAATTGCTTTTAGGTTGCTTTTGCGTTGTTAGAGGTTTGTAGAACACGGCCAAATATGTAATTTGGACACTGAGGGTGATGTAACAAAACTGACCGTTTTTCCTCATAACTTGAGTATCGTTCATCCGATCTTTAACATTTCTTTGGCAAATCGATAAATAATGATAATTATCTATAGAAGGTACGAAGCATCTATCATCAAAACTGTGGGAGTTATGACGTTTTTTCCAAATTGCGGGGGCGGGAGGGGGCGTAACAAAAATTGAAAATTAACTTGATCTGCCTGCAAGTATAAGAAAATATGTCCCATACATGTCAAACCTCTATCTCTTACCATCTCTGAGATCTGTGCGGTCATACAGACAGACAGACGAACATGGCTATATCAACTCGACTGTTGATGCTGATCAAGAATATATATACTTTATAGGGTCGGAAATGATTCCTTCTCCATGTTACTTTTGCACAAACTTAATATACTCTGTGTACCTTTGGTACAGAGTATAAAAAGCATTCCCCCCAAATTTTCGCTTAGCACAATCAAAATAAATCAGGCTGACAAATAAAGGTCAACTTTTGCACCAGAGAAGATCTAGAGCAACCAAATTGGAAATGTAGACTCCTATTGTCTGCACGCAGATCAAGTTTATTTCAAAATTTTGCCACGCCCACCCCCGCCCCCACAAAAAAAATGTTTAATAACTCCCACAACTTTTAAGATATCGATCTAAAATTTTTAACTTTCATTTATATTCGCGATATCTATAAGCCCTGAAATTTTATATAAAGATCAGGCGGACACAGGAAGGCTATTAAACATTTCTTTCCATGAGTAGCGGGTATTTCGAAGTCGCTTAAAAATGAAATATTTAATTTATATTTATTAAAATAACAAAAGATATTTGTTTTTTGTACCATTTACAACATAAGAAGTTCTACAAACTTATTCATGAATTTAAATTTATGGAACGAAAGAGGTGTTTACTTTTTAAATTCATCATCTTTCAAAATAAACCTTTCGGACTACAAAGCGTAAAAAAAAACTTATTCAGTTAAATCTACGAAACGTAAGAACTTCTGATTTTACCAATAATCGTTAGACGGAGATTTTAGGAAGACCCGCTGAGTTATGTGCTCATCGGTCATTCTGCTTCTGGTGACAAAAACCGAAGTCAAGCGTTCCGATGGCACGCGTTTTGTTCTCCCTTCAAACAAAAGTGTGCGACATCAAATTTTTAGCGTTTTGTTTGTGAAAATGCTTCGATGACGATACGAGCCATGTGCGGACGGCCCAACATTTAAGTTTTTTAAAGATGGGCTGCATTTCAGCCAATCATTTCTATGCTTTGCTTTTAAGTGCGCCTTTATATTTGTTGAGTTGCCACTGGTCCTTACAACTTTATTGCACAGTTTGCACTGTGATTTCTGTGCATCAACTTTAATAAAATAACTTTTAAACATTTTGCTTTACATGTCCAGAGCACAAGAAACAGTTATTCGCAACAGTGTGAGCGAACGCTAAAACAAAAATATCACCAAAAATATTCGATTTCCTATATATCGCCTCCGAAAAATATGCGATAATGATATTTGTCATTTTGGGGAAAATTATCGATATTTCGATGTATCAATAATATTTTCGACATCCCTAGTGCAAATGCTTCAACTGTGTCTTAGAACGACGAGGTCGTGGTTTGAGACCCAGTAGGGCCGTGTTGCATTGCAGCTAAAAATTATTATTTTTTTATTTTTGTTTACAAAATAAATCTGTATATATCATAAGATTTTTGAACTGATGCTTTACGTATTAGTTGCGATGTGATAACTCTTTTTTTTTGAGATTTCTAAGCTCATTTCAAGGGTTTTAAACCTTTTTATATCCTTGTAGAGGGTATATTATTATTGTCCAGATGTTTGTAACACATAGAAGGAAGCATCTCCGACCACACAAAGTATACATATTCTTGATCAGCATGACGAGCTGAGTTCTGTCTGTTTCTATGCTATTTCCTCCGTCTGTTTTAAAGCTTTCCACATTTGTCGAAACCGGCCGGATTGGATGACTATAGCATTTAGCTGCCATAGGAACCATAGTTTGATTCCAATCGGATGACTTTAGCATATAGCTGCGATAGGAACTATCGGTCGAAAAATAAGTTATATTGAGAAAAACTTTTTTGTTTTCAATGGTAGCGTCTTTATACCTTCCAGTTGTAAATATGATTAGTTTCCACACAACTTTGGGGAGTTCGGTAAAAATCGGATGAAAATATCGTGTAGCTGCCACATTACAAACTGGCAAGCAAATGCTCAAAGTAGTGGCGCCATCAAGCTACAAAGGTCGAGCCGAAGTTTGCTTTCCGCTATTTTTATACCCTTACAAAGGGTATTAAAATTTTGTCCAGAAGCTTGCAACTTATAGAAATATTCATTTCCGACCCCATAAACTATATATATTCTTGATCAGGGCGACAGATTTGCAAATTTTGGTCAAAATCGGATGACTATATCTTATAGCTGCCATAGGATCGATCGTTCGGAAAATGAGTCTTAGCGAGAAAAATTGTTTTGTTTTTAATTTTTTCGTTCTTAAACTCGGCGATTGTTAATTTTATATGTTTTCAAAAAGATTCGCGATATTTGGTCGAAATCAGATGTTTATCTGTCGATAAATGGGTTTTAGTTAGAAAAATGTTTGATTTTTATGTAAGCGTTCTTAAACTTTGACATTTCAAAATCAGCATTTGCAAGGGTATAAAAACTTCGGCACAGACGAAGTTAGCCTGGCTCTTTCGTTTTTCATAAGATTGACGGATTCTCGAAAAAAAATACTCAATCCAGATTTTAGATTGATTTTTCTTCTCAGTGTACTAACATCAACATTTCAGTTGCGTATCAAACGTGTTTTCTACAAATATCTGGTCGAACTCTGGAAAGTCGGTAATTAAATACCCTTTCGGATAAAGATAAATTTCTTTGGGCAAGCGGTTATAGAAGTCATTGGCTAATAGCAAATGCTTTATCGCCCACTATCACGTATGGAAGAGCAATCTTACGATGTGGCAATGGTGCGTCTTCGGGAATTTCGAAGCTGTGAGAGACCATACCCCCATACAAGGAAGTTTCAAGGATAACTCCTCCATCAGAAACACGGCCATTCGTCCCGACGTCAAATTACAAGATTTTGTATTGTACCTAAACAATAAAGAAGTTATTTATTATTAAGATTTAATAAAAATATATATCAATATTACTGCAACAACCGATAACTATCTCCTCTTGCGACCATTAATCGACATGGCGCCGATATCGCATTCTAGCGACCTTACGCTGAATCATTTGAATAACAAGACTCAACTGAAAAAAACTATTGTAACATATTACCAACTTCTCAAAGTCTGCTGCTTTCATTCGTAGAAAAATTATCCAATCGCAACTTGTTGATGAGCTTTATGCAGCAACCTTCGCTCTTGCGGCATGAAAGCCTTCTTGCTCGGGTGCTCATAAATATGCAGTTCCGCAGCATCCAATCGTTATACATTTAATTTTGTGGCTGTCCATGCCCATGCCTTTTCTGTTGTGTCGTTTAAAACAAATTCTACTGTTTGCTCAAACAAATCGGCCTACTGGATTTATCAATTTAGCAGATTGCGCACATAAAATTTGCCACCCAACGGTGTGAACACTAGCGCAACATAGAGCAGAAAAATTTGCGCACATTTTTTAAAAGCAAATATTTGCTCTTGTGGGAGCACAAAATATGTTTTAAGCAAACATTTAAAAATGTAAAAATTTTGTTTGCGTGTAGGACCTTAGCTTTAGTCAATTTAATTCTTTGTTAGTCAAATGTTTTCTCAATGAATTTGGTTTCCGTGTAACGAAGCTATTAGCGCATATCTTTGCACACATCGCTAATCTAGTATATCTGTCCATATTACTCGAAGAGTAAGCGAGAAGGCCAAGCTAACTTCGTCTGCGCTGAAGTTTTTATACCCTTGCAAATGCTGTTTTTGAAATGTCAGAGATTAAGAACGCTTACATCAAATTCAAAAGTTTTTGTAACTAAAACCCATTTTCCGACAGATAAACATCTGATTTTGACCAAATTCGCGATTCTTATTGAAAACATATCAAATTAACAATCGCCGAGTTTAAGAAAGATAAAATTAAAAACAAAAAAGTTTTTCTCACTAAGACTAGTTTTCCGACCGATCATCCTATGGCAGCCTTAAGATATAGTCCTCCGATATCGACCAAATGTTGCGAATCTATTTGAAAGCATATAATATTAATAATGGACGAATTTGTGGACGCTAACATTAAAAACAAAAAAGTTTTTCTTACTAAGACCCATTTTCCGACCGATGGTTCCTATGGCAGCTATAAGATATAGTCATCCGATCCGGTCGGTTCCGACATATTAGCAGCATGCAGTAAATAGAAGACTCTGTGGAAAAATTTAGCTCGATAGCTTTAAAACTGAGATACTAGTTTGCGTAGAAACAGACAGATAAACAAATAGACGGACGGACAAAGCTCAATCGACTCAGCCCGTCGCCCTGATCAAGAATATATTTTGTTTATGGGGTCGGAAATGAAGATTTCTATGCGTTGCAAACTTCTGGGCAAAATTATAATACTCTTTGCAAGGGTATAAAAACGTCATACGGAGTCAATCAAGATATGAATCGAAAGCTAATTATATTGCCCATAATCGCATAAAAGCTTGTTTTCAAATCGGCTTAGTAGTTTAATCACGATGACCAAAATTTAAAATAAAAAATCGATTTTTTGCTCAAAATTGCAAGAAATTTCTTCATTCTCATTTCTCATTTTTAAACGCCTAGGAATCGCTTTACTTAAAAGAAACAAGTGAGAAAGTCTGTCAAGCCCGACTATAATATTCTCTGTACCAGCTCAGGCCACCGCTCGAATTTGCTCCAGACTATAATATTAACTCTCTCTCTTTCTCTCACTAAGATTGCCTTTGTTGAATGGAATGCGGTGGTGTTTGGGGGGGGGGGTGTTAACTGGCCCCTTTTTGGCTTATAACTTGAGTATCGTTCATCCGATCTTTATCATTTCTTTGGCAATTCGCTAAATAATGCTAATTATTAATCTTATTAAATTATCTTATTATCTTATTAAAACTGTGGGAGATATGGAGTTTTTTCCAAATTGCGGCGGCGGAAGGGGGCGTGGCAAAAATTGAAAATAAATTTGATCTGCCTTAAAGTATAAGAAATATATGTCCCATACATGTCAAACCTCTATCTCCTACCATCTCTGAGAGCTGTGCGTTCATACAGATGGACAAACAGACGGACAGACAGACAGACATGGCTTTATCAACTCGGCTGTTGATGCTGAACAAGAATATATTATATATACTTTATAGAGTCGGAAATGATTCCTTCTCCCACACTGAGAAAGAAATCAATCTAAAAACAAAATTATAATCTTGTTGTGTTTGTTTTAGTTATTAACATTTACTTCTTTCTGAAAAACTTATATAAATTGTAAATTATTCAACTGAAGCTTTACAGTAAACTGTAGGATGGTTGATAAGTTGCGAGGTAATAAAATCTTTTTTTTGAGATTTCGAAGCTCATTTCAAGGTTTTTCAATTTTGGTTTTATAAGATTGTAAGGTTCTTGAAAACGAGATTTTCAATCTAGATTTTAGGTTGATTTTTTTTCTCAGTGCAGTAACATACTTTTGCACAACCCTAATATACTCTGTGTACCTTCGGTTCTGAGTATTAAAAATAGATGAAAGCTAATTTCGGCTCGGACCTAGTTTATATACCCTTGTAGATTGTATAATTTTTTTAAATAAATGTTTTAAATGATTTTCGTCGAGCATTCTCAGCTGAGGTATTTCCCAAACTCAGCAATAGATTGCGCCACTACTTTGACCATTTTAGCTACTAGGTTTGATAAGTAACTAACTTTATTGAATAATAATACTACACGCTAAAATGAATGAAAGTCGATTGAGTGGACGATGATGCGACGCGCCGCCGCGCCATAGAGCAATGAGTATTAGAGATAAAATTTTCGCTGCCTCAGTCAGCTGTTCGCTCTCATTTACGCTCTCTAGATACATTTGGTCAGCTGTTCGCTCTCACTTAAGCTCTCTGGATACATTTGGGAATATGCCCGTCTCGCTCTAATCATTGTGTTTTCCTACTGGCTCTGTAAAGTATCTTTTTGGGCACTATAGTATCTTTTTGGGCACTATCGTTTAGCACCACCAAAATTGAGAGGCAGCGCAAATTGGTTCTCTAATACTCATTCTCCATGGCCGCGCGTGGCGGAAGCATGGAGCCAGTAGGAAAACATACTAGTTAGAGGGAGACGGACATATTCCCAAATGTATCCAGAGAGCGTAAGTGAGAGCGAACAGCTGACCAAATGTATCTAGAGAACGTAAATGAGAGCGAACAGCTGACTGAAGCAGCGCAAATTTTATCTCTAATACTCATTGCTCCATGTCGGAAGCCAGCCAGAACCTGAGCGCCAGGGATGGCGCGTGTTGTCGTTCTGCTATCGCGTTAGGGATGGTGCTCGATGAATGGTGTGACCAGAGGTGGCCAGGGCTGCCACACCATTTGCTTGCGAGTTGGTTATTTGGCAGCTATATGATGTATTCATCATATTTTGACCAAACTCACAAAAATTGTGTGGAAACCGATACTATTCATAACTGAAAAGTAAAAAGATGCTGCCATTGAAAACAAAAAAGTTTTTCTCACTAGAACTACTTGTTCGACCGATCATTCCTATGTCCGCTATATTCTATTGTCATCCGATTTGGATTAAACTTGGCTAAATTGTGAGGTAGCATATAATATAGATCAGTAACGAGTTTGGGAGCGATAGCATTGAAATCTCACTTGGTGGAATTGTGCAAAAGCATAGAAAACTTATAAATACGAGGTTTGGGCACGTTCGCGTTGAAGACAAAAAAGTTTTTCTAACTAAAACTACTTTTTCGACCGATAGTTCCTATGACAGCTATATGCTATAGTCTAGCTATAGATAGCTTTAAAACTGAGGGAGGAGATCCGTCTGCATAGAAACAGACGGACTGACGGACGAACAGACGGACATGGCTATATGAACTCAGCTCGTCATGCTGATCAAGAATATATATATACTTTATGTGGTTGAAGATGCTTCCTTCTATGCGCTACAAACATCTGGACAATTTTAATATACCCTCTACAAGGGTATAAAAATTTGATTGTTTCATTTTAAAATCAGAGGCTTATAGATATCGCGAATATAAATGTAAGTTTTAAATTTGAGATCGATATCTGAAAAATTGTGGGAGTTATTGAACATTTTTTATTGTGGGGGCGGGGGTGGTGTTGGCAAAAATTTGAAATAAACTTGATCTGCGTGCAGACAATAGGAGTCAACATTTCCAATTTGGTTGCTCTGGCTCTTCTAGTCTCTGAGATCTAGGTGTTCATACAGACAGACGGGCAGCCGGACATGACTATATCGACTCGGCTGTTGCTGCTGATCAAGAATATATATACTTTATATGGTCGGAAATGATTCCTTCGGGCTGTTACATATGTACATTTGCACGACTTTAGTTTACCCTTTTCACTTTACGAGTAACGGGTATAATAAAGAAGAACATGGCTCCCACTAAGGTTACCCTTATCATTTACGCCTGGCAGTAATGCCCTTCTCCTATGCCAAAGCCCAATTAATCCAAAAACACAATGCGTTCTATTTGAACTTCTGTCAAAACACCGCCAAGCTGCATGTTATCAAGCTAAGTCAAGCCCTTTCTAACCTTTGGTGACCCATTTGATAATGTATTTTTTTTTTTTTGGCGAGTTGTAGTAAGTAACACTACTGCGGAAAAATAAGCTAGATTACAGCTTCATATGTATATGTACAATACTACATATATGTATTTGTGCACCGGTGTGAGTATATTCATATCGATATTACCTAATGGCGATAAGATAATAATGTCGTACATAGGTAAACCCAGTTACTGAGTCGATGGTATTTGTTCTGATTCTCTCTATACGAGCCCTAAGGTTGGAGTGACCAATTTCTCTAAGCCTGATCGATTGATTTGATACGTTGTAATTAGGTGAATATTTGAGGGAGTAACCCGTTCAATTAATCCCCTCTACCCTCTATCTCTTAATCGAAGGCGGATGCGGGTCTAGCCTTAATAATTGCTACATTACTATTGTTGTAAGCGTTGTTGGACACTGTCATATAAATTTTAATTATGTCACCATAAACTATTGTACACACATAAATGAAAAGCAGGGCCCAACCTAGCCACGACCCCCAAAGACTAGGCGAAAAAAAGCAACAACAAAACATATTTTTCTGCGTTTCTGCGTGTCTTTGCGTTTTGAGCTGAGTTTGGTTTCGTTTTGTTCCCTGGTTTCAGTTTCGTTTTGCGTTTTTGTTGTGGTTTCTCTTTCCCTCTCTCTCGATTTATTCTTCTTTTTTGTGGTGTGCGCATAAAATTTGCATAAATTACAACGAGGGAGACAAGTAAATTCACTTTGAAGGCCCCTTTCCATGTTGTTTGCTTTGTTTCTGTCACAAGTTTTAAGCCATTATGTTAATGAGTTTTAATTGAAGAGCCCAAAAAATCAGCCAACGAAAATGAAATATTTTTAAATTTTTGATGATGTGCAGAGAGAAAGAGGGTGCATCATTCCCAAATTGTGTCTAAGTAAACTTATCTCAAGATTTTATATTGAATATGCAGTATGTCAAGAAAGTGTTTTGACTCAGAAAAAAATTCACATTTCTCAATAACATTGCAAAAAAATCGGCTTTCTTTCTCACTATAGGAGCTCAAATAGAAAATTAATTTTTGATTGTAGACCAGTTTGACGTTCTGAACCCGAATCTGGTTCTAGAAACTCCATATCTCTAATCGATTAGCTGATTACCGCTTTTGGTACTTTCGAATCACAGTACGTACCGAAGTCAATACAATATAATAAATACTTTAATCATTTCATAGGTCATAAGTTCTTGATCGATCCGCAAAGAATGGCTGATTTGTATTTTATTATTATATTTGTTTATTGTTTTTCAAAATGCTAAAACTAGATGGACTTGGCCACTTTCTTTTGCATACTAGTTTTAATAATGATACAGAATCAGAATAAAATAAGAACCAAATTTTACCATTAATAGAAAGCCCTTTTTTTTGCAAAATAAGTGAAAAAAACGTGAATTTTTTCTGTGTCAAAACACTTTCTTGACATACTGTAGATATATCAAGGCTGCAATGAGGTCTGAAAAGGTTCGGGGCTAACGCCGTTTTTGCCCAACGTTTCCATCTCAAACCGTTTCATGTTATCATTTGATTGAGTCTTAAACCATGAAATGAATGTTATTTTGGTTAACAAAAACTGAAAATATTAAACCGTGAACGTTTCGAAAACTTCGGCTCTGGCGAATCTAATATACCCTTGCAGCTCGTATTATTTATATAAATTGAGGTTTTGATTAATTTTCTTAAAACAATTTTATTTTCCCCTTGAGCAATGCTTGTTGAGTGAGTTACGATTTTGATCACACTAGCCAAAATTGTGTTGAAGCAAATAATATTTATAACTGGTAAGTTAAGAGACGCTGCCATTGACAACAAAATAGTTGTTCTCACTTAGACCAAATTTAAGACTGGTCGTTCCTATGACAGCTACACCATATACATAGTTGTCCCATTTTTATCAATATTTAAAGAAAGGAATATTAAGGAAGCTTTTAAAATTAATAAATACCAAGTTGGTTGACTTCACCATTGAAAATAAAATAGTTTTTCTCACTAGAATTTGTTTTCGGACCGATTGCAGTTGTATGCCATAGTTATGATATTGTAATTTAAAAAAATAAAAATTTTGAATTTTACAACTCTGAATCAGAAAATTGGCCAATGTACGACGCTAAATCCTTTTGCGCTTTAAATAAAGTTGTATGAATTACAAATTTTCTTTGCTGTCTCACAAATTATATGGGCATTAAGGGTATCAATTCCTCCATTTAGTTTAAAAATTTGAATTACAAGGGAAGAAGTCGTAGATGAATGAAATTAAATTAAAAGGATAGCAATAAATAAATTTTTAAAGACCCAAAATTTGTAAAATTTAGATTTAATCTATATCTGACACTGTAAAACACTGTCTATCTGCGATTTTGTAAGCGGAACCGTTTCGTGTTCTGCTAAAAGTAATGGGAATGAATTGATTCAAACGTTTTGCGCTTTGTCTAGCGCAAAAAAGGAAATTGCAAATTAAACATTTAAAAGCATAGGCTACCCACAAAATTTAAGTTTATCATCATTCTTTGATAATTTCAAAAATTTCAAATAATAGCAAATTCATAATTTAATTTGTTGCAAACGTCTACATGTCAAATATGTACTAACGTCTGATTAAGTTACGCTGACACTTTTCGGCAACGGTGTAGCTCTGAGCTGAGCAAGTCCCCGTAGTTTTTAGTTGTATAATGCATCGAACACATCCAATTATCAGAACTCCCGACATTTTTTATTTTTCTTTTGAACTACCAAAAATCAAAATGAAGTTGCTTTATCCAATAGCTGCTGTTTTACAATTATTAATCGAGAAACCACCTTGGAACCACTGGTTCATAATAGTACTTCCGAATCAATTTCACGTGGAATTCGGAACACGAAAACGTTTCGGAAATTGCGTTACCTGATGTGGAAGGCGTTAGTTTCAAATCCAATATAAAAGGTGCAAGGTCACTCTGATTAATCAGCTGTTAAGCACTGTTAATTATTTGAATTTAAATAATGTAAAGAAAATAAAAATAATATTTTGCGGGGGAAGCATGCATAGCGGAGTAGGTGCTACTTCATACTATACTAGAGGATGATAGGACGATGGCTCAACATGACACTTTGCCCGGATGGCACAAAACATTAATGCAGCGTCGCCAATCAAATGAAGTCTGTCATGGTCGGATACAAGATTGCCTAAATACATTCTCATTAATATTAAGAATTTTGTCAACTCAGTAGCCGGGTCAGTACCTTGGCAAAACGAATCTACTAGTGCGTAGCAATAATTAATCTTCATAAAAAAATTGCTACGTTGGAAATCCTCATTTCAATTTTTTTCACACAGTATTTATCTGTTCACCTCGAATCTATTGTATCCAGTTGCTCATCGCACCTCTATCGCCACGAATGCTGAAGATACCGATTTTCGTACTTCCAGCAATAGGAGTGCAACTGCTAACGTCCAGCAGTTCCTGGATAGCCTTGGTCGCTGGGCGAACCCTGTGAAACATAGCCCAAAAATTACTTCGAGACCCAGTAAAGTTTCTCGATTGTGACTCGTAGGATCAAGAGTATATACGCATACTGCTGTTAAATACCTTGGTGTGGCTCTGGATAGCCTCTTGACCTGGAAAGTCCATGTGACTTGGGCAGCAGTTACGGTTGCAGCCATGGCATAAGAGCTCGATTAGCTCAAGCCTCGTAACGGTATTTCGTTGCGATCCAAAATCCTTGAGCATCGTGCCTTCCTGGACCAGGGGATCCCGTTATGGGGTACGGCATGCTCCACTACCCTTAATAAATTAGAGTCTTTTATGTGAGGTCTCTGGTATGTGAGATAGGCCAACTATCGATACTATCGATACTATCGATAAGAAACTGTGGGTTTCGTTCATGTTGGTGGATACACAAGCAACGAAAAGGTAAACTAAAAATTACTGGCACAGTTTTTATACCCGTTACTCGTAGAGTAAAAAGGGTACACTAAAGTCGTTTCTCTACTTCCAGATAGCTGCTATGTGTCGAATGTGTCAGATAAGCTCACAATTTACTCTGCTATTTGTAAGTTTATGTGGCATCTATGTAGAAGATAAGAAATTGGACCTGAGAATAGTTATCATCTTTATACCTTTTATGTAGAACCCAAGACTCCAGATCATAGTTAAAATATTTGTAAATCTCTAAAGTGCTTATTTTCCTCAACACATGACCCACCAAACCTACAAAAACCTAGCTTTTGGATGCTGTTTCAACTTTCGACACTCGCAACCGAATTCACAGTGGACGCCTATCAATTTGTCAGGAGCGAGCCATCGCGCCTCTGGACCGCTCACCCTCCTTTCTTCCACTTCTGCTTTGATGCAAACGAACGCCCGCACGTTTGTTCGTTGATTCGTTCAATCGCTCGCCCTTTATACCTGCGGACCGACTGGATCCAACTTGTGTGGCATGGTCATGTCAGCCGGCGGCTTCAAGCGTTCTCCCCGCGATGCCAATTCCTTTTCAAATTCAAAAACGAAAAAAAAAAAACAGAACAAAAGCCGCTGGTCGTCCGCTTCATCATTCTGAGTTTATTTATGCGCACGTTTCATATCCTTTGCCTGGTAATTTACCTGCACGGCGGTTTTTGTTTCTGATATGTTCTGTTTACCTACGCCGGTCCCTCTCGCACGGGGTCCACTTAGCCTCGGCTATTAACTGTCATTGTCTCCAAGCCGATGTACTATGGTGTGGTCGGGGCTTCGGCTTGGTCATAACAGGATAATAAACAAGTGAAAACGTCGATCAAGCCCGACTGTAATATACTCTGTACATGCGAAAGTGTATGCTCGGTATGTATGTTGGTGATATTTTGCTCATAACATGGCTATTGTTTATCCGATCCTTACCCATCCCTTGGAGTATCGATAAATACGAGGCAAACAAGGTACAAGTCATCTATCTACAAAACTGTGGAACATATTATTTTATTTTTCAAATACAGGGGGCGTGGCTAAAGTCGAAAATAAACTTGATCTGCCTGCAAGTATAATAAGTATTTGTCCCATACATGTCAGACCTCTATCTCTTACCATCTCTGAGATCTGTTTGTTCATACGGCTGGCATGGCTATATCGACTCGGCTGTTGATGCTGATAAAGAATATTACTTACATTTGCACAAGCTCAATATACTCTGTGTACATTTGGTACAGAGTATAAAAAGCAAATTAAATATGCCAAATGGTTGAAAATAAAAAATGGGGATGACGTTGTGGTTCCTCTAGGCGTGTTAACGCTTTTATAGTCACCATGTCATAGTCATACATGTGGCACACACACCATGTACCTCGTACCTTATACATGCCGATGGATAGAGTACCGGCACAGCCCTGCCCTGCCCTATCCCACCGTACCCAGTTCCACACTCTCAAGTTTTGTGAAAACAGTTTTATACCATCATTAAGGTCGCAGTGTTAATTTCGACACACACTTCATTTTGTCCAACAGTTGCATCAGTTATTTGATGGACTGACCTTGCCCACCTACCCCCATAGTGTGAGCAAGCAAGTGAGAAACACGCAATAGCGTCAAGGGATCATCAATTGACTTTGACCTTGGTGTAAATGACTCAACTGGTGTTCCCCAAGGTGATCATTCACAATTTGTACAGGTTCTTGGGGGTGGCTGTTCTACTGTAGACTGAAAGTTGCTTGGGTGAGACCCGAATACAAGGGAAGAGCTGAAAATATTATACCAGACATAAAGCAAAAGTTTGAAATCAACTTGATCTGCGTGCAGGCATTAGGAGAGTACATTTCAAATTTGGTTGCTCTAGCTCTTCTAGTCTCTGAAATCTAGGTGTTCATACAGACAGACGGGCACGGCTTTATCGACTCGGCTGATGATGTTGATCAAGAATATATATATACTATATAAGGTCGGTAAGAGTGACGGGTATAAAACTAACCAGTTTTAAAAGTGTCGCTTTAAGAGGTCTCAGAGTCTAAAAGTATTCGTTTTGGTTAAAAATAATTTAAAGCCTAAAGCACGATTCAACAACGTTAAAAGGTGACGACTTGGGATGAATTATTTTTGAAAAAATTGTGTGTTTTTCAGAAATACGCAGATAAAACTGATTCCCAAATAGGGAAGTCACCCTTTTTTAGGCACACAAAAACGAAAATTTATTATTACGAAAGAAATCGATTGGCTAGTTGTTGCTTAAATTTTTGTTCGATTTCACTAGCTTACAGCATTATCGATCTCGAACATTTGGCAGTCATTCTGTGTTAAATCGATTTCTTAATCCGACAAGAAAGAAAGTCGGTCAAGCCCGACTATAACATACTCTGTACCCTTAACATCTCAGCTCGCATTTGCTCACGAGTTATACGCGCTCATCTTTAAGTTACACTCTCTCTCTCTCTCTCTCTCTCTCTCTCTCTCTCACTAAGATTGCCGTTCAATAAAATGCTGCGGTGGTGGGTGGGGTGGTGCTGGCCGTTTTTTGCTCATAACTTGAGTATCGTTCATCCGATCTTTATCATTCCTTCAGCAAATCGATAAATAATAACGATCTATCTTCAAAACTGTAGGAGATATGACGTTTTTTTCCAAATTGCGGGGGCGGGAGTGGGCGTGGCAAAAATTGAAAATAAACTTGATCTGCCTGCAACTATAAGAAATATATGCCCCATACATGTCAAACCTCTATCTCTTACCATCTCTGAGATCTCTTCGTTCATACGGACGGACGGACGGACGGACGGACGGACGGACATGGCTATATCGACTCGGCTGTTGATGCTGATCAAGAATATATATACTTTATATGGTCGGAAACGATTCCTTCTCCCTGTTACATACTTTTGCACAAACTTAATATACTCTATGTACCTTCGGTACAGAGTATAAAAATCAAGACAAAAAGCTAACAGTTTTGTTTTTTTATTGGGAGGAAGGTAATCCCGACTATAACATACTCTGTACCAGTTCATTTGCCCCCGACTATAATGTTATAATACATCCAAGGAGTCACGCGTTTACCGTGCAATATTTTTATTATACGCTCATCTCTAAGGTTCTCTCTCTATCTCTCTCTCCCAAGGAGTGTGTTTGTTTGAATGCAGCGGTGGTTGGCTGGGTGGGTGGGGGTGTGTGCGTCATATATATTTTTTTGCTCATAACTTGTGTATCGTTCTTCCGATCTTTATCATTCCTTCAGCAAATCGACAAATAATTTTGATTACTAGATATCTCTAGAAGGTACGAAAAATCTATCAATAAAACTGTGGGAGATATGAGGTTTTTTCCAAATAGCGGGGGCGGGAGGGGGCGTGGCAAAAATTTAAAATAAACTTGATCTGCCTGCAAGTATAGGAAATATATGTCCCATACATGTCAAACCTCTATCTTTGGGCTACCAGTTGCAGTATAAGAACTCAGCCTGGAAAATTCTCGGCCCTTATACTGCGATTGGTTGCGCATAAATAATGCGCCCGATAGCAAAGCCAGCTAAGCGGCTATGCCATGTGTGTGTTCAGTCGCCAGAAGGTACTAAGTTCAAGTTTGCGGTCAAAGGTGAATAATGAGTAATTTAATAACATCCTTTCGTGTGCAACTTTAAACTGGAGGAAAATGCTTCTGGATAGCGAATGAGAATCAAAATGGCGACCGAATTTGTCTGCTGGATTTATTAGTGCTTTGCTAATTTTGATACCCGTTACTCGTAGATGTAAAAGGGTTACTAAAGTCGTGCAAATGTATGTAACAGGCAGAAGATGTTGCTCAACATCGACAGCCGAGTCGATATAGCCCTGTCCCGTCTGTCCGTCCGTCCGTCCATCGGTCCGTCCGTCCGTCTGTCTGTATAAACACCTAGATTTTAGAAACTAGAAGATCTGTAGCAACCAAATTTGATATGTAGACTCCAATTGTCTGCTTACAGATTAAGTTTGTTTCAAATTTTTGCCACGCCCACTCCCGCCCCCACAATAAATAATGTTGAATAGCTCCCACAATTTTTAAGATATCGATCTCAAATTTAAAACTTACATTTATATTAGCAATATCTTTAATCCCATAATTATAAATCATAAAGATAGGATAATAAATAGCCGAGTTACGTGAAAAAGTTGATATTCCACAGATTCTTAACACGTATTCTAAGCTGCTGCTATTAACACGATAACCGATTTTTTTGTCGATAAACGTTTTAAAGTAACATTGGGCTGTTATCGCTGTTAAATGAGCCCGAGAGCTTACAATCAACAACACTAAATTCTGTGTTTTCAAACATAACAAGAGCGTAAGTTAAAGTCGTCCCGGCCCGATTTTGATATACCCGTCACTCAGTGCAAGAAATATTTAATAGCCTTTCGGCGTTCTGAGGGGGCAAAGCTATTTAAAAAATAGGGGAAAGCTTACTTCGGCTCGACCGAAGTTTATATACCCTTGTAGCTTGTTTAATTTATATAAATTAAGGTCTTAAATGATTTTCGTCGAACATTCTTAGCTGAGTTATTTTCCAAACTCAGCAATAGATGGCGCCACTACTTTGACCATTTGCTTGCCAGTTTGTTATATGGCAGCTATACGATATATTCATCAGATTTGGATCAAACTCGTCAAAATTGCGTGGAAACCAATAATATTCATAACTGGAAAGCTTAAAGACGCTACCATTGAAAACAAAAACTTTTTCAACCGATCGTTCCTATGGCAGCTATAAGCTATAGTCATCCGATTTGAATCAAACTTTGCAGAATTCTGTGGTATCATATAGTATTGATCAATAACAAGGTTGAGAGCGATAGCAATGAAAACAAAAAAGTTTCTCCTACTAAGACTTTTTCTCTGAACTAACTTTTGTATGGCAGGTTTACTATATAGTTGTCCGATTTTCATCAAACTTGGTGGTATTATGTAAAATCATAGCAATCTGATAAATACGAGGTTTGGGCGTTTGCATTGAAAACAAAAACGTTTTTCTCACTAAAACTAGTTTTATGACCGATCGTTCCTATGGCATCTATATGCTATAGTCATCCGATCCGGCCGGTTCCGGAAAATGTGCAGCGTATTTGTACCAAAAGGTTCGTGCAAAGTTTGGTTAAGATAGCTTTTAAACTGACGGAGGAGATAGCATAGAAACAGTCGGACATGGCTATATCAACTCAGCTCGTCATGCTGATCAAGAAGATATATACTTTATGTGGTCGGAGATGCTTCCCTCTATGCGTTACAAACATCTGGATAATTTTAATGTACCCTCTACAAGGGTATAAAAAGGCTATTTATTATCCGATCTTTATGAAAATTTTTGGGATTATAGACAACATTTAAATTTAATATTTAAAACTTAAATTTGAGATGGATATTTTAAAAATTATGGGAGTTTTAAACATTTTTTATTGTATTTTCAGTGTGCAGGTCAGTGTGATTTTACTGGTGCAACAGCAGCAGATATGACGATTTGTCAAATTTCAGAGGCTGGAATGGTAGAAAAGGTTAAAAAGAAACTTGATCTGCCTGCAAGTATAAGAAGCTTATGTCCCATACATGCCATACATGTTGGTGCTGATCAAGAATATATATGTACATTAAGAGTCGGAAATGCTTCCTTCTGGCTGTTACATACATTCGCACAAATTTAATATACTCTGTATACCTTTGGTACAGTGCACAGTGGTTTCTGCCATAGGTCAAATATTATATAATATATCAAATGCAAAGTGAGAGCTTTGGCTTCAAACGTGTTGTCTCTATCTTGCAACAGAATGAGCTTTTTAATTGTATAGGTGATTTTGTTTCATTACATCCGTGCTCTATAAGAATGGCTTCAAAAGAGGGAGCATGAAATATATTGGTTTTTAATGTGGGAGCATTTTGAGATTTAAGTGAAATTTAAAACAATTAAAACAACATTAAATCAAACTAATGTTAAAGAAACTTAGACTGAATAGTAAAAGAAAGGTATAAACATTATTTTTTAATAAATTAAATGTTTTTAATTTGTTGAGTTTATATTTTTTATAATATATATATATTTTTTTTTTATATTTTATAAAAGATTTATGTTTTGTCAGAACTATTTTTTTGTGTGCCATTGTCTGGATTGTTTTTTTTTTTTTGAGGTTTCTTTAATTAATTTATTTTTTTTATTTTTGTTTCTTTTTAGGTTAAGTGGAGGCTTTTAATTCAAAAACTAACATAACAAAACAAAATAAACAAAAATTGAAACACAAATAAATAATTTTAATATAACTTTTTTCTTACACTTGGTAAAATTGTATGATAGGGGTGGGAGTGTGAGGGTTATGCCACGCCCATTTTATCAAGTCTCATATCTGACGGTTTTATACAGCCGTAAACATGGAGAATGAGTATTAGAGAACAAATTTGCGCTGCCTCTCAATTTTGATGGTGCTAAACGAAAGTGCCCAAAAAGATACTTATAGTGCTCAAAAAGATACTTTACAGAGTCAGTAGGAAAACGCAGTGGTTAGAGCGAGACGGACATATTCCCAAATGTATCCAGAGAGCGTAAGTGAGAGCGAACAGCTAACTAATTTCTGACAGAAGAGGTGTCGACTGCGCAATCGTTCAGACTAGATATCTTAGTTTATGCCGTAAACAAAGTTTCAAGTTGATATATCTACTGAAAGTATTTTTGGCCGCAGTCTTCATACTAGCTGGCCCACTGTGCAGTGTATACGAAGTTTGTTCAAAAGGTATCGTTTATTTTGTGTTTTTCACAAAGTATTTGTTTATTAATTTATATTTATAAGAGCCCTGCACGAGTCTACTTGTAGTGCACTTCGAATCCGCTTTGAAAAAAATCGTTCGAATAAATCAGATCAGGAAATTTTTCCGATTCAAATAGTGGTAATTGTCTAGTATACCGACCAATGCTCAAAAAATTCAGAAAATAATTTCCTCGATGGACCGCGAATTATGAAGAATTATCCATGGTCCATCCATGGTTTCTTTTTAAATGAATTTTAAAATATGAAATTTAAAAAAAAAAAAATGGATCTGCTTTTCGCCAAATGCCAAATAAATAATAAAACATTAAATTTTTTGAGCGACTTACCGGGCCAGGTAGGGGGAATACGGTGGCGCAGCTTTATTAGAGTGTTGATTTTGGCCGATGTGAGAGCAGGGTGTGGTATCATGGTGCCAAAACCAATTTTTGTTCTTCCACAATTCCGGGCGTTTGTGACGGATAGCTTGCAGGTTATATTCCTGATTGACCGCTTTTCCCTGTGGCAAGACCTCAAGATACCACGCCCATTCAATCAAAGAAAACTATGAGCAAAATCTTAACTTTCGACTGAACTTGGCGCGCTTTTGGTGGCGGACTTGGCTCATGCGGCAGCTTCCATGGGGATGATTGAGCTTGTTATTTCACCATTTATCTTTACCATATGCCACATTAAAATTAAAATTAAAAATTCGCAATACTTTTTGAACAAAACTAAGGCCTAACACACCCCGCATAACTCCCACAAAAAGTAAACATTGTCAAGTATAATAAGTATAATAAGTAATATCAAGTATAATAAGTAATATAATAAGTCAAATATAAAAAGTATAAAATTGTCAAGTGGTTCATAATGGTTGAAACACTACTAAGACCCTGCGATGAACTATATAAAAACTTTAACATTTGTTAAGGCTTACTTGTTAAAGATTGGGTCGGTAGATACAGTAATCACTGAATAGCTGCATTAAGCGGTCTTATATTTGACGAATCTCAACTCAAATTGCTTATAAAGTCTATTGATTAGCTTCTCCAATGACGCAGATTCATTTCGATGAATTAGCTTTAACTTCCAAAGTCAACTATTATTGATTGTCAAAGTGGAAGTTTATCGACTAACACACCCACACCCTTTGTCGGCATCCATGAGAGAAAACAATGTTGTATATCAATGGCTTTATGAGCTACAAATGCTGGCCGAACCTCAGTGCTTGACCTTGCGATCAATTTTAATCTGGGGAAACTGTAAGCCCAACTCTCTGATGGGCACTTTTCCCCCACAAAAACAGAAAAAAAAAACAAAATGACGAAATTTGAAGGCGATAAGCTGAAAAGCCGCCAGAGCCAACGGCACGGGGCTACTTGCGTTACGTGAATGTAAATTTACATGTGAACGTGGATGAAATGTTATGGTGGGTAAGCGGTTTAGCGAGCAGCTGTCCTAGCTGCCGTGGCAATTTAACACACCAATGCCCAACCACACACACATAAACATCTGTTGACCCACAATTTATCAAAGCCACAGCTGGGTGCAGATAGCCATGATCGACGTGATACAAACTCTTATCAGTTCCAATTAGAGCGAGGTTAATCAGCTGCTAAGCTTCGAGCTGGTTGCATTTCCGGCCAACACGCATCAATTTTCACTTAATGGGGGGACCAAATGTGTGTATGTGTGTAAGAAATATGACCCAATATCGGGGCTTATACATGTATGTGTGCATGTGGAGCGAGGTCAAAAGCGCCAAAGTTCAACGACTGAGCATAGTGAAATGCGTTGTTAGCTCAATTCCAAAAGTTTCCCCACCATTTGCCCAACTAACTAGCTGACTGCTGCTGCTGACGTCCACAATGTCGTGTCTCATTCTTTCGGCTTAATGGACACACATTATACATACGCATTCTTCTTCCGGAAGCGCGTGGTGGCCTCACATTATTTATTTGCGTTTTGGCTTTTTCGCAAATTGAAACATCCGATGGCTAAAAAATGCAAGAAACCCTTGAGGGCCCAATCCAACATCGACATCAGCTATGACTTCATTTGTAGATCCGAAAATAGAAGTAAACACCTTGACATGCCACGCCCACGCCCCAGCCCCCCAAAAAGCGGCCATAGGATGAATGACTTAACCCAAAATCCCATCAAATTATGCGCCTTCGGTACAACGCGACAGCTGCCTGTCTTGAATTTTAAGTTGCCCAAACAAAGCACCACAAATATTTATTGAATTTTTTGACAAATCTTTTTGTGGAGGGGGAACTTCATAATTCATATTGGGCTAGGTTTGGTTGAGTTATGGAATGGGCTGTTGGACATCATGTTAAGCTAATGAAAATGATTAGAAAATGGCGAAGACATAACAATCTGAGCTCTTATATTCCAGTCCTATTCTATAAAGGACGTATTTATAAATTGTGTCCAGTTCTAGAAAAATTATTTGTTTTCAGAGCACACGAGATAATGAGTAATGCGAATCAAGTCCCAAGCACTTAACAAGATGCTTCTCCTATGTGACATCCTCAATTCTTGTTGCTCTTAAACTAAAAGAATATTTAGAAGTAATAACTTGGCCCACTCGACCACATCCAAAGGTCATCCAGATAAAAATACTGCACACCTTCCTCAGAGATCCATTCGCTTAATCGTTGGAGTAGCATCGCGGAGAAGGGCTTGGCGATTGAGTTTGTGTTGAAATGTGTTACCCCTATAATTTCTCACATCATTTGGATCTCCCTTTTTAAAGATGGGGAATATTATGCACTTTCTGAAGCTATCCGAAATTCTCCCCGTCCCAAACATATCTTTTAAAGCTTCCGTTAACTTTTGTAGAAACATTGCTGTTGCAAAACTAATAAACTCTGCGGGAATGCGGTTGACTCCGGGCGCTTTATTAAGCTGAAGCTTGTTGACGATTGCTTCAATCTCGTCTATCATTGTTGGACGGCCAAGACGAGCGTTCTCGAACGCGAGCATTGCGTATGATGGGGGTTCACCAATCGATTTCGGTTTTAGGAGATTTCGAAAATAGTCGGCTAACCTACATAGTTGCATCCACTTCTGTACCTCTCACGAAAGATCTGCCATTCAGAGTATTGATTATGTTGCTGTCATTATGTTGTCATTTATGCTCTCTAGTGATCGGGAAATATTTGCATAAAAGCAGATTTTTATTCCTCACATATTCTCTTATATGAAATATTTGCACGTTGATAGTCCAGAAGGCTCTCATTCATGTGCTCACTTTTTGCTATCTGTAGCAGACGAAACGATTTTTTCCTCGCTGTTTCGCATAGGCTGTTGTACCACTCTTGCTTGTGCTTGAAAGTTGATATTGTGCTCGGTTGTACTGTTGCTTCAGTGAGGCAAGCGGTCAGAAATGTTACTGAATCCTCCGAGGAGTAGAGTGACGTCTGATTCGCGTTTCGAATGACTCGGTCCAAGTATATATACCGCCCGTCAGTTTTATTAGACCATCTTAATTTTGGTAGAAGTTGGAGTGTTTGGATGTTGGATAAATGGTCAACAGCTAGCGTGACGGTAGTCTCCAGAGGCATATGATCAGAATAGATGACTTCGTGGATCTTAAAATCTTAAACAAAGTCAAACCGTGCACTTCTTACAAGGCAAAAAATCAATTGTAGATTGAGCTGTTTCTCGCATAAACGTGAAGTCGCCAAGCGGATCGCTTTTAGTTCTTCCGTTCAATAAATCCACCTCCATTTGCATCCACTGTTTCATCTCTGGCGTTCCTGTTTTCGTTTAACTTCGTCAGCCTGAGTTGTGAGGTAAGTCCGCAAAGGTTCATATCACCTATTCTGGCATTACAGTCGCCGATGATCATGAGGTTATGATCACAGTATTCATCGTTTTGGTGATTATATAATTTGTTAATGTCTGACTCTGACTTGGTGCAATTTATGTACACTGGCAATATGCATAAAGATTCAAATCGGACTACATTAATTATACTCTGTACCGAAGGTACATAGAGTATATTAAGTTTGTGCAAAAGTATGTAACAGGGAGAAGGAATCGTTTCCGACCCTATAAAGTATATATATTCTTGATCAGCATCAACAGCCGATTCGATATAGCCATGTCCGTCTGTCCGTCTGTCCGTCCGTCCGTCTGTCTGTCCGTATGAACGAAGAGATCTCCGAGATGGTAAGAGATAGAGGTTTGACATGTATGGGACATATATTTCTTATACTTGCAGGCAGATCAAGTTTATTTTCAATTTTTGCCACGCCCCCTCCCGCCCCCGCAATTTGGAAAAAACGTCATATCTCCTACAGTTTTGAAGATAGATCGTTTGTACCTTCTAGAGATACCTTGTAAACAAAATCATTTATCGATTTGCTGAAGGAATGATAAAGATCGGATGAACGATACTCAAGTTATGAGCAAAAAACGAGCCAGTAAACACCCAACACCACCCCACCCACCACCGCAGCATTCTATTGAATGGCAATCTTAGTGAGAGAAAGAGAGAGAGAGAGTGAAACTTAGAGATGAGCGAGTATAGCTCGTGAGCAAATGCGAGCTGCGACGTTAAGGGTACAGAGTATGTTATAGTCGGGCTTGACCGACTTTCTTTCTTGTTTTTATTAGCGTGAAGTGCTCTGCTTCGATCAGACGAACTATTTTGGCCTCATACAATTTCCTCTGTCCACCGCGAGTACTTCCTCTTGCATTAGCTCAAACAGCTGGAATCCATTTTAACACAAAGTCTTTCAGTTTGGATTCGATATGGAAAGATTCCGATTCTAAAATTTTTTCCGATAGTGCGAAGATATCAAAGGATGCGAGTTGGCAGCTATACGATATACACATCCGATTTGGATCAAACAAGCCAAAGTTGTGTTGAAACAGATAATATTCATAACTGGAAAGCATAAAGACTCTACCATTGAAACCAAAAAAGTTTTTCTCACTAGAACTACTATTTCGACCGATCGTTCCTATGGCAGCTATAAGCTATAATCATCCGATTTGGATCAAACTTATCAGAATTATGTGGAAGCATAAAATTCTGATAAATATCAAGTTTGGGAACGAAAGCATTAAATTCAAAAGTTTTTCTCACCAAAACTTTTTCAGACCTATGTTTTGTATGGCAGCTATACTATATAGTTGACCGATTTTCATCAAGCTTGATGGAATTAAGAAAGCATGAAAAACTTATAAATACGAAGTTTGGGGACGTTTGCGTTGAAAACAAAAAGGTTTTTCTCACTAAAACTAGTTTTTTGACCGATGATTCCCATATGGCAGCTATATGCTATAGTCGTCCGATCCGGCCGGTTCCCATGTGCAGCGTATTTGTACTAAAAGACTTCGTGCAGAGTTTGGTCACGATAGCTTTAAAACTGACGGAGGAGATTGCATAGAAACAGACGTACGGACGGACGGACAGACGGACATGGCTATATCAACTCAGCTCGTCATGCTGATCAAGAATATATATATAAAGTTCAGCCCGATAGTTTTAAAACGAAGAGACTAGTTTGCGTAGAAGCTGAATGGCAGATGGACGGACAAAGCTCAATCGACTCAGCTCGTAGCCCTGGTCAAGAATATATATACTATATATAGTTTACGGGGTTAAAAATTAATATTTCAATGCGTTGCAAACTTCTGGGCAAAATTATAATACGCTTTGCAATGGTATAAAAAATTGATAAAACAAAATCGGCAGTTTATAACAAATAATAGCCGAATTTCGCTTGGCTTTCTTCTCGATCTTTCAAAAATATTATTAGTCCATTCTTTATTTGAATACACGCACACACATCCATTTATCCATACAAATCAGCTCCATCACTGCCTTCAAGCTTGACTCTGACATTGAGCACTTGGAGTGTCAATTGTGGTACATGTCGTCAGCTTAATGCGCAAATTGAATTAGGCAATGTTGATAATTCAGCTGTTTGGTGGCTGTCATTTGCATGGTTTTGTGTTTTCGTAATTTAATTTTGGTCACTTTGGCTGTCAGTTTAGCCGCCTTCGCGACAATTACTTTGCTCCCACACCCCATTCACCATAGCTACCACTCACATTCCTGGCTCTTCCAAGGCAGCTGCAGGTAAACGACACCGCATGTCTTCTTATCGATGCATTCGATCCGACGACAGGTAACAAGAGTTTCACAGGTAGAGACACATGCAGAACTCTCACCTCAACTAGATAACTTCATCTGGCTCTCAGCAGGATGTGTGCTCTATGCAGGAAACGTAGCGGGAATCACGTGTCCTTTTGCATCAAACAAATTCAAATTCAATGGAAATGAAGTGAAGTGCCTACCTGGTGCTCCTGCTGCTTTGTATTACAGGATGCAGGACGTGACCAAATTGAATTGGCCTTTGGCCATAATTAGACGCACAACAATAGGCAATTACTTAGGTGCACGATTCATAACCACATTCCTGGTATTCCGTACGGGGAAAACCGACCTGACTCATTGGGCAAATTTGACTGCGCTATCTTTTAGAGCTGCGTCACAACGACACAAGTGGGGTGAATAATTTGTGGATTGCACAGCATTTCGGCATCTTCGCTCCGGAAGTCTCCCCAATATACAATGAATCAATGGACAAAGTGTCCCCACAAGCATTGTATCCAGTGCACATTGGGCTGAATTGCCTTTTTTTGGCATAAACTCTAAAAATAAAAAGAAAATTTAAACTTCAAATATTTGCTACTTATATTATAAGTTAATTTCGAATTTTTTTTTTTGGCCGGTGTGACCACGTTACCCCCGCCACCTACATACATCTCCTCCGTAAGATTCGAAGCTATCTTTACTTAACTTTGTACAAAGTTTTTAGGTACTTATACGCTGTGCATTTGTTGGAACCGGCCAGTTTGGAAGACTATAGCATATAGCCGCCATAGGAACGATCGGCCGCAAAAAAAAACAAGACTTTTGTGAGAAAATCTTTTTTATTTTCCATGCAAACGTCCCAAAAACCACGTATTTATTAGTTTTCTTTGCCCTTTCATAATTCTAGCAATTTTTATGAAAATCGGACTACTGTATAGTATAGATGCCATAGAAAATATAGGTCTAAGAAATAGTCTTAATAAAAAAATGCTAATGCTATCGCTCCAAAACTCCATATTTTTAAATATTATATGCTTCCTCATAGTTCTGCTACGTTTGGTTGAAATCGGTTGAGTGTAGCATATGGCTGCAACAGTAACAATGAATGAATGAAATTGTGGAATGAAAATCATTTAAAATCTTTATTTGTATAAATAATGCGAGTTGTAAAAATTTTGGTTGAGCCGAAGTTCATTTGCCTCTATTTTTTTAGGTCATTAAGATTTAAGGAAGGAAATTTCGGTTTATTTGATCGCTCAGCTAGTCAACCAAACTTACAGTAAATCGACACGACAAAAATTTACCTTGTCTAAATATATTCAATTATTTCCAAATTGCGCAAATATGCGCTTAAGTTGTTTACTCTCCATAAATGTATACACAATAACACACACTACCCCATTAGCACTTTCGGTAATCCGGCGTCATCTTGCTAGTTCTGCTCCAGGAAAATCAAGTATTGAGGCTAGGTTCTACATAAAATATGTTTCATCAATAACATTAAATACAACACGAATCAAAAGCTTATCTAATTTAAGCGCTTTACACTAGAAAATACATACCATTATGAGTATTTTGCATATTTTAAACCGCCATAGTATACAATCTAATTAGAATGGCTGATAATCAAACATTCAAAAAATGTTGAGCACAAACAAATCACAATTAGCCTAGCACAAACAGGTCACTTCAACGGGCTGTCAAAAACCAGTGATGGGCCAAAAAAAATATTTTATCATATTTTTACTTGGGGGAGACATTTATTTAACGGAAATAATATTAAGATTATGTAAATATTAAAAAATAATTTTGAACTTTATGCCAAAAAAATGGGAATTCCGCCCAATGTGCAGTGTAAGCATAAATATTTATACAAAACAGCACAGGGTCGCTGGGGGATGACGGCAGAGTGTTGTGTTGTGGAGGGCCACCCAAATGATAATAAATATATGAAAAGATGGAGAGATATTGGGAAAATGTGCCACACACTAAATGCAATGCTCTTAAGAAGATAGGGAAAGAGGAGTGAGGGAGGAACGCCGGCCACATTTGGAAACACTTGTGATAATCATGACTAATAAGATACATAAACAACAAAAACAACAACAAAGATAACGACGACGTTGGAGAAAAAGAGTCAAAACACAAACACAGCTGGGGCATATTGGACAGAAGTCATGGACCATAATAAAGTTCTAGCAATACTTTTTAAAAAGATGCACAAACTTAACCTTGACTTCACCCCAAAATACAACGAATTCTGATGAACACACAAAAAACAAACAAAAATTTCGCAAACACAGCAGGCTTACAGGACAATAAGAGTAAGGAAGCTCAGCAGCTTTGCTAGTTTCCAAGCCTTGGGAATATAGCAGAGACGCAAACATTAATTTTCTGCTCTAGTGAGATATTTCGCTCCATTGCGAGGAAGAGCTTTTACAAATATGTTTTTGATACCACCCAGACCGGCGGATTTCCTAGACTTGGAATTTTTTATGATGTTAGATATTTCCAAAGGTTTTATAAAATATGGCTCTTCTGGGCTAGGAAGAATTAGACACAGCGAAGATATATAGTTGACCTCGGCCACAGTGGCTGCATCGCTACGATTGTAAGCAGGGCTTAATCCCGAATCGAATTTCGGTTCCGGTTCCGGTACGTACCGAAATTAATGTTTCTGTTAAAGGTTCTATTTCGGTTTCGACACGGTTCCCAGATTTTTTTTTGGGTATACCGGTACGTACCGGAATAAGTACTACTTTTTATACTCTGTACCAAAGGTACACAGAGTTTATTAAGTTTGTGCAAAAGTATGTAACAGGGAGAAGGAATCATTTCCGACTATATAAAGTATATATATTCTTGATCAGCATCAACAGCCGAGTCGATATAGCCATGTACACAGGTGCTCACATATGCTTCAATATCAAGCATAAAGTATTTCCGGTAGGGAATCGATTTTGAACGAGGCATTCTTTAATATTAATCAATTGACCAGCAATCTAATACATTGGCAATTTTCACTACGACTAATTGTCGTTTTGGTGCATCTTCTTTTCTTCTTCCTTTTCGCTGCTATACATTTGTCTCTTTCTAATTAGTGAGTATAGAAGGAAAAAATAAAAAAAGCGCGAAGCTTGGCGCCAGCTCTGCGCAAATTGCGTGTACACGTTTGCATCTGTCGCAGTATTTATCACAGTGCAAGCGTGAGCGACGCCGTAGTTTTTTATTAGTGTATAGTAATATCGCGACCTAAGCTATGTTGCGATATAGGTGACATATAAACGTTAAGCAAACACAATGCAAGAGAATTTTAGAAAAAAATAACAAGAGACAACTGACGTACTTATGTTCGTATGTATGGTAGTATAAGTGTGAAACTCTAAGGGCCGTTTTCTCATGTTGCTGTTTTTGCAAATCTAGGTGGATTTGCTGCATTTGCTTTGCTCATGTTCAAAGCTAACCATCTAGGTGGTTTTTGTAGCAATGTAATTCATCCTCATTGATCTGAAAACAATGTACATGTCAAACCAAATTAAGTATTTTTATGTATGCGCGCATATGGTAACACTAAAAAATATTTGAAAACAAAAAACAACTGCTGCTAAAAACAGTAAAGTCTGAATTGTAAGTAAGTAAACCAAAAATGGAAAATATTGGATGTGCCTTTAATATACAAGAACACCTGCAGACATTGCTGAAAACACAGATGCACATTCTAATTCCCTTAGTTCATTGCTTAAGCTAAGTTTACACATCCAAATAATTTGGCTAAATTTTGATAAAAATAGCCATGATTAAAGATTTTATAGGATTAAAAACATAAAATATGTTTCCATACGCAAATAATTTGATCAAATATGGCCGGAAAGTTCCACAATTTGGCCTATATAGACAAATTTTCATGAAAATTTGTCCAAATTATTTGCCTGTGTGAACTTAGCTTTCGACCTATTGCTTAATCTCGCATCGTAGTAACAAGTCGTTCTAAAAGAAAAGCCCTTTCCTTCTCTGTAAAATTCTTGCATTAATTTTTAAAATTGGCGCGCAATAAAAAAAACAATAAGCAGCCGAGTACAGAGGTGCTGCCAACCTAGTATTATACCTTTCCAGCCCAACCTACATGAGACAACCAATTGCACAAAAACCACCTAGTTGCAAAATCTAGGTGGATTTCGATTTGAGCAAAAACAGGAACATGAGAAAACGGCCCTAAGCATTCTGGAAAGTGGCCAAATGTGGCCATTGCATTGTCGCTTCTCGGCACGTGTACAACTGTGTTCCCAATAACTGGTTTAAGTATAAACACATGTATACATGTATGTATGCACATATTTTAGTTTGCTACCAACGTACATACATACATACATATGTATAACAAATCAATCAGAGTAAGTTAGGCGCCCTTTACAAGATGCGAGATTTTCGTGCAACTGTCATTTTACAGAGGGGTGCTTAAAATTTACGCCTCCCAAAAAATATGCAAGAAAATCTGGCATCGTGTAAGAGACGTGTTATGAATGCTTTTTTGCGTTACAAACATCTGACCAAATCTACAAGGCGCTATGCAAAGGTTAAAACCCGAAACTGTACCGGTACCAACGTTTCGGTTTCGTTAAGGTGCTATCGGTTCCAATAATAACGGTAAACAGTTTACGGTTTTCAAAAAAAATTTGTGTCGGTTTTGGTACGTGATTTGAAACGGTTTATTTCGGTTAACGGTTCCGGTATTAAGCCCTGATTGCAAGTTAATATATGATTGGAAGAAAACGTCCTGGCTAACAATTCCGCCGTATTTTCAGGGGCTAAATAGCGCACGGCATATTCGCTCTATGTGGACATATCAAGTTTCTTTTTCTTTATGACTTTTGTTAGTTTCCAAAAAGGAGAAGAATTTTTGCCTAATGAGGATAAGAGATTGTTCCCAGACTTATTTCTGAATTGAAAATGAATTGCTTTGTTTCGCGACGATGCGGTTGCTGTTGTGTACAGCTCAAGCTCTTATCCAAGGCTGACAATCTTCAAGCCTTTTAAATGCTTCCAAAACTTAAGATATATATCTCAATTTTGTAGACGATAAATCAAATATGGATTTTGCAAATTTTGATATTTGATTATCGATTTCGATATTTTGGAAAATATCAACAACCCCAATAAAGTCTGCCTTTGTCTGCACTCAGATGAACTTTGTTTGAAATATTTGACACCAATTGGTCCCTTGACAGCTATATGATATAGTCACCAACTAGGATTTAATATTGCAGAGCCAATGATGGCATATATTATATGTATGTATTATCAAGAATTGCTAAGTTTGAGAGCGCTTGTGTGATTTGTCGGAAGCATCGTGCTTGTGGGTTACCCAGATAGTCACCCTGCTTCATTCGATTTGCCAGCCGAAAACTGTTTGTAATTGAATTTTTCTTTTTAGAACACTTGACTGCTGCCAGTCAAGGCAATCAATTTTCTATAAGAGTCATTCGAAACTGCGGGCCATCCATATAAAGAAATAGCTTGGCCACTTGAAAGGGAAAGGGTACTGGGCAAATGAAATGACACGCGCGTCGCCTTAATGCGGCAATTAATGTAGAAATTGAATTAAATGCAACCACCACCACTTGGAATTCATCAGCAGCCGCAGCATCCAACATGAAAAAAACGACGAACGTCAACATCAGCCCAAACCCAGTTTAATTGCTTTCAAGTTGCAAGTGGAGCGACTCAACTCTATAATTGTCTTGTGTTGCAGCCCAAATCCCAGCACTCCACCCACGACTCTCTCCTCGAGGGATGCTAATTGATAAGCTAAGTGGCAAGTGGCATAAAACTCTTCGCAGCTCCCCCAAACGAAAATTCGAATTCCAAAACGGCCGAAAAAAGATCATTAAAACTGTTTTACACACAGAAAAAAAAATCCAAGATTTCCCGGCTAAAATCAATCCCAAACGATGTCACAATTCGGTCAAGCCCGGTTTTTCTCAAACCAAGTACGAAAAGGATTGATTTGAGTACGGATTTTTCAATCCAGAAATTCTTGTCTTGATCCCGACCTTAGCTCACACGGGATTGATTTTATTTTATCTCCTACAGTTTTGGAGATAGATCGTTCGTTTCTTCTAGAGATACCTTGTAAACAAAATTATTTATCGATTTGCTGAAGGAATGATAAAGATCGGATGAACGATACTCAAGTTATGAACAAAAAACGGCCAGTAAACACCCATCAACACAGCATTCTATTGAACGGCAATCTTAGTGAGAGAGAGAGAGAGAGAGTGAAACTTAAAGATGAGCGCGTATAAGCAGCTATGAGCAAATGAGAGCTGCTACGTTAAGGGTACAGAGTATGTTATAGCCGGGCTTGACCGACTTTTTTTCTTGTTTTTTAGGGTTTTTTAAATTTTTATTGAGGTGTTTTTAACATAGCCTTTATTTTATACAATCCTTTAATCGATTACTCTATGGTTGTAACGCATGTCAAGACAAAACAAAAACTTTCTCAATACATTGCATACTGCATTCTTCAGGCATTGCGAATGTACATTAGTTTGTGTAAACAAATGCCATCACATAGACGTCTTCATCGTTAAAACCGAACGACAGCATAGCACAGCATGTACCCATTTAGCCTGAGAGGGCTTTTCTCTTTCAGTTCGAACTTGCTCTCGGTTTATTTCCGCTCTTTCGTTTTGACAGTGGAATTCCGTACTTACTTCAATCTCGAGTCAGGATCATTTGATTTTCAAGTAGGACCTGTTCTTCAAATGAGTATTTTCTGATTGGTCCAAGCCTTTTAGGATTGTTCCAGTCCTTTCAAACTTGATTCAAGTAGAATCAAGTACGGCTCGTACTTGAAATTTCAATCCGAAGGTCGAGATCAAATCAATTTTTTTTGGACTTGAATTTAGCTCTCCTTTTTTTTCTGTGTAGACTTGGCCAATGGCAAAGATTTATGGCCAGCGGCGGCATTGTGACCAGATTTGGAGTCCGGGCAGAACTTGACATGAACTAAACATGCTGAATGAGTAGCAGCAGCAGCCCGCGACCCGGACCAGTCCAAAACAAACAAAGTCCAAGACTCTGGGACCCAAAAGCAAGATTTACACCAAACGTGAAACGAAGGCAATAAAATGAACAAAAATTGAGAATGGAGACTGTGCATCGGCACCGAGTGTCAACATAACGGCCACAAAACAAATATTAGGCCACTTTAACAGCAGCCACAGCAGCAGGGAATAGTGAGCTGAAGGTTTGGTGCAGAGCAGAGAAGAGCCATCTTTTGGATTGGATTGATTGCTTAACTTGGTAGCTCGTATTTTTGGTGGCATTATCGGGTACATCTGTCCCTTACAATTTATATGCAATAGCAAATAAAATATAGCCACAAATAATTTAAATTGTGCTCGGGATATTGGTCCAATTGTATCCTTTCTATCGAAACCGCCTTCAGGAGATGTGCAACCATTTTGTTCAATGGAATGGTTTTCTATATCCTTGTAGAGGGTATATTAAACTTGTCCAGATGTTTGTAAAGCATAGAAGGAAGCATCTCCGACCACACAAAGAATATATATTCTTGATCAGCATGACGAGCTGAGTCTATATAGCCATGTCCGTCCGTCTGTTTCTATGCTATCTCCTCCCTCAGTTTTAAAGCTATCTTAACCAAACTTTGCACGAAGCCTTTTGGTACAAATACGCTGCACATTTGTCGGAACCGGCCAAATCGGATGACTATAGCATATAGCTGCCATAGGAACGCTCGGTCGAAAAAGTAGTTTTAATGAGAAAAACTTTTTTGTATTCGAAACAAACGTCCCCAATCCTCGTATTTATAAGTTTTCTATGCTTTTACACAATTCCACCAAGTTGTATGAAAATCAGCCAACTATATAGTATAGCTGCAATACAAAAGATATGTCTGAAAAATAATCAGTCGGGTGCGTTGCAGAAAATTCTAGAGTTTTTCGTACAAATGATTTGATTTGGAACTAAGCTAGGCTAACCATCTAGGTATTTTTGTAGCAATGTACTTCATCCTCATTGATTTGAAAACAATATACATGTCAAACCATTTGAAGTATTTTTATGTATGCGCACATATGGTCACACTGAAAAATATTTGAAGACAAAAAACAACTGCTGCTAAAAACAGTAAAGTCTGAATTGTTATTAAGTACACCAAAAATGGAAAATATTGGATGTGCCTTTAATATACAAGAACACCTGCAGACATTGCTGAAAACACAGATGCACATTCTAATTCCAATAGTTCATTGCTTAAACTAAGTTTACACATCCAAATAATTTGGCTAAATTTTGATAAAAACAGCCATGATTAAAGATTTTACAGGATTTAGAACTTATACTATGGTTCCATACGCCCGTTAGGCGTTTATGCATTAGGGCCGTTACTAAATGTACTTGGCCTTATATAAATTATACAAGCTGCAAGGGTATATAAACTTCAGTCGAGCCGAAGTTGGCTTTCATCTATTGTTGTTTTTCAATTTTTTTTTTTACATCTTTTTTGGCACTTCTGATTAGAAACTTAACATCGTAAGGATATGGATGAGTGGATAAGTTTTTAGTTCGTATGTTACAATTTATGTTTGGCTTGGTATTAGATTAGTGTTAGTTAGATGTTTTGGCAGATTCACATACGTCGTCTTGAAAGTTGCCAAGAGAAGAGTGGAATCGCAAAACGAAATTGCATGCAGGTTTTGCAGAAGGCCTTTCTTCAAAAAAGTTTCTTATCGATTCTAAAACAAATTGGAATTAATTTCTGGTTCGAAAAACTCACCTCCGAAATAAGATCTCAACACTCCCACCAAAACGTATTTTGCGGTATTGAACAAAAACTTTTAGTTAATTTTATAAACAATTTCAAAAATCGGAAAAAACGAAAAAGTAGAAAACGAGAAAGAAACGCTAACTTCGTCTGTGGCGAAGTTTTAATACATTTAAAAAAACTTGCTCCAACTGTTAGCGATTTCGACCAAGTTTCGCAGATCAGTTTAAAAGCATATACAGCCACACAGAATAAAAAATAAGATCCGTATCAATTTGATATGGGCTGGTTAATTTGACATTTTGTCAATTATCATTTTTTCAATATCATTTCTAAACTATAACGTTTCTTTTGAACCATAAATAATATCAATTTGTCAAATGATATTAAAAAAGGTCTATTTAATTTTCGAAACTCTCACAAGGGGAAAGGGATGTATAGATAATGAGAAAAAGGAAAGAGACAAATAGTGTTTCACATCGAAACTTCAAGCAATGCAAAGAAATATATAAGTAGGCTCTCAGCCATGTGACCACACGCATGCCCGATAGCGCAGTGCGGTAAGATGCCGCATTTATAAGATTATAAGTTCGTTATTTTTCTGTTTCTATAAAACAATAAAAATAATAGCACTTAGGTAAAAAATAAATCGTGCAATTTTCATTCCTTTTTTTTTTGTTTAATAATTAAATTATAAAATATCAATTTGTTCTTAAAAATACCATTTTGAAATGTCGAAAATTTCACTTTGATATTTTCGGACAGGTCAATGTCAAGTGTGTCATATCGGCTTTTTATTGATATGAAAAAATATAACATTGAGTCCCGATCATATCATTATTTTTTTCTGTGCATGCTCTAATTTTCGCAAAAATTTTGCGAAACCGGTTTGAAATCGCAAAAGTTTTACGAAAGTGAAAATGGGAGCATGGCTGATAATATTAATACTTACTACGCCTAAAGATTCTGTTACATCCTTAAAAAAGGATAATTTTTCTTAAATAAGATCTTTGTATTAAGTGTAGTCTTCAACTTACCGGACTCTAGTTGAATATACATGGGTTAGCTTTAATATAGCTTCAAAGCGAACAAGAAGCAAAAGAGTTGGCTACGGAATTTTGGCGTCACTGGAAGAGCTTCCTTGAATGCGTTGAATGCGTTCCCTCAATGTTAACGTGATTGTCCATACATAAAATGTAACCAATAAATGTTAAACCAAGCAAAGTGTCAATTGTGAGGCGACAAGAAACGATTATGTGGACATGCCTCCCACCCTAAAAGTTTGCCAAAGCCAAACTTTGCCTTATGGGCACTAAAAGATTTGCGCTGCTGCTGGCTGCCGGATCGCCGGTCTGCGGGTTGCCTTGCTGATGGTTGTGTGTAGGTGCCAGTTAATGGCAGCCATAAGCCCACTCCTCGCGCAGCCATGTACATGGCAATTGTTACTGTCGCTGCTTGGCTTTTGGTGGCTTAGGAGGATAATGAACATTCATGTTAACACAGCGAACGTGGGTGAAGTCGGTGATTGTGTGTGACTGTGTGCGCTTTTTTCGGCTCTCATTAGCCACATCTTTCGTGCGGACGCACCCAGCTGTTGCTGCTGCTGCTGGCTCAGTACGCTTTTATTTGATAGCAACGACCCTCGCGCCTGCCTGGTACTCGTAAAGTAATTACATTTTGGCAGGCAGGGCCAAGCCCCGACCAAAAAGTGCATTGAACCAGAGAAGCTTTGATTTTGACTGCTATTCTACAATATTTGAACAATTATGTATTTGCAGTCTGCTGGTAGGAGCGCCTCTGGATCAGAATCTTCAGCCAAATACAACACGATCGGGCGCCCTATGGATGTGTCCCATTTCACGGCTTAATGATGACTGCAAACAGGTGATAACCGATGGACGCAGATGTGAGTATTTCCATACGGTAGATATAGCTAAGTGTGTTAAGTAGTAGTTAATAGGTATTGTCCTTAAATCTTTTAAGTATCTAGAGAAGTATGACTGACGTATATAATCTTATTGTACAAGTTAACTCTAAAACTAGTTTACAAAATAAAACAATTGAAAATGGTGAAGGTTATTTGGATGGCTATCTGCCAGATGTTATGCCTAATGTAAAGGTATGCTTGTTGGAAAACTCCGTTCCGTTGGGGTCTGGGCTAATCCTTAAATAATATCAGTGACTAACCACCAGACAAGTAAAGAGCTTCTTTAGATCCACTTACTCGCAACAGGAGGTTTTTTTTTTGTATATAAGGAAATGCTGTGACTAAACCCTAAATCGAAATTAGTTTTAACTAGTTTTCATTTTTTATTTGTAGGTATATGCCACATATATCCTATTTTCTATTTGCTATATATACATAAATCAATATTTTTAATTTTTCTTTTTTCTTTATTTTTATTTTTTATTCCCCCACCCCCTCGAAAAATATTTTCCATACCGTTCTTATTTTGATCGAACCTGACAAAAAATCGATTGACAAATTCGAATTTATGATTTAGCATCGAGTGGAGCTTATGAAGTTAATCATAATAAGTGTAAGTGGTATGGGGTGCTTTATTTGTTCCAAATATAAATTTAATCCACCGATAAATTGAGCATTCCATTTGAATTGTTAACCTTAATTTTGTACATATTTGATTTGAGCTTTACTCAACCGTTTTAACCTTTTTGCACCCGGCAGGAAATGCATATGAAATTTGCAATCTTTCTAATACTTGCGCTAATCGCACCCGCACATACTATACATACATACGAACATAACTTCTTACACATATCAGTCATGCACGCCATGTACAGTCCACTGCTAATCGATCATTTAACGGTTGCCTCGACACAAGCATGCGAACTTTTCGATGTAAATAATTATCTTTTATTTTATAATATCTTACATTGTTTTCTTTCTTTAACTCACACCTATGAATGTACGTATATAATTGTATTAAGTAATTAAATAATATTTAGACTAAGTCATGACTCGATAAGGGTCTCAAAGAGTACATTATCTATAGAATGTGGAATCAAAATCCAATAAAGTTCGTTTATTATTTTACCCTGAATGTAAAATCATTTCCGATTTGGTTCCGGTCCTTCTTAGCTGACGAACCATGACTTTGAATTTGCAAATCTGTGTAAAAGCATATAATATCAATAATGGCCGATTTTAGGGACGCTAGCTTTGAAGACAGAAAAGTATAGTTTAGGGACCGGAAATTTACATTTCTATACGTTGCAAACTTTTGGGAAAAAATATAATACCCTTTGCAAGGGAATATAAGCAAGTTCGAAAGTCGGTCAAATCCCGTCTCCAAACATCTAATAAAAGCAAGTAAAAAGATCGGTCAAGCCCGAATGTAATAAACTTTGTATCTGCGAAGAGTATGCAGCGAACTTTCTTTTGTTCATCCGATATTAACAGCCTATTTACACTGAGCACATCTAACATCTAACATCCCACATCATGAGTTAAAATGCTTAATAACTATTTGCTTTGCCAACACTTCTAATTTTTGTTATAATATTTTAAAAAATTTTGCCACTGAAAATTTTTATAGCTCATGATGTGGGATGTTAGATGTGCTCAGTGTAATTTGACTATTACCAATAAAAAAAATGGGAAGGCCCAGCTAACTTCGTCTTTGCCGAAGTTTTTATACTCTTGCAAATGCTGTCAGAGTTCTTAAGCTTACATAAAAATCAAACATTTTTCTAACTAAACCCCATTTTCCGACAGATAAACATCTGATTTCGACCAAATTTCGCGAATCTTTTTGAAAACATATCAAATTAACAATCGCCGAGTTTAAGAACGATAAAATTGAAAACAAAAACGTTTTTCTCATTAAGTCTCATTTTCCGACCGATCGGTCCTATGGCAACCATAGGACATAGTCACCCGATGTCGATCAACTTTTTCAAATAAGCGTTTAATATCAATAATTAGCGACCTTAAGAACGATTTTCTTGAAACAAAAAAGTTTTCTCACTAAGACCCATTTTCGACCGATGGTTCCTATGACAGCTATAAGAAATAGCCATCCGATCTTGACCAAAATTTGCAAATCTGTTTGAAAGCAAATAATATTAAAAATGGACGAGTTTAAGGACGCTAATATTGAAAACAAAACAGTTTTTCTCACTAAGACCCACACTTTGACCGATGGTTCCTATGGCAGCTATAAGATATAGTCATCCGATCCGGTCGGTTCCGACATATTAGCAGCGTGCAGTAAATAGAGGACTCAGTGCAAAATTTCAGCTCGATAGCTTTAAAACTGAGATACTAGCTTGCGTAGAAACAGACAGATAAACAGATAGACGGACGGACAAAGCTCAATCGACTCAGCCCGTCGCCCTGATCAAGAATATATATAGTTTATGGGGTCGGAAATGAAGATTTCTATGCGTTGCAAACTTTTCGGCAAAATTATAATACCCTTTGCACGGGTATAAAAATAAATAATGGTGATTACTACATAAATGTATGTACGTCTAGAAGGTACGAAATTTCTATCTACAAAAGTGTGGGAGATATAACGTTTTGTCAAATTGCGGTAGCGGGAGGGGGCGCATCAAAAACGAAAAATATACTTGGTCTGCCTGCAAGTATAAGAACTTTTCTTTCCATACACCCCGAATCTGTGCGAACACCCTAAAATCTGTGCATTTATACGGACTGACAGACGGACAAACAAGCGGACAAACAGACGAACATAGCTATATCGACTCGGCTGTTGATGCTGATGAAGAATATATATACTTTGTAGGATCGGAGATTCTTCCTTCTGGATGCACAAACTTCATATACTCTGTGTACCTATGATACAAAGTATCAAATACAGTTTTTCTATAAAAACTTTTCACAGCCGGTGACCTTAACCAGCTATTGGAGCCAGCTGTGAAGTAACTAGCCATTCGGATTCTGATCCGTCGTTAAAAGTCGTTGTAGGTCCCTTTCTATTGTGGAAAAATTTTAAGCACACAAGCCAAGAGATTGAGAGAAACTCGGCTTGGCCCTTCGAGGCTGAAAATTCAATTATTAAATAACCCTGTAAGATCTTTGAGTGATGGAAAATGACTGTTCATCATTGTTTCGAGTCTCTCACGCGGGGATTAGGTAAAGTCTCTGTTTTCTTCTCCATCCGTTCAATGAGGAGTACGTTGAGAATCGTGTCAAGAAAGTCGCCTGGTGTCGTTCTCAGTGCTCCAGTGACACATGTTTCGGCCATGAGCTGTACTTTCGAACTTAATACACTTAATCACACTGGCCGCAGCCTAGACAAAAACTGTTAAAATCGAAGCTGCAAAGTTTTTTTTCCCCACAGGAAATACAAGGCTGGATTGCGGCACTCAAAAGTCGCATCATTCAGCTTTCATTATTGTAACCATATCTTTCGTAGATTGCTATCAATTCCGAATATTTTTGTCGATATTTTGCTTTGAACCTGTGAACGCTTTGTGTGAACGCATGCTGCTGGATAATGCTGCGCCCAGTATGAATAGATTTGGTTGATGACCTTTTGTCCCTTGAAAAGGGTACTAATACCAAAAAGCGTGACCCCCATACCATCAATAGCACCTTCCAAGTAGGGATGCCCAAAATGACAAATATCATTATCGCATATTTTTCCGAGGCGATATATCGGAAATCTAATATTTTTTGGTAGGGCGTGACGTACCAGTCGTATGTGTGGCGGCTGGTGCGGGAGGTTGTGGGTTCGATCCCGCCTCGGACCATCTAATAGAAAAAAGTTTTTTCTTTCTTTAGAAAAAAGCTTTTACACACCCGATCACCTTCACCAGCTACTGGCGCCAGCTGTGAAGTAACTAGCCATGACAAAGCAAAAATTCTCTAACTATTGCCGTTCGGATTCGGCGTTAAACTGTAGGTCCCTTTCTCTTGTGCGAAAAATTATAAGCACACACTCCAAGAGATTGAGAAAAGCTTGCCCCTGGCCCTCCTGGAGGTGCTGTTTGAGCCAATTTTACTTTTACTAAGATTTTTTGGTGATATTTTTCGGTGATTTTTTTGTTGTAGCGTTCGGTTATACTGTTGCGCATGACTGTTTCTTGTGCTCTGGACATGTAAAACAAAATGTTTAAAAGTTATTTTATTAAAGGTGATGCACAGAAATCGCAGTGCAACCTGTGCAATAAAGTTGTAAAGACCAGTGGCAACTCAACAAATATAAAGGCACAGTTAAAAGCAAAGCGTAGAGATGCTTGGCTGAAATTCAGCCCATCTTTAAAAAAGGTAAATGTAAGTTTTTTAACGTTGTTCACCCTGGATCGGAACCCCATTAAGTTCTGGATGGAAGAGAAAGACGCATTGCCAGTGCTTTCTGACTTGACGTCATATATTATTACGTTTTTACGTTTCGTAGATTTAACTGAATAAGTTTTTTTTTATGCTTTGTAGTTCGAATACTCTATTTTAAAAGATGATGAATTTAAAAAGTAAACACTTCTATCTGTCCATAAATTTAAATTCATGAATAAGTTTGCAGAACTTCTTAAGTTATAAATGAAATATAAAAAAATTGAGGAAAGCTAACTTCGGCTCGACCGAAGTTTATATACCCTTGTAGATTGTATGATTTTTATAAATTAGTAGCCTGATTCCACTGACACAAATATGTACATTCGGCCAAATGTACACATTTTTGACAAGGCCTCCTATATACATTTTCTACACCTAATTTCTATGGCAGCTGTACTATATAGTTGTCCTATCAAACTTGGTGGAATTATGTGAAAGCATAGAAAACTTGTAAATACAAGGTTCGGGGGCGTTTGCGTTGAAGACATAAAAGTTTTTCTCCCTAAAACAACATTTTCGACCGATGGTTCCTATGGCAGCTATATGCTATAGTCATCCGATCTGGCCGGTTCCGACAAATGTGCAGCGTATTTGTACCAAAAGACTTCGTGCAAAGTTTGGTTAAGATAGCTTTAAAAATGACGGAGGAGATAGCATAGAAACAGACGGACAGACGGACATGGCTATATCAACTCAGCTCGTAATGCTGATCAAGAATATATATACTTTGTATGGTCGGAGATGCTTCCTTCTATGCGTTACAAACATCTGAACAATTTTAATATACCCTCTACAAGGGTATAATAAATATCTTTTGTTAATTTAGTAAATATACATTAAATCTATATTTTTTAAGCGCAGTCAGAATGTAGCACGCGTCAAATGACGCCTCAATCCCCTCAATAGACCTGTTCATTGTTAAGATCCGGGTTTTTAATGAAAAATATCGATAGTATCGATTTTTTAACACCAAAATATTTATATTGAAATGATACTTTTTCTGTATCGTCAAAAATATCGATATAGATATTTTTGAAATATTCGACAACCCTACTTCCAAGGTACCATCGACCAGACTTTGTTCCTCGCTTTGGTCATTTTGCTCAATTGGGGTTTTTTGGCCAGAGATTAAAACCGAAACGAATATCGGTTAGGGTTACGGTTAATGTTTTGGCCCATCGCTTTTTTCCGGTTACGGTTATATTACGGTTGTTCTGTTTCGCGTTTCGGTTACGGTTATTGGTATAAAATATCACTTTGACAAATCATGCACCATTTCGAATCTCATTTATTCAGTAAAAGTACTAAATGCTGTGGGAATTTTACGCTGTGATGCATAAAGACACACGAAACAAAAATAATGTGCCAGAAACATTTTTCTTTCACACATAAATACATATATACATAAGCATGTTTAAGGCTTACTTTCACATTCAGAGGAAGAGAGTAATATAATATTATATAAACGAGAGCGTAAGTTAAAGTCGGCTCTAACCGACTTCGATATACCCGTTACTCATGGAAATAAATGTTTAATAGCCATCCTGTGTGCCTGAGGTGAGACAGCCGAAAAGTATGCAACATTTTTTTAACTCGGCTATTTATCATCCGATCTTGATGGAAAATTGGAGGGCTTATAGATGTTGCGAATATAAATGTAAGTTTTAAATTTGAGATCGATATCTTAAAAATTGTTGGAGTTATTCAACATTTTTTATTGTGGGGGCGGGGGTGGGCGTGTCAAAAATTTGAAATAAACTTGATCTGCGTGCAGACAATAGGAGTCTACATTCCCAATTTGGTTGCTCTTGCTCTTCTAGTCTCTGAGATCTAGGTGTTCATACAGACAGACGGACGGACGGACAGATGGACATGGCTATATCGACTCGGCTGTTGATGCTGATCAAGAATATATATACTTTATATGGTCGGAAATGATTCCTTCTGCCTGTTACATACATTTGCACGACTTTAGTATACCCTTTTACTCTACGAGTAACGGGTATAAAAGGCGATCGCGCAAACAACCAAAATATGAGTGAATTCTTACGTTTTCATACAAACAAATTGGCATAAACAATTAAGGGAAAGATGAGGAACGAGAAAGAGAAAACGCAGATAACTAAAATCTCTAACTTCTTCATCTTTCCTTTTATTTGCTCATCAAACAAATTTACGAATATCGGAATTTTTACTAGTAGAGGATAAACAGAAAACCACCCATATATTTGTTTCTTTTTCGGTACTGATAACCGGTTATGTTAATAAAGATTATAGGGTTACAGTAATAAGAAAAGATTTTTTTGCGGTTACGGTTACGGCTTCGGTTAAAAATTTTAAAGTGTTTTTAGCGGTTAAAGATTTCGGTTTCGGTTACTGTTTTGATCTCTGGTTTTGGCCTATTGACATCTACTCTGAGAAAATTATTTTTCCAACAAATTAGTCAAGGGTTGAAATCGCTCTTAAATTAAGAAACAATTTCTAATTCTATTTTAAAGAAATTTTTTTCTAAAATTCAGAAAAAAATGTCCTAAGTATAGAAATTATTTCTATTATTATTATTTTTAGAAAAAGAATTTTCTGAGTGTAGGCGTGCCCCATTGTAACGGCGGGGATCTCGGCTATAAGTGCTAAAAATGAAACCACGACCGATTGGCCACTTTCATTAAAAAATTTTGACATTTTCTAACACAATCTTTCTCAGAACCTTTTGTAGTTCGGTCACTCTGTCCTTTGCTTACATTGTCTTGATAAATCGTTTCGATTGAAAAATGGAAATGGAATGGAACAACTTGACTGGCTTTGTTGCCAAGTCTAATTTAAGTTGTTGGTAAATGTTTTTTGAGGTAAACACCTCCTAAAATTCTGAAACTAATTTTCCTCAATAGATCACGAATTATGAAGAATTTACTTGCAGAAAATAATTGGCGGTCGACCAGGGTTCTCTTGTAATTGAATTTCAAAGTTAAAATTTTTGCCCATACAAATATTATATATGCTGGATCACATATGCTTTTCGAATTCAGTTTGTTTTTACAAATAAATAAATTAAAAATATTTTTTATCTATATATAAGGCGTACGTTTGTTCGAATTTGAGTGCGAAAGTGAGAAAAACTTGACACCTATTGGAACTGTTTTGAACTCTTTTCCACGCCACCTAACGAAGTAAGCCCCAGAAAGACGTTTTTTTTTTTGAAGTGGGCTTCAAAAATGAATGTCCTAGTCCATTGTCGTCCTCCTAAGAAAGACGCGTTTTTTCAATTACAAGAGAACCATGGTCGAACGCCAATTGATTTCTGCACGCAAATTCTTCATGACTCGCGGTCCATCGAGGAAAATTAACTCGCGAATTTTAGGAGCTGTTTACCTGAAAGTAAACATTTACCAAGTTGTTTTCGGTGTTTTGCATAACCGACTCATTTAGTGCTAATTACATTGCTCCGATCATCCTAGAGAGCATGCAAGCAACTGGTTCCTCTATCCGAGTGCATACATTAATATGCACATATGTGGGTACGTATGTAAATTTCCGTTGGTGTCGTCCAACTGGGTCGGTTACTCGCTGTGCCCGTTTCTGGCTATTGAAAACTCTTTGGGGGCAATCAGAGCGTGGCTGCTCAAGACTTGTCACTGGCGCCGTCGCCCCCAGAACGTGACAAATTTCTGAAAATACCACAAACAAAATGTGGCGAGGCCTGTAAAAATAACTGCAAAAGCTGTAAAAGTCTGCACACTAAAAATTCTTTAAGGCCATTCCCCTCCCCCGCCCGTCCATGTGAAAATTCCTGAATCCCAATGTCAAACACATTCGGCAAGGTTCACTGGGCCTGGGCCAACGCCAAAATGAAGTCGTAGTGTCGGTATGACGCGTGGGCTTGCGGCATTTTTTCCATCTGCGCGCATGCAATTCGTCTGCGGAGACTTTCACTTCGTCTAGCGTTTTGGAAAACGCGTCAAACCCGTCAAACAGAACAGCCCACGCCCCGAAACGCCGATTACTACGCCTTCGTCTCTTTCTCTACCTCTCGCACCGTTTTCCACTGTAATCATCATTTATCATATTTCAACACTTTGATGCTTTAAATTGCATTTTAAATCAATTTCGTTACGTTCTCTCTCTCGCAGCCTCACTGAGTTGGTTTGGTGGGGGAGAGTTGCATTCTATCAAAGCTGACAGCAAGTTGGCAGCGCTTTCCCAATTGTGTGCCCCGCTTTGTGCCAGAAATTAGTATACTGAACAGTTTGATGAGTCTTAAACAATCTTCACTGCATTTATCTTAGCCCGTCTTTGGAGGTCGCTGTTTCAAGTATTGCCCGGCCAAAATGGCAGAAACTACGTCTCAGGCCTCGGTTGACAGTTGTTTTGAATTTCGATACAATGGAATTTGCGATTTGCAGTTCTCTTTCGACGTGCACCACTGTGTCTGCTTACACTGTCGAAAGCATTTGCGAAGTCTGCAGATTTTACCAGTATTCCGTTGCTTGCTCTATTAGGATGCTCAGCGACTCTCTCATTTCCTTTTTGGGAACATAATGGTATTATTAAGAAGCTTACAACGACCTAATGATAATGATCGGCATTCGTCCCATTATTTAATTCAATATCCTTGCAATAATATCTTTTACTTGATATGCATTGAAATGTACGATTTAGGTTTATTTGCATTATCTTTTAGATATTTAACCAATTTTAAAAACCGCAACCGAAGCCCGCATAAAAGCGAAATTCCCATGCCACATTTTCTTTCATCCCTCGAAACTTTTTGGGTTGCGGTTTCAGAAGGTCGCTGAACCTAGATTCGGTTTTGAACCGCGGTTCATTAACAATTTTGTTTTTCGCTAATTCAGAAAACATGTGTGTAAATTGGAACAAACTTATTTAAATATTGATATTTACACTCTATACCCATTAAAAATGGGTAAAAGAGGATGAAGTTGTGCAAATGTATGTAAAAGCCAGAAGAAGCATCTCCGACCCTATAAAGTATATCAACAGCCGAGGCGATTTAGCCATGTCCGTCTGTCTGTGTGAACGAGTCGATCTTAGAGACTATAAGAGATAGAGCCACCAATTTTTGCATGTATGTAGGTGTATACCTTACCCAGATTAAGTTTGTTTCAGATTTGGAAAATTCCCCCTCCTCCTCCTTTTAACCGAGAAAACCTGTCAGAGTCACAATTTTTTTTAAGGTAGAACCTCGTAACTCAATATATATTAACTTAGGCCCAACATCTATCTATTCTGAAAAGTAAAATAAGATCCAAGTAAAAACAGCGAAATTATGCATGAAATATTAAGTGCTTTGCCCCATTTATTTTAAATACATTTATATTATTTTAAAATGAAAAGCAGGCCTATCAAAAGTATGAGAAGCATGTAAAGCCGCACGAAAATATATTCAGTCGAAGAAGTTAACTCAATATTAACTTAGGAAATCAAAGACAACGATCTATACAACACTTCTTGGTACAGGGTATTTTGGAGTTGGGGAACTCGACTTCAGCACTCTTGTTTTAATATAATATTCGAGCATATGGGTAATTTTTAGAATCAAATTTGCATGGTACTACACGACGTGGGATTCCAAGAGAATAATAAACACATAACTCTTATTGAATTGATGGTGTTTTCGAGGAATAACTTGAAAAAGACTCATTCTAAGTGGGTCAAATATTTCCGCAGACCCCACTTACTTTTCCGATATGCAACTTTTGTCTATACATCAAAAAGCTCTACGACAACTTTTTAAACCGGGTTCCATACAAAAGTTGATTCGTACTGAATTATCGTTTCTTTTCGGTTTTGAGTAGAGCTTCTGTAGGAAAATGATTATTGCTGTGATTTTGCATCTCATGTTATTTATTGATTATACAATATTTCAAAATGCAAAACATTTTGCAAAAATAATCATTTTGCACTTTCCATAAACCCTAGACTTTAGACCTTAACCTGATGGATGCTTTGATTCATTGGTTCGTTATACGATTCAGCAATATGTCTCTCACGCAATTTATGTTCTACACCTCTGCGGACATGTGAAGTAACGTTAAGTTTTATGCAAAAATTTAGTGAAGAAGAAGCAGAAGTAATGGTTTCGCCACATTTAAAATTTTGCATGCATGCAGCTAAAAATAATGTTAGACTTAACAGTTAATGTTACTCTTAACAGCAAATTTGTGGAGTCTTGGTAAATAGGCTGTGTGCCTCGATATACTTTGAACAATTTAACTTACATTGAGTGGATTCAATGTCACGTCGCTCTCCTTGTACCTTTAAGCCATCAGCGATCAACTGAAGTTAAATTTTTATACCCGTTACTCGTAGAGTAAAAGGGTATACTAAAGTCGTGCAAACGTATGTAACAGGCAGAAGGAATCATCTCCGACCATATAAAGTATATATATTCTTGATCAGCATCAACAGCCGAGTCGATATAGCCATGTCCGTCTGTCCGTCCGTCCGTCTGTCTGTATGAACACATAGATCTCAGAGACTAGAAGAGCTAGAGCAACCAATTTTGAAATGTAGACTCCTATTGTCTGCACGCAGATCAAGTTTATTTCAAATTTTTGCCACGCCCACTACCGCCCCCACAATAAAAAATGTTGAATAACTCCCACAATTTTTGAGATATCGATCTCAAATTTAAAACTTACATTTATATTCGCATCTATAAGCCCTCCAATTTTCCATCAAAATCGGATGATAAATAGCCGAGTTAAAAAAATGTTGCATACTTTTCGGCTGTCTCAACTCAGGCACACAGGATGGCTATTAAACATTTCTATGCATGAGTAACGGGTATATCGAAGTCGGTTAGAGCCGACTTTAACTTACGCTCTCGTTTAAAAGTGAAGATGAAACTATCTTTAATTGGGTCGAAGATTAATTTGAGTTGCACTTGCCTAATGGAAATAGTAACAATACAAAAAAAATGTTATTTGCTAGAGTGAAAAGTCAAAGTTAATAGTCAGCTATCTTCTAATTATCATATCCAAGCATTTTTTATATTTATTGAGAATATGTAGAGAAGTTGCCAGTTTTTTTTTTTAACAAAACACTGCTGATCGCAATGACCCACCCCTAGATAGCACAGTCTTCAGTTTTCTTCGTAATTATACCCTTTCAAAGGGTATTATAATTTTGCCCAGAAGTTTGCAACGCATAGAAATACTAATTTCCGACCCCATAAACTATATATATTCTTGATCAGGGCGACGAGCTGAGTCGGTTGTGCTTTGTCTGTCTGTCCGTCTGTCAGTTTGTCTGTTTCTATGCGTACTAGTCTCTCAGTTTTAAAGCTATCGAGCTGAAATTTTGCACAGAGTCTTCTTTTTACTGCACGCTGCTAATATGTCGGAACCGACCGGATCGGGTGACTATATCTTATAGCTGCCATAGGAACCATCGGTAGAAAAATGGGTCTTAGTGAGAAAACTATATTGTTTTCAATGTTAGCGTCCTTAAACTCGGCCATTATTAACATTATAAGTTTTCTAACAGATTTGCAAATTTTGTTCAAAATCGAATGACTATATCGTATAGCTGTCATAGGACCGATCGGTCGGAAATTGGGTCTTAGTGAAAAAACTTTTTTGTTTTCAAGTAAATCGTTCTTAAGGTCGGTGATTATTAGTATTAAACGCTTTCATAGTTATTTGAAAAAGTTGATCGACATCGGGTGACTATATCTTATGGGTCTTAGTAAGAAATTTTTTTTTTTTAATGTTTGCGTCCTTAAACTCGCTGATTACTAATTGTATATGCTTTCAAATATATTCGCAAATTTGGTCCAAATCGGATGACTATATCTTAAGGCTGCCATAGGACCGATCGGTCGATTTATTTTATTTTCTTAAACTTCTTTCTTTATCGTTCTTAAACTCTGCGATTGTTAATTTGATATGTTTTCAAAAAGATTCTCGAAATTTGGTCCAAAAAAAAATGGGGTTTAGTTAGAAAAATTTTTGATTTTTATGTAAGCGTTCTTAAACTCTGACATTTCAAAAACAACATTTGCAAGGGTATAAAACCTTCAGCACAGACGAAGTTAGCTTGGCCTTCTCGTTTTTTATTAAGTCTGGTCACAATATACTTATGTTCCATGTGGACGAAATATGTGACGAAGTATGCTTACTTACGTCGCATGTCCTTAGAGGCCTTAAGCTTGGTACGGAGATACTTGCGAAATGTGTGGTTAATCTGTGCACATTATTTCGTCGATAACAAGTGCGAAATAATGAGCTCATTTCTAGTTGTTTTTGATTGCAAATTTGACTTGGCGGGAAAATTTAAATTATTTAACAGTGAAAACTTGCGGTGACCTCCAATGATGCAATAGTTGTTACCAGAGACCTGCAACGAGTACTTAATTTTTGTGTACACTCGCGCATTTAATCGGCTTGTTTGTGCACTCCATTTTGGTGTGACACACAAGAACTGATCGAAAGCACATTAAGTCAGAACGGGTAAGCTTTTTTGTCACTCGGGTAATAATTGAACAAGCTTGTCAAAGCTCGCGGCTGAACGGATGCCAGCGGATATCATGCCGCCACTGACGAATACTTTTAGTGACTCGCGCTTAAAACATAAAATCACCAAGCTTACTCGGCTTGTTGACAACAAGCCCCAAGCGAGCAACATTCTTACACACGAACGCTTACTCGGTTTGTTGACGGCGAGCTTCTGCTAATATCATGTGCAAATCCAACTGCGTCACACTTATTACGCAGTAGCTGAGCAGCGGTGAATGACAGAAATTAAAAAGTTATTGTAATTTGGATTCTCTTCGTGGCATAATGGCAGAAAATGTAGAATTTATTTCTGGGCAAATTGCAAATGGCAATTACACCTTGTCTGGCCGACGCAAAGGAAAAAGTTTTGTGTGGAATGTGGTGTGTGAAATTCTAAGACTAGACAAAACTGTAGTGGCAGGTTTCCTTTACTGTCGGACTTGCTGCAAGGTGTTAAAGGCCTTTGGAAATCAAATAGATAGCATAGATCTCAGAGATGGTAAGAAATAGAGGTTTGACATGTATGGGACATATATTTCTTATACTTGCAGGCAGATCAAGTTTATTTTCAATTTTTGACACGCACCCTCCCGCCCCGGCAATTTGGAAAAAACGGGTATCTTCCACAGTTTCGTAGATAGATGGTTCGTACCTTCTAGAGATATCTAGTAATCAAAATTATTTATCGATTTGCTGAAGAAATGATGAAGATCGGATAAACGATACTCAAGTTATGAGCAGAAAAGGGCCACTTAGCTTTTGTTTGCTCCGGTTCAGGATCGGTTTGGACTTTTAAGAGAATCACGGAGTCTCCGACTCCGGAGCGGTTCAACTCCGAACCGGTTTGCGGCCCTGGCTTATATGTGACTTGGAACACAAAGCTCTGTGACGTAAATTGTACTCCTGCAAATGTATTAACCAGGCAGAAAGAAGCATCTTTGACCCCTTATAAAACACGATTTTGGAGTTACCGAAGCAGAAATATTCGCTATATCGTAGTATCGTCATAGTGATATCTTTTAAGCACTCAGAATGAGATGAGAATATCTGTGGCAATAAGGAAAAATAGAGGAATGCTAACTTCGGGTCGTCCGAAGTTTATATACCTTTGTAGCTTGTATAATTTAAATAAACTACGGTTTTAATAATTTGCGTCGATATGTCCGTTGCATATATCCAAAACTCAGCAATAGAAGGCGCCACTACTTTGACCATTTGCTTGCCAGTTTGTTATAAGGGCCGATATCTCTTCTTCTAGATAGCTACTCTGCTATTTGTAAGTTTATGTGACATATAGCTCTATGTAGAAGATGAGAAATCGGCCCTAAGACTTTTTATCAGAACTATATTTTGTATGGCAGCTATACTATATAGTTGACCGATTTTCATCAAATATGGTGGAATTGTGTAAAAGCATAGAAATCATAGAATCATAAATACGAGGTTTGGGCACGTTTGCATTGAAGACAAAAAAGTTTTTGTAACTAAAACTACTTTTTCGACCGATAGTGCCTATGGCAGCTACATATATGCTATAGTCATCCGATCCGGCGGGTTTCGACAAATGTGCAGCATCTTTGTGCCAAAAGACTTCTTGCAAAGTTTGGTTGAGATAGCTTGAAAACTGACGGAGGAGATAGCATAGAAACAAACGGGACGGACGGACATGGCTGTATGAACTCAGCTCGTCCTGCTGATAAAGAATACATATATATACTTTATGTGGTCGGAGATGCTTCCTTCTATGCGTTACTAACATCTGGACAATTTTAATATACCCTCTACAAGGGTATAAAAACAGCACAACTCGAGTTATGTCAAAATTAAGATTTTAATACCACTGGCTTCCTCGGTATCAATTCTTTATTGTGTCAGAAATTTACACCAATCGGTTTAGTGGTTACAAAGATATAACGGTAAATTAAAACAACATAAGTCTGAAGAATTGTCGCTATTGTAAGTTTTGGTCTTTACGTCAAAATGCTAAAATAACAACTTGATTTATTCAAAAAGACATACATATACCTAAAGTAATTACGCTTCCAATCTATAAAAAAATGCCCACTTTGCGGCCAATCACTTTTTTCACTTATTCATTTAAAGTTAATAATTGCTTTCCTGTAAAATAGGAAAAACACACTTGTGCTGTTATTCCTGATTGCCACAGATATGTTGTTATATTGTTTATTGTCCGAAGATCCTCCGGCTTTCTGTTAAGACATCATATTTTCGAATTTCTTTAATGGAACTTTAAATTTTCAATATTTTACTAGATTAACTCGAAACTAAGAGAATTAAATTTGTAGTGTTTTATCCATTAAGAACTTTATCGCTTCACAACACGCTTCTTTTGAGTTATGACAGTCTTGAAGTAAGTGATCGAATTATTATTGATCAGCATCAACAGCCAAGTTGATTTAGCCCTGTCCATCCTTACGTCCATCTGTCTGTCAGTATAAACACCTAAACCTCAGAGACTAGAATAGCTATTACAACCAATTTTGAAATGTAGACTCCTATTGTCTGCAGGCAGATCAAGTTCGTTTAAAATTTTTGTCATGCCGCCTCCTGCACCCGTAATAAAATGTTAAATAACTCCTACAATTTTCAAGATTCGAGCTCATATTGTCCGCCATAATGCGTATGCGTAACAGGTATATCGAATTCGGGCGGGGCCGACTTCAACTTACGCTCTCTTCAATTGAATGGCTAGGAAGAACAAGAAGCATATAGTGGCATTCAGGGATCGGCATCGCTCTCAAAGAAACTCTTAGACATAGTAAACCAGCCAAAGCCCTTCCAAAGGCAAATTGCATGCATACGAGCCTTGCTGAAGGTTTTGCTTGTCATAGAACAAAATTTGCTTTAGTCGCACTCCTTTCAAAGCACACTCTAATTTATAGACATCATAGAAAAGTTCGAGTGAGGCAGAGTCAGTGTCAAAACAAAGAAGTCAGAGAGAGAGAATGGAGCTTACATGAAGACTCAATTTGGAACGCCACAGCTCGCTGCTTTATTTTGAGTGTTGTTACCGAATTTAGATATGAATTTAAAATCGAATCTTCACTAAATATGGATCAGAAAATTTAATAATAAGTTTTTTTAAAAGTGAGCTATGTAATTATTTGAATCAAACACTTTTCCAAACTGATGGAGCCCGGTTCGGAGGGATATAAATTTAAAAGGTTCGGTTCATGGTCCGGTTCGTGGGAACCAGAAAATCTGAACGATAATGTTTGAGCAGCTTTTTCATGGCTAGTTACTTTACACCTGGCGCCAATAGGTGGTGAAGGTATCCGTTTGTGTTAAAGCTGGGGCTAAAGTGCTTAATCTAGGACTGATAAGCTTTGCACATTCACAAAGGCATTTTTGTAGCCTTTTAGAACTACAGAAAGTCGGGGTGGAACGAATGGTTCAAGGGTGCAAAGGGTTCCTATTAAAATCGATTTCTGGGTTTATACTCATTTGTATTATAATTTATACTCTCGCGATATGTCTGTATATAGCCAACTATTTTCACAAAAGTTATTTCATTTGATTACCCAGGCGGTATCTTTATAGTCGATCTGTATATAGCCAGTGATTGATGCTTCGCTTTTCTTATTTCAATTTCTACTGGGGCACATGTGCTTCAGCTCCAGCTGCCAATTTACATATGTGCAACGGCTGCTACCATAGGTGGCGGCTGGCCCTGTTTCTTGTTGTTGTTAACAGCTTTCGCCTGCCTTTTTCTCCAACCAGCTGTAAATAATTGAGTTGAGTAGTAAAAATATAAATAAATTTGTTATTATTGTTAATGCATTTGTATTGTATATTACTTTAAACTACGATTATTATTATTCTTATTCCTAATGTTGTTCTTGTTGTTGCTGTTGTCACATAATCACAAAAAAAGAGCACACACACAAAGTCACACGTCCCTCACATTGTTTTACACTTCGCTAACCGATGACCATACAAATCATTCTTTTGCAATGCCACAGCCTATGAAACTGAAATACTGTCACCGCCCACAAGTGATGAGATCAAAGAAGGACAATGGATGGGTGTTAATGTACGCTCTCAAGGTCTGGGCAAGGTAAGTGTTCCGATTTTGGGGTAACTTAACTCATTAAAAAACCAACTAAGATGTCTCTGTTCTGTGTCAGGTCTTGGTGTGTGCCCATCGCTATATGTACATACAAGGAGGTAATCAAAATGGCCAGGGTCTGTGTTATGTGCTGACCAATGACTTGGAGTATGATGAGGTCTATGAACCTTGCCGTGGACGTCCTACCGCGAGGTAAGTTTCGGGACCTACCCCACCTGGGGTAACTCTCACATAAAATAGTGTCAAGGTGAATTACAGAGGAAAAACACAAGTTTGTAGTTAAACGCGTGTGTAGCTTCAGTATAAGCCAATTAGCATGCAGCCTGAGTTCATTGGGGGTGCTGGAATTGGTGTGACACCAATGACGTCGCTTTAGTCATAAAGGTAAATTTTAATTTATTTAACTGACAGTCACACGGTGAGATATGGGGGAGAGTATAGGTAGCACCACACCCACTTGTTGTGGAGGACCCGTCTAGTGCTGTCAGCCCAAACTAGACATGCAATTTTTCCTTGTCGCGTGAGGACGCTGCTCAGCCATCCCTCCATATAACGGTGGTGTAGGTGGGTTGGGAGGTTTTCGTCAGGACGCTTAGAGCCGACATTAGTCTGTTGTCCAAAAGATTGAGAGCTAATTGCGTTTTAAGCTACTCAAGAGAAGCATCAGCACTCCTCAGAAACCTGAACAACGTTGGTGCGGCAATTCATTTCATTCTATCAAGCTGAAATTTTGTCGGAACCGACCTGATTGGATAACAAAATCTTACAGCTGCCACAGGACCGATCGGTCGGAAAATGGGTCTTAGGCCCAATTTCTCAAAAGTTGCGGTTAGGTACCGGCAGGTCAAATTTGCCGGCCGGAATTACCAGAGGTTAAGTCTTTTGGTTTTCTCAACGAGACTTACCGGCAGGTTCACCCGATAGCGATTAATTGCTATCGCTGCAAAACTGTGACCTGACACTGTCGACGAAACAGCTGTTTGTTTTGGCTTTTTTTTTAATGCCATTGTTGTCGCTGGTAACTATTTGGCAAAATAGTTAAATATAATTGCTTGCGATGATGTGAAACACCGAAAAGACCAAAAGCGAAGGACTTTTCTGCGGCTAAATAACATTTGCTTGTAGACTTTTTGAGTCAAACAAATGCATTTTGGACAACAAAAAGAGGGATGCGGATACCTGGAAGCAGAAGGCCTGGGCTTGGAGATCAGTTTACCACCATGCCGGAGTTCATCGCCCTTGGAAAGACTTACGGGATTTGTACAAGAATTTAAAAAAACGACCGAGAAAATAATTCGCAATTAAGAAGCGGGAGATTTCTCGAACTGTGGCGGCATTTCCAGCACCGCTGGAGTCTTGTCTCCAAAAAATTCGTGGCATGATACCAAGCTCAGCCACAGGATTGGAAAATGTGGTTGATAATGATGGTACGTTTTATTTATGATATGTAAGCTTTAAAAATATTTAATTGACTTCTAAAATTTTACAAAAATCAATCAGTCAGTGTCTGTTTGTGATGGCCAGAACTGCACGGTTTGCCGAAGGAAGTCTGACTCAACAGAAGTCGCCCGCAATGATAAGGAAGAAGCCCCATGCATAAGAGCGCAGCGCCACCATAAGTTTGCTCTCTGACAACAATCCACGATTCCTGAAAACAATCCAAATCATAATAAATTGAATCACAACTGAAGTTAAGGTTTTACCTGTTACTTAGCGAAGATATTTGCTGTAATCCTAGCAAGAATTATTTGAATTGCTGAGTTTGTTAACCTGAATCGTTGAACAAATTTGGCATCCTCCAGATCAGTAAAATTATAAATACTCTCCCTGTACTCTCTCGCATTATTTATTCATTGCTCCGTCTTGGGTTATGTGGGTATAACCACCACCATGTTGGCCATTGTGGTAATACCGTTCCTGGTGCTGGCGGTGCGTGTGGATAATATTTTCATTATGGTGCACACGTATCAGCGGTTAGTTCACTATCGGTATACCACATCGCATGGGGCAATTGGTGGTGCCATTGACCAGGTGGGTCCTTCGATTTTCCAGACGGCGGGCAGTGAGTTTGCCTGCTTTGCTTTATGACGGCGTGGCGCTCAAAACATTTGCAATGAATGCGGCGACTTCTATTTTACTGAACAGAAAGTTCCACTTCGCCGCGCCTGTGTCTTCTTGTATTACCGCCTGAATCTTCCAATTCCATTGCGTGGATGTGAGAAATTTGTTTATTTATAAAGAATTTGTTTTGTCAATTGACAAAGTAAACAATACAAATTTTGAACACAGCTGTTTGTCGATCGATAAAAATACCGATAATTCTATCGCAACTTGCCGGCAGGTTGAAATTTGACCCCATCGTGAGCCAGCGGTTAACTTTGCCGCTCGGTTCTCGCCAAAGACAGCATGAGACACGCAAATTCGGCTAACCTGCCGGTAAGTTTGACTAACCGGACATTGAGAAATTGGGCCTTAGTGAGAAAAAGGTTTTGTTTTAAATTCTATCGTTTTTCAACTCGGTGATTACACAGGCTTACAAAAAAGGCCAACTTTTGCAACAGAGAAGTTAGCAATCGTTCCTTATATATTTTTGGCCGCTGAACTCAAATCAATTGTCAGTTTTCTCCCGGCGCGTCACGTTTACGAGATATTTGATAAATGTGTGTTGGGCGAGGTTTGTTTACATTTATAGTTCCTGTGGCTACATTAAGTGACCTTTTCGTACCAAATTAGTTTTAAAGAAAGCTGAATTGAATAACGTTACAAAAAAACACAAACACGAAGTTTTAAATATGTTCATATGATACCAATTTATTGATTTTAATATGGAAAATATGGATATTTTTTGATAAAATCGTTTTTTTGCCAAGTTATAATAATTCGGAAAAATTTACTACTGATATTAAAAATCTCAGATTGTAACAGAAATCCTTTGTCTCCTCTAATTTACCACAAGTTCAGTTTTTCGATATCAACTCGCATTTAACGACTATTTATTACATTTTTTAAATAGTATTAACATCTAAAATGTATTTAAATCAACGAAAATCAATGTAAAATAACTTTTTAATGGACACTCTTCTGTTTCAATATAGCTACTTTTTAATTTTCAAACTAAAAAAAATTTTAATGGTAAATTTTTTGCGAAAAAAATCGATCGGTGATATCGGTAAAATTAAAATTTAGTAAAATAAAAATTCGTATTTTAAAAAATTCCAAGGATTTTTTAATCATCAAGCCTAGTACTGAGGGCGTTCGAATTTTCCTTTCGTCACAGTATTTCATATAATTAGAAATACCTTGGCTTAGTTTTGATGCTCATGTGCTTTTAGAAAGTGTTTCTATTTAAGTGAAATACTGTGACAAAAGGAAAATTTGAACGCCCTCAGTACTAAATAATAAAATGTTCGTGATTTTCCAAAAAGTTGCTATTTAAAAAAAAATTTTACATTAACATTTTTGTAGATATTTTTACCATTTCTTGACGCACGTTGACCCGAATTTCTTTAGAACTATTTAACCGATTTTGATAATTTTTGGTTTCGGTGGAAGTTTACACCCAAATGCATCAAATCTTTGTTTGAAATCTATTCAAAATAATTGTTATTTTAACGAAAACAGCTGTCGAAACTGTAAATGCGTTTGTCTCGAAAACACTTTTTCCAAAACGGTTGCGAAAATGTTAAGAGGACCTGTTGACCGATATTTTAATTTTTTTTTAATTACTCCTAATACCCACCATTATAGTCGGAACTAGGGTTGTCGATATTTCTCAAAATATCAATATCGATAATACCAACGAGAAGGCCAAGCTAACTTCTTCTGTGCCGAAGTTGTTATACCCTTGCAAATACTGTTTTTGAAATGTCAGAGTTTAAAAACGCTTACACAAAAATCAAAAATTTTTCTAAGTAAAACCCATTTTCCGACAGATAAACATCTGATTTCGACCAAATTTCGCAAATCTTTTTGAAAACATATCAAATTAACAACCGCCAAATTTAAGAATGATAAAATTGAAAAAAAATAAGTTTTTCTCACTAAGGCTCATTTTCCGACAGATCGGTCCTATGGCAGCCTCAGGATATAGTCATCCGATTTCGACCAAATTTTGCGAATTTATTGGAAGCATATAAAATTAGTAATCATCGAGTTTAAGGACTATAACATTAAAAACAAAAAAAAATTCTTACTTAGACGCATTTTCGACCGATCGGCAACCATAAGATATAGTCACCCTATGTCGATCACTTTTTCAAATTAGTTTCAAAACGTTTAATATTAATAATCACCGAACTTAACGATTTACTTGAAAACAAAAAAGTTTTTTCACTAAGACCCATTTGCCGACCGATCGGTCATCTGGCAGCTATAAGATATAGTCATCCGATTTTGTCCAAAATTTGCAAATCTGTTTGAAAGCATGTAATATTAATAATGACCGAGTTTGAGGGCGCTAACATTGAAAACAAAAAAGTTTTTCTCACTAAGATCCATTTTTCTACCGATGGTTCCTATCGTTATTTTCCACAGCTTAAGAAAACTGTAAAAGTTTTTAAGGAACGTCTTCGCCATAAAACTGGTAATGACCATTTCTAGTGGCCGTTAGATCTTATCTTTTCAATAGGATAACTTTTAGATTTAAATGACTTTGTTTTCTGAAACTACGCTATACATATTTTCAAAGTACATCAATAGTGACATTTTCTTTTTCTTTAAGCCTTAAAGGCCTGTACTGAAATGAGATAAAAATTTAGTTAGGAACAATACTTCGCATAAGTAAGGCTGCTGCTCAAAATTGTTTTGATTTCAAAGCTGTTCAAAAGTGTTTCTTTTCATGTGAAGTACTATTGTTCCAAACTAAATTTGTATCTTATTTGAGTAAAGGCCTTAAAGATTAGCAGTTCTGCTTACAAAAAATATCAATAAATGTGTCATTTATCTGTTATTCTTTACCAATAGTGGTTTGACAAAAATTTTAAGAAAACCCGCTGCTTCATGTGTTCCCCAGTCATTCTGCTGCGGGTGTCTGTAAACACTAGTTTGTTTGCGGATGCTTTCCGTTCTGATGTTACTGAACTTCTGGAAGCAATTAAGTATCGAAATTCAATTTCAAACAGCATGGACAATTCATCCGCATTAGCTCTCTAATAAGCTATTGGGTTCTTGTCGATATCTTCAATGTATTGCAACACTGACACCTCATATTGCAGCGTATGATTGCATCCATATGATTAGTGCTTAAATGCGATTTTAAGTTGTATTACCAGATGATTTATCAGTCTTGCCATATAATTTGCTCCTATTACCATACCATTACCATTTCTAATATATTGTTTATAAAAATATCGATAACCGCCAATATCGGCATAAAAAATGTCATAACAACACATCATCCAACAAAAATATCAATATATCGATAAAATATTGACTACCTTAGTCAGAACTAGGATATTTGGGATCGGTCAAGAAATAACTGAGTTAGGACCAATAAAAGGGAAAAAAACTCGATTTTCGAAATTTTAACTTTAAAACCCCATAGCTCCGCTATTTATTGACCGATCCCAAAATCCTAGTTCCGACCAGAATTACATATGTTCTTAACAAAACCCCGTTTTCAGTTTTACATTCAGATAATCCGTTCTCAGCAATTATTTGCAACCATGGGCCTATGTTTTCAATTTTTGGCCTACTTTGAACTGGAATACGACAACAACCGCAGTAAAAACAACAACAAAAATATCTTTACTTAATTTAACCGATTACCTATCGAATACAAAACCAAGTGAGAAAGTCGGTCAAGCCCGGCTATAAGATACTCTGCACCAGTTAATGCCGTCGCTCGCATTTGCTCACTCGTTATACGTGTTATACCCGTTATACGCTGTTTTACGCGTTCTACGTTTTATACGCTGTTAAACGCGTTCTACGCTGTTATACGCTTATTTCTAATTTTCTCTCTCTCTCCCAAAGATTGTGTTTGTTTGCATTCACTGGTGGTTACCTGATTCATTCGTTCATCCGATCTTTATCAATCCTTCAGCAAATCGATAAATAATTTTGATTACTCGATATCTCTAGAAGGTACGAACAATCTATCATCAAAACTGTGGGAGACATGACGTTTTTTCTAAATTTCGGGGGCGGGAGGGGGCGTGGCAAAAATTAAAAACTTCTAAGCTCGCTCAAAAGTTTAAGCTTTTGCACTTAGAAAGTTCAGCCCTAAGCTTAAGCATTACCACCAGAAAGTTGAAAGCACTCATTGCTTGTCTATTTTTGCTTTCATTGCTTTTAGCAGTTCCCAACTGATCTAAGCAATGATTGTATGGAGAGGCAGTTGGCAATCATGCTTTCTTTAGCGAAAAGCCTACTGAAGAGTCGTTAGGGATAACGATGAAACAGTTCTGTACAGGCAACCAGCTCTTTTTGGTGGTACAATGCATAAGTTTTTTACAGTTGTGAACAAACGCAACTTTTTCGGACCTAGAGCCAGCCAGCTCACTAATTATTAAAAATAAACTTGATCTGACTGCAAGTATACGAAGTATATGTGTCCCATACATGTCAAATATCTATCTCTTACCATCTCTGAGATCTGTGCGTGCATACAGACGGACGGACAGACCGATGGACATGGCTATATCGATACCATTTTCAATGGGTACAGGGTATAACGAGAGCGATAGTTCAAATCGGCCCTGCCCGACTTCAATATACCCGTTACTCAGGGGAAGAAATATTTAAAATAGCCTTCCCTTATATTAAATAACAGAGCATTTACCTTAATGTTAATATATTAACATTATGTTAGCAGACATCGCATGTTGTGTTTCTTCATTAAAAGCCGAAAGTATGCAACGTTTTATACAACTCCGCTATTTATTATTTGATCTTTATGAAAATTTCAGAGATTATAGACATTGTGTATATAAATTCGAGTTTTTAATTTGATCGATATCTTCAAAATTGTAGGAGTTATTCAGTGTTATTACTGTTATTCAACATTTTCCAGCCCATGTCTTCTATCTTTGATTGAACCAACGGACAATAAAATTGTTGGAAAAATTTAAGGTCGAATGAACTACATAGTTTATAGTCTTCCTGGTCCAATAACACTTGGATTAATAACTGGTAGTTTGCGACGAAAACTTAAGAAACATAACCACTCGGGCACTCCTGATACTTTCCAAATACAGAAGTGTTCCTGAGCAGCTGTACAGAAAGGCTCTCACTATTAAAGAACCCTGCAGTTCGAGAGAAAAGAAGAGAAGAGAAGAGCCTTAAAAAATGAACAAAGGGGATGCAGATAAGATGTATGCGAGAGGAAGCATTGATGTTATGTTAGCAAACGGCTAAGCGTAACGTTTCCAAGAATTACATTCTGAATGGATGCGGTGCGTTGTAAGACGCTCCCTTGCACCCTCTGTACACTTATATAAACCACGTAAATGTCTTAGCAATAGAATTTATTTTCTTCAGAGAATGTCACGTTTTTGTTGGTTATAGTTTGGGAATGAAAAGTGACCTCTAACTAGGTGTATCCATTTTTAATATTTCAAATCATTTCTTCTCCCCAGACAACACCAGGACTATGCCCTATGTCAGGTAGGCACTTCCAGTGCTTTGCTTGAGGATGATACCATGGTTTTGGGAACCCCCGGACCTCTCACCTGGCGTGGCACTGTTTTTGTTACCCAAATTGGAGGCGACTTCCTAAATCGGGACAAAAACATGTACTACAGTGAACACTCGGATGCCCGTTCACCAGTGGACAAGTACAGTTATCTGGGCATGTCGGTCACAGGAGGTCGTTACTTTGATCATAATATGGCCTACGCGGCTGGAGCACCGCGCTCTGAAGGTCATGGTCAGGTGTTGATTTTTCGTAGGGATGACACCAATCCCATTCCCCTGCGTCTGACCATCGATGGCGAGCAGTTTGGCTCTAGTTTTGGCTATGAACTTGCCACTGCGGATATCAATGGTGACCTGAAACCAGACCTGATTGTGGCTGCACCCTTCTTTTTCTCCAAGACCGAAGGTGGGGCGGTGTATGTGTATCAGAATGAGAAGGATACCCTACCACTGCATCCCACCTTGAAATTGACTGGGGCCTTGGAGAGTCGCTTTGGCTTGGCCCTGGCCAATATAGGGGATCTGAATAAGGATGACTGTGAGGATATAGCGGTAGGTGCACCCTATGAAGGCGATGGGGTGGTCTACATTTACTTGGGCTCCAGACAGGGCCTCAACGCAAAGCCCTCCCAGCGTATACAGGCCTCTGAGCTGGGCAATCGCGGGATGTCACAGCCAATCAAAACTTTTGGTATTTCCATTTCTGGCAAAACGGATCTAGATGGTAACTCATATCCGGATGTGGTGGTGGGCGCCTACAACGTCTCAGCGGCTGTAGTGTTGTTGGCCCGTCCCATCATCAGCATACTGACCACCTATCGTGGCCAGGAGCTGCGCAATATTGATCCCAACAAGCCGGGCTGTCGAGTCGATGCGTCTACCAATCTCACCTGCTTTTCTTTTGAGGCCTGCTGCAGTATAGATCCCTATGATGGACAGAACAAAGATTTGGGCTTGCTATACAGCGTGGAAGCGGAGACTTTCGATCATCAGAAGAAGTTCTCGCGCGTGTTTTTTGATCGAGACAATAAGCGAAGCAATGTGATCAGTCGATTGGTTAGAGTGCGCACTAATGGACTCACCGCTTGCCAAATGGTCACGGGCTATATCAAAGCTAATACCCGAGATATACAAACACCCATTAGATTTCGCATTAAGTACAGTCTGGAAGAGCCCGAGCTGGCGGACTCGGCGTTGACGCGTCTCAATCCCATACTGGATCAAACGCAGGCTCATATAGACTTTGAGGGAACCTTCCAGAAAGATTGCGGTGAAGATGATCTATGCGAGAGTGACATGGTAATACGTGCAGAGCCCAACATTACAGCCAAAGGTGAGTGAACCGTTACGAGGCAGAACTTGATGACACTCTAATTAATTGCTTTTTATGACAGCTGGTGAATACACCTTGATACTGGACGAAATGGAATTAGAGGTTAAGATCAATGTAAGCAATCTAGCTGACTCGGCCTATGAGGCGCAGCTGTTTATCGCCCATCAGTCGGGAGTATCCTATGTGGCCACCAAGAAGCCGGTAAGCCAAGTTTATCCTCTTTACAGCTCCAGGCTCTAATAAAGCTGCTTCCTTCCTAGACCAATGCAACCTGCAACAGCTTTAATACCACTTTGGTGGCCTGCAGTCTGGGGAATCCAATGCTGCGTGATACCTCTACCTTTTTGATCATACGCTTCCAGCCCAAAGGCCTGGAGCCCCATGAGAAGCAAATGTCGTTCCACATCTTTGCCAATACCACTTCAAAGCTGGTGGGTAAAGAGCGACCTGAAAGCAATCTTACCATAAAGGTGGTGCGCCGTGCTAAGCTACACTTCCGTGGCTGGGCAATACCCGAGCAAAGTTTCTACAGCGGAGCTGTGAAGCAGTCTGACTCGCCGATGGAGATGGCCGATGTAGGTTCCCAGCTCATACACAGCTTTACCATCTTCAACGATGGTCCCTCTACAGCACCCAAGGTACTCATGGTCATACACTGGCCCCTATCGCTGTACCGCGATCCCCAACTTGACCACAAGGAACTCTATCTGCTGTACTTGGAGGAGTTGCCACGAGTGGTCAACGGCTTGGGAGAGTGCAGTGTAGCTTCCGAGCTTGTTAACCCCTTGAAGTTGGCTACGAAAATCCAAGACCCTTCGTATTTGGGAGCACCCGCCTCCATGATGATGCGTCCCTCGATGCATCGTCCGCCCTTCAACAAGAGTCAGAGTCATTCACAAATGAAATACAGTCAACAGGATGACAGGGTAAATCGATTGAGGCGCAATGTCATTGAGCGCGTAACGCGACTTGAGCGTCTTTTGGATGGACGAGAGCCTGGCAGCAGTAAGGGCAAGAAACAGGACATCATCGAGGTGGACTGCAACAAGGGCACAGCCAATTGCATTAAGATCGTTTGCGAGATCTTCAATATGCCGGCCCGTTCTGAGGCTCAAGTGCAGGTGAAGGCGCGTCTGTGGAACTCCACCTTAGTGGCCGAGTATCCGCGTGTCGATCGCGTCCGCATTATATCCACAGCGCAAGCCAAGATACCAGCCGACTTTGGTGTCGAGGAGATGGAGAACAATGAAATAGAGGTAAGAGCAGGCGGCACGCTATGTTTGCAGGCGACTTACCATTTCTTCCTTTGCTTTTGCTAGGTGGAGACACGTGCCTATCCCGAGCTGCTGAATCAGCAGCTGGATACCTCTTTATCCCTATGGATGATCATACTCGCTGTGGTGGGTGGGCTACTCCTGTTGGCCCTCTTCACCTATGGCATGTGGCGTTGTGGCTTCTTCAAGCGCAGACGACCCACAGATCCCACGCTCAGTGGCAATCTGGAGAAAATGAACGAACAAAAACCCTTCCTGGGAGACAAGAATAGCCATAATGTTTTCTAACAAGAGGGCACCGTCGGCTGGGATCTGGCACGCCGCATAGCACCCAAAAAGAAACGCACAAAGCTCAAGCTGATGCTGCACAGGCACCTCCATAACCACAACAACAACGATGACTGGGAGGTGCTCTCGTTGACGCCACCACCGCCGCCGCTTAGTGTTTTGAATTGGGGCAATGATGGCTACTACCAGGCCAGTTCAACCTGGTGGGGTCACATGTAAAGATGTGCGTAATGTGTACGATTCGAACCAATAGTTGTTGCTCCTGGTTGTGGGACTTTCAATGTGCCATTTCGTTTACTTAATTGCAATCAGGTTAAGATCAGTTCAGTTCAGATGCGGTAAGGCAATCAAGTTTGGCCAAAAGTGGTAGAAGCTTTTCTCTCAGCAAAGGCAAAACCAAAAAGATTATTTGCTTTAGTCTGAGAAACATTTGCAGAGGAACTTTTGAAAATATGCGGAGAAGCGCGGCTCATAGCTGAACCGAACGAACCTCATAAATTATCTAGTTAGCTGCCATATCTTTTTATTGCACTTTGAAGTTTTCTGCTTCAGATTGGGATTTACAACTCCAAATTTTGCTATTATGTCTTCAGCAAAGTTGTTGCGCTTGGCTTGGCCTACAAAACATTTCCTTACCAAAATAATTAGTGTAAAGCCAAATATAAAATAAGTATTTTTCTGAATTCTTATTGTTTATAAACATAGCATACTTTGAGGGTCATTTATCATGATATTTTGATTGTGAATAAGCTGGGTATCGACGACCAGACACTTTTTTAGCTGTGAAAGAGCACGAAAGTTAAATAACTTTAATGTTATTCGAAGACTTCAAAGAGGAGAAAATGACAATAGATTGTTATATCAATGTCCTTGCTATACCAAAGTCCATTAAATTTGAAATTCACCGAAAAAAAGCGACGAAAATGCTTTAACGATCCAATAAGCTATGAACCAAGGTTCGAACCAAAACCGTGTTTTTAATGCTTCGTGACTGTTGGAACCTGCTGGCCAAAATTTCTTTAAATTTAGAGAGCGAAAACAAAAAAGTTATAAGAATTTAAGTGGGAAAAAAGATTATCGATATTAACTCGATAACTAGCCGACAGAATTTTTTCATGACGATTATTGTGTTCAGAACTTTTGTGTGCGATGACGTTTTCTTTAGACGTGACATGGGTTTTGGAGACTCCATAATGCTCCACCAGGAATAGTTAGGCATTGGCCCCAAGAGCCACAGGATTCTGTAGGGACTGAATGTTTGTTTCGGCATTTACTTCAACAGTTAAGAGGTTGTAATATTATGGCCAAAAGTACGTCTTAAATTCGGTCTGGTTGTCGTGTTTAATCTCTTTGAACAGATAATACATGCATGAAAGGGCGACTTTACTTACGAATTAATTGGCTGCTATTGTCACAGAGCCATTAGCGGATGGTTGATATAATGCTGCCTAAACACAAGTTGATGGTTCCTTTGGACTTGCTCTAGTTAGCGTTGAACCAGTCAGATGGGAACCCAAATTTTTAGAGAGGTTTAAAGAGTTGAGCGTTTATTTTTATATTTTGCAATCGAAAAAATCTTCCAATTAAATCTCCAATCGATCGTTCAATGGCTTGCCTCCATCTCATTTCTAAATTGCCAAAAAAAAAAGGTTATAATATTCTTGGTAAGCTGTTGAATCTCATTCCTACTGTATTGTTTTTCCTTTCACCGGCTCCTAACAAATGTCAGAACATGAGAATAGGCTAATACTGGAAGCAAATTTTGGGCACACACATTTACAATAGATCATTTTACAAGATAAACTAAAAATTGGACCGGATCCACACTGATCGAACCAACTTTCCTGCCGCACAAAAAAACACTGCATTTTAAGGGCCAATTTCTACTACGATTTAACACTTACCCATGCAAGGACGCGCCACACACATATATTTTCGTAAAAAACATACCAATTACTTTCAAAACAAGCCACTGTTAACTCGCATATATAAGGAACTTTAATCTCGCAAAAATATGGTTGGGATTTTAATATTTAAAATCTAAATTAATCCTAGCTAAAATGACCTGAAGGACTGTGCAACTGCGAGAATATGATTTCTAAACTTGTTTTTACCAAACATTTGCCAAATTTACCAAATATTTTGCCCATCTGAACGTGCCCTTAGTTCTAGTTTCTGTAAAATATGTATTTGTTTTATATATAAATATGCTATTAAACAAGCAGCAACAAAGTTATGTTAGTGTATACCTAAATGAGATAGAAAGAGAGGAAGAGATATACATTCAAAGCAACACCGAGAAAGATGAACAATTCCGAATATACTTACACACTCGAAAAACGATAATGAAATGTCACTGCCATTGACTTGCAAGAGTATTAATCTTTAGATTTTGTTATGTATGTGGAAAAGTACATTTTAGACAAAAAGCCCACAAAACAGCTTAAGCGTAGTGTGCAATGTTTCATTTTTCGATAGCGGAAAGCCTAAATTTAATCAGCATTCGAACCCAATTAACCGTAATCTGTCTCTTAAGTTCTGAGTTTATTTAAATAAGTTGTATGTATTTGTATGGTAGTTATTATAGATGTAAATAACATAAGTTATGCTACTACCGCTAGTTGTGCTAGTTTGTAAATAGTAATTATTCTCTTCGATGCTAATTTGTAATAATAATTTTACAAAACAATTTATGCTGGTTTTATTTGGAATATTTAAATGAACGCACTTGATTCATTTCAAAGCACTGAGGGAAGCCACTAATACGCAACCAATTCTCCAGCTCAAACTAGCTCTCGGTTAAATTGATGGCAAAGGGCGAGGCGCTCAGTACAGTGGCGAATCATGCACACAAAAGGGCTGCATTTGAAATCTCATTTATTTACTAATAGTACTAAGCTCAAATTTCAGAAGTATAGCGCTGACGAATCTAGGCTTTTTCAAAACTACGTTGACGGCTATATGAAGGGTAAGGGCAGCACATCTAACTCCTGAAAACACGCAATATTCATCAAGATCACAGCGCAAATTGTGAATTTACCGGTCTAGCTTGTCAAGATAACGGCGGAACTTGCAATAATGCTGAGGAAAAACCCAAAATATCCCATATATTTGTTTCTGTTTCGGTACTGATAACCGGTTATGTTAATAAAGGTTATAAGACAAATTTTTTTTCGGTTACGGTAACAGTTTCGGTTACAAATTTTGAAGTGTTTTTAGCGGTTAAAGGTTACGGGTTCGGTTACGGTTTTAATCTCTGGTATTTAGAACAGCCATTTTTCTCCCTTCGTTTCTTAGGTCTTTAACAACCAAACAAAGAGCCTTAAAACATATATCATTGAGCGCTCATAAATAACTTTGCAGACGTTATTATTGGAAAACCCAAAGCAATGACCAGTCGGCGCTTTTAGGTGTGCAAAAGATATTTCTGAAGTTTTTGACATCCATGGAACCTCTAGGCAAAGAATAATCATGTTTTTATCCATGGCAGTAGACATTAATATGTCCTACGAAGACGAACGACTGAGATCAGTTTTCGTCAAGTGCAGGCAATGGCGATCAAGTTTGCTTTAGCAGGCAACATTCATGATTAAATGAATGTGAAGCAACTTCCGAATGAGCGCGGAAGTTTCGAGCTTTTGTAGCTGCCTCGGGAGCACCCATGAGTACCCGCTTAAATTACTAAAGTTTATTATCTTCTGGATTATACCAAAAAGCAATTATACCAATACCATTTGGTCATAGTTTTGTTCTTATGGACAATTTAAATATACCCTCTGCAAGGGTATAACAAGTAAGAATGTCGGTCAATATACTCTGTCTAGTGTTAGGTAAAGATTGTTTCATTTTTGTGAACCTCTTCTCTTGTTCTTTTTTTCAAAGCGGGTCACTCACGGAAATTGCTCAGTTGTTCAGTTGCTCATTTGTCTAGATGTTCACCTGTTGGGATGTTAAGTCGATCATTTGTTCAGCTGTTCACTTGCTTGTCAACTCACCCTAAGGCATGCTGAAGATTAGCGATCCTTTGAACCAATTGACGGTCTATTTGCTGGCTCCTACATGCAAGTGCTGGCTTATACAAAAAGCTTGTATCCATTTTTTGGAAGTTCGACTTGATCGACATTTTCCTCAAGGGCAGAGATCTTGTTGGTGTTGTTCTGTCGGAAAACTCGTTCCCCTGCAGCCAGGCGATTCCTTTTGAGGTGACGGCGAAGATTGCTATGTGAGTTGCAGCTGCGGCAGCGAACATTCTTTTGCGTATCGTTCATCCGATCTTTATCAGTACTAAATATCTCTAGAAGGAACGAACCAGCTATCTACCAAACTGTGGGAGATATATCGATTATTCCAAATTGCGGAGAGACAGGACGACAGGAGGAGTGCAAAAATGAAAAATAATCTTGATCTGACTGCAAGTATAAGAAGCAGGGCTTCAAACCCAAAAATGAAAATTTTCGGAACCTCCGGTTTGCGGGTTCGAACCAAAATTTACCAACGGTTAAGGTTCGGAAATTTGAGGTTCGGGGTTTTTCGGCTTTGATTCGAACCTTGATTCGTTCCACGTTTTACCCAATTTATATAAAATTACTATACAATAGGTATACACCTGACGCATAAATACATTGTAAGACTGTAAGACGTAGACTATAATTGACGTGAGATTGGCGCTCGTGTGCTGGATATGGACTTCCTTCATTGCTAGTGTATAAATCTTCAGTCCGCCCTTTGTGTGTATGTATAATTTTCTTTTGAACCGAACCAAAAGCTTGGGTTCGGAACGGGTTCAGGTTCATCTATTTTCGTCCTCGTGGTTCGGTTCAGGGTTTGGTTCACAGTAAGAAAAAAGCCGGAATTCCAGGTTCGAACCGGTTAGGTTCAAAACCGGTTTGCAGCCCTGATAAGAAGTATATGCCCCATATATGTCAAACCTCTATCTCTTACCATCTCTGAGATCTCTTCGTTCACGATTTGGTAACCCAAAAAACTTAAATAATTATTAAGTGTAAGAAATTTGAAAGTTTGTGATCGGATGTAAATTTACTGATTTTGTAAATATTTTTGTTACCAATGGCAATTGAAAATTATTTTTTTTTTTAATTCTAACACAATCAGTACATTTTTTCCCGCGAATTAAGCATATTTTGGCAAAATGCTGAAAATACGTAAATAAATATGAATGGTTGATTTTTCATGGAATCACTCATCAACAGTCGATTCTATATAGTCATGTCCGTCTGTCTGTCCGTATGAACAAACAGATCTCAGAGTTGGTAAGAGATAGAGATGAATGGGACATACAGCCATGCTTCTATTATCACTTTCACAAAAATTGTGCGAATTGAAACCAGATTTTGGAAATCGCAATACTTTTTGCGAAATTGTATCATGTTCTAAAAACTTCTGATTCTTGCAGGCAGAGCAAGTTTGTTGTAAATTTTTTCCAGTCCCCACCAGCCCCGCAATTTGTAAAAACCTTACATCTCCCACAGCTATTTGGATAGATGGTTTGTACCAAATTTAGTAATCAGGACTATTTTCGATCCGCAAAAAGATTGGTAAAGATCGGATGAACGATAGTCAAGTTAAAAGTAAAAAAAAGTTCGCTGCAGCGATGCTTTCATTGGCTACTGCAGCAGCTAAATACATACTGAGCATACACTCTCACAGATACAGAGTATATTACAGTCGGGCCTGACCGACTTTATTACTTGTTTTAAGTATGAAGATGCGATTTTTCGTCATGTCACCGTTTTGTAGACCATATCAAGAGCTACATCTACAAGAACTACAGACAGAAGCATTTAAACTGTTTCAAAATTTATCAAGTGAGACGATACAAATAAAGGCCATAAAAAATTTCTTTTCTAAAATATATATTAACAAATATATCGAAAATCGACTATATCGCCACTAGAAATGTCATATCGGAATATCGCACATTATTTATCAAAAACATCAATATACCTGATACCCTACTTAAAACATTTCAGTGAACTGAACCGAACCATTTTAATCTGTTTTTGAAACGGCACAGAATTTTCGAAAGGACACCGGCTCGGTTCTATTGAAATTTAAAGCGAACCCTTAAAATTGCAGGGGTTTGCAGCCCTGGCTAGAAGTCGCAATTGATTTTTCTTAATTTTTCTTCAGTCTTATAAATATTTGGTCTTAGCCATTATAACTGCCTTCTCTGGCCTGCTCATTAACCACTTGATGCTGCCTCTCCTTCCGCTCGCTGGGTCTAAGTTTCTTTTGTTGTTGCAGTGTATCTACTTGTGCCGCATGCATTTGCCTTCGATGTTTATGCATGTTTCCCGAATTCTTAAATGTGCGCTCACAAAACGCACACGCATATAGATCACGACCTGTATGGGTGGCCATATGCTCCTCGAGGCCACGCAAATTTTTGAATTTTTTTTCACAAACCGAGCACTTTTGGTATTGCTTGGGATGATGATATCGTCGGTGGGAAGCCAATTTGACTCGAGTGGTTTTAAGCACACCACACTGATCACATTTGTATTGCTTCGCGGACGCTTCATCCATATGCTGATACATATGCTTTTTCAGGTTTTTCTCGTCACGCAACCAACTCAGACAGATCGCACACTGAACCTCCGGCAATTGTGGGCCCTCGCTGTGCTTGATGCGCTGGTGTGTCTCCAAATTCTGTTTGCTCTTAAACTCGGCGCCACAGCAATCACAGATGAAGGGCACGAAAGTGGGATCGTGTGAGCGACGCATATGCAAGCGCATATTCGCTACGTTACTAAAACTAAGAAACGGAGAATGTGAGAAGATAGTTAAGCCGCCTATTTTCCAGCACTTACGATCTTGTGCATTGCTCACACTGAGAGCGTTCCCTCTGATGCATCTGCGAATGCTCCAGCAATAGAAACCTTTTGGGGAAACGCTTTGAGCACTTATCGCAGGCAAAACTGAGAGTCTCCTCTTGGGGATGGAAGCGCAGCATGTGGAAATCATAGCTAATGCGACTAACCAGCTGCTTATCACAGATTTTGCATCTAAACAAATGAAGATAACGGAAAGAACGCTCAGAGCAATTCGAGATTAGAAAAGTGGGCTTACCGAAAGTGATCCGGATTCTGATGCATGTGCAGATGATCCACGTAGAGGGCACGCTTCTTGTAGCGTTTATCGCAACAAACGACATAGCCAGCGCATTCATGTTCTCGACGGAAATGCCGCTTGAGGGCAGCAAAATCGGCCTGAGGGATGCTATCTGCACCACAAAGGCAACACTGCAGCTGGCCATATGAGGCGATGTACAGGTCCATTTCACTGTTGATTCGGCTGCGGCTTCCGGCATCTAATGCAGGCTGCTGTTTCGGTTTAGACAGATTGACCCGCCCGGTAAGAACACGCGAACGCAGGCTGCGTCTAGGCGGAGGAGTCTTTTCTCTGGTCGGAATTTCAATTTCAATCGCATTGCTTTCCATGACAGTGGGACTGCTTGTGGGTTGCACTTCAATCTCGGGCTCAAACAAGAACTTGTCATCCTCAGTCGATTCCGATCCTGTGTCCAAGTTGGGCTCTTTTTTTAGAAATTGCAGACGCAGCTGCTTGTCTAAGACCATGGCATAGAATTGCTCAAAATCCAAGAGCTGCTGCCAACATTCTAGGCACAGGCCCGTGGACACTGCATCATTCACCTCAACCTAAGGCAAAGCAGTATGTCAAGCAATCCAACTCAAAAGCTGATCAAATTGACCCAAAAACATACCACAATTTCCAAATGCTTCTCTATCAAGTGGACCAATGACCTTGACTGCTCCGTCTGTTCAAAAATGCTCACAGTCTGTTCTCCTCCATCCCCTAGACAAAGTCTGCATATCATTTTTTCTGTAAAATCAACAAACAATAATTTGTTGCTAGTAAAATACTAACTGCTGGCCACAGCGTTGCCAGATCGACTCAGTACAAAATAATAGGTGTTGGTCATTTTTAAAATAAAGGCTGGGTTTTTAGCCATAAAAACTAAAGTGATTATTATACGGATCGAGAATTTGAGGTACTATACTTGTTCAGTAGATACTTGAAACTTCTTATGGAGATACTTGCGAAAAGTGTGCGAAGTCTCTGCACTTTATTTCGTCGATAGCAAGAGCGAAATAAGGCGCACATCTCTAGTTGCATATAAGCATAGAATAAAAAGCATACGTAGAAGCGACATGTCAGGCAAAAAACGCACAAAAGGGGTAGGAGGATGATGCTATTTTTAGAATACCACAGAGCGTCTATAACTGAGAGAGAGAGAGAGAGCTCAAGACATGACTCCTGACTGAAAAAGAGAGCGACTTAATATAAAAAAAGAAAAAAAATGTTATCAGAATTTTGGCTATTGGCTGAAATCAAAGATTATACAATGAATAGATCGGACATCTCATACAAAACACAAATTTGTATGGCGGGTCCTGCCAGCGGAACCCGCGCTCTTCAACGAAACCTACACGCAGCTGCCGTTTATTTAGAAATTTTCGTTTTGTATGCAACTGGTCTTATAGCTGAATGGGTTAACGCGTCGCCAACGTCGCGCGTTCTGTTAGAAGTGGTTTGAGTAGCAGCATTTTATACCAGATTAAAAAAATTATTTTTTGCAGCGGAGCTCATGTTGCCGGTCTCGATCTTTACCATAGAATAAAATTGAAAAATGTAACTAAGATGTAATTGTAATTAAGAATATATATAAAACGATTGTATAATATTACGAAATTTAAGAAACCTAAAAAAAGATAACATTAAATCAACATAAGAGTCTTAAAAAAGACTTTGGTTAATAAATAAAATGGATTATATAAATAATAAAATGGTATTAGTATTATGTTTATCTAATATAACTTGCGATTTGAGAAATAGCGGCACAGTTCAGTCCACAACACTCACGACCGCAATATATTTAGTAAGCGCGCACAGTTAATTTTTAAACTAAATGGAATTGTGGAGAATTGAATTTTGGATATATATTTATAACAAAACACTATTGGACAAATTACAAATATAATTTTAAACACTTTAAAAACCGCACGGCAGCAATTGTAGCCTTTATCGTTTGGAGAATCGATGTAAACTAATTTAAATGCAAACACCCTCTAAGCAAAAAGGCTATTTCTTGCATCTTCTGCTGCACCTGCATCCATTTCAACGGTTTTTCCCTGATATATTTTTTTTTGGCATTTTTCAGTATCCAGTATTTTTTTTGTAGCATATTTATCGATAGGAGGCCCAATTTCTCAAAAATTGCGGTTAGGTACTGGCTGGTTGAATTTGCCGGCCGGAATTACCAGAGGTTAAGTCGTTTGTTTGGGGTTTAAAAACGGCCCACCAACACATCAACATACGTTAAGTCGTTTGGTTTTCTCAACGAGACTTACCGGCAGGTTCACCCGATAACGATTAATTGCTATCGCTGCAAAAGTGTGACACTGTCGACGAAACAGCTGTGTTTGTTTTGGCTTTTTATACTCTGTACCAAAGGTACACAGATTATATTAAGTTTGTGCAGAAGTATGTAACAGGGAGAAGGAATCATTTCCACCCTATAAAGTATATATATTCTTGATCAGCATCAACAGCCGAGTCGATATAGCCATGTCCGTCTGTCCGACTGTATGAACGCACAGATCTCAGAGATGGTAAGAGATAGAGGTTTGACATGTATGGGGCATATATTTCTTATACTTGCAGGCAGATCAAGTTTATTTTTAACTTTTGCCACGCCCCTTCCCGCCTCCGCAATTTGGGAAAAACGTCATATCTCCCACAGTTTTGATGATAGATGGATTGTACCTTCTAGAGATATCTAGTAATGAAATTTTTATCGATTTGCTGAAGAAATGATAAAGATCGGATGAACGATACACAAGTTATGAGCAAAAAACGGCCAGTTAACACGCCGCACACCCTCACCCATCACCTCAGCTTTCCATTGAACAAAGGCAATCATAGCGAGAGAGAGAGAGAACCCTAGAGATGAGCGTATAATAAAAATTTTGCACGATAACCGCGTGACTCCTTGGATATATCATACTATTACAGTCGAGAGCAAATGAACTGTATGTTCATTATAGTCGGGCTTGACCGACTTTCTCACTTGTTTTTTTTTTTGGTCGTGTTGTCGCTGGTAATTATTTGGCAAAGTAGTTAACTAAAATTGCTTGCGATGATGAATCAATGTGAAACACCGAAAATACCAAGAGCGAAAAACTTTTCTGCGGCTGAGGAATATTCGCTTGTAGACTTTTTGAGTCAAACAAATGCATTTTGGAGAACAAAAACAGGGATGCGGAGACATGAAGATCAGTTTGCCATGAACAGTTGCCATGATCAGTTTGAGATGAACATGGAGATCAGTTTGCCACCATGCCGGAGTTCATCGCCCTTGGAAAGACTTACGAGATAAGTACGAGAATTTAAAAAACGATCGCGAAAAAAATTCGCAATTAAGAAGCGGGAGAATTCTCGAACTGTGGCGGCATTCCCAGCACCGCTGGAGTCTATTTCCAAAAAATTCGTGGCATGATCCCAAGCTCAGCCACAGGATTGAAAAATGTGGTTGATAATGATGGTACGTATTTATTTATGATATGAAAGCTTTGAAAATATTTAATTGACTTCTAAACTTTTAGCACAAATCAATCAGTCAGGGTCTATTTGTGATGGCCAGTAATGCAATAGCGTGGGAAACCGTGATTAACTGCACGGTTTTCCGAAGGAAGTCTGACTCAAAAGAAGTCGCCCGCAATGATAAGGAAGAAGCCACTTGTTTGTTTGTTTGCTCTCTGACAACAATCCACGATTCCTGTTAACAATCCAAATCATAATAAATAGAATCACAACTGAAGTTAAGGTTTTACCTGTTAGCGAAGATATTTGATCTCTAGTCCTAGCAAGAATTATTTGACATGCTGAGTTTGTTAAACTGAATCGTTGAACAAATTTGGCATCATCAAGATCAGGAAAATAATAAATACTCTCACTGTACTCTCTCACATTATTTATTCGGTGCTCCGTCTTGGGTTATGTGGGTATAACCACCACCATGTTGGCCATTGTGGTAATACCGTTCCTGGTGCTGGCGGTGCGTGTGGATAATATTTTCATTATGGTGCACACGTATCAGCGGTTAGATCACTATCGGTATACCACATCGCATGAGGCAATTGGTGGTGCCATTGGCCAGATGGGTCCTTCGATTTTGCAGACAGCGGGCAGTGAGTTTGCCTGCTTTGCCATTGGTGCCATTTCGGATATGCCGGCGTGGCGGTCAAAACATTTGCCATGAATGTTGAACAGAAAGTTCCACATCGACGCGACTGTGTCTTCTTGCCTCACCGCATGAATCTTCCATTTCCATTGCGTGGATGTAAGAAATTTGTTTATTTATAAACATTTTGTTTTGGCAATTGACAAAGTAAACAATACAAATTTTGGACACAGCTGGTTTTCGATCGATAAAATATTAATAATTCTATCGCAACTTGCCGGCAGGCTAAAATTTGACCCCATCGTGAGGCAGCGGTTAACTTTGCCGCTCGGTTCTCGCCATAGACAACATGAGACACGCAAATTCGGCTAACCTGCCGGTCAGATTGACTAACCGGACATTGAGAAATTGGGCCTAAGTCCATAAAAATGCTCATTATTATCAACATATAGCTGTCGCTCTCACACCCACGACAATACAATGTCGGATGAAATTAATGCATTATTAATACGTTCAATTAATGTCGTGTCATATAGGCTTTAGCATTGGTCTTTCATGATATTAATGGCTGTTCAGTATTGTAATCATTTTGTACATAACTGTACTTAACTATAAATGATTAGTTCGCACGAGTGCTGAACACAAAAAAGTTCGGTACTTATTTTTATCAGTCGGTACGTTACGAAGCAATACCGTACTTATTTTTTCGGTCGGACCGTTACAAACAGGGCTTAATACCGGAACGAAATAAACCGTTTCAAATCACGTACCGGAACCGGAACCGATACAAATTTTTTTTGAGAACCGAAAACCGTTTGCCGTTATTAATGGAACCGATAGCACCGGAACAAAGCCGAAACGTTGGTACCGGTACAGTTTCGGTTTTTTTTTACCTTTGCAGAGCGCATCGTAGTTTTGTTCAGGATGCCAAAATATTTGCTTCCGGAAGATATCTTCAACATTTGCTCCAGTTTTGCGGCTGCAGATAGCGACATTCTTCTGCACCAGAAAGAGTGGGACACAGTTCGCGAAATTGTACGCATATTAGAACCAGCGGAGGTGGCCACAACTAAACTTTAAGCCGTAAATCTAGATTTGAGTGATTTTTATTTTTCATTTGGACACACTGCAAATTCGTCCTCTTAGCGAAAACGTTTGTTCAAAGAAACTCAGGGAAAGCGATGGATATAACTTTTTGAAAACAATGCTTTTTTATGTGGCATATTTTTGGACCCTAGTTATAACGTAACGCAAAGTTCTGAGCAAAAAAATTGTACTTGAATCAATCTTTTAATAAATATTTATGCACAAATTTCGTCGGTTGCTGATCAATCACTGCTTAATGATGAAGGCAGTTCTTAACTAGTTCAACTAAAAGCGTCGACGAAGTTGAGGCATATATGATATTGCAGGAAAAGAAACTTGGTGATAAAAATACATCATTTGTGTCAACAAATAAGCTACTGGATTCCATTAAGAATTTTTTCATACTTAAATGTGTTTGAAACCATGAAAACATTCTTAACTGGTGGTGAAAATCATCCACAAAGTTCCCACAATTGTATGTGATATCAAAAGTCTTGCTTTCTGTTCCAGCTACGCAAGTTAGCGTGGAACGGCTATTCTCTGGCATAAAATTTATAATGAATCTGCTAAGATGTTATATGGAATCAACCACAATTGAATTGAATTTTGACTCGTTTTATTACACAGGAATAAAATGGATTAGCTTTATCTCAGAATTTATTTTTTTTAAATTACCGAAATAAAAATCCGCGTACCGTATCGAAACCGAAAACCGAAATTAGTTGAAAACCGAAATAGAACCTTAAACCGAAACATCCATTTCGGTACGTACCGGTACCGGAACCGAAAGTCGTTTCGGGATTAAGCCCTGGTTACAAATTATTTACAGTACGTACGAAACATTTACCGTACTTGTCCGGTAATTGGTTTTTATACCCTTGTAGAGGGTATATTAAAATTGTCGAGATGTTTGTAACGCATAGAAGGAAGAATCCCCGACCACATACAATGCTCGCCACTTGAATAGGACACCCTGTATGCTCTCTTTAAAACTGGTCGTAACTCGAAAACGAAATGTTAGAATAACTGTATTTTTTGCATATTATCTTTGTGCAAGCATTCTTCGCTCTTTCTGGTATATTCCAAGTTTTGGAATAGAACCGTTATAAAGTTGTTTGCACTTTATGTGAGCATTCGCAAAAATTCAATGGAATTTTTGCGCCACTTGAATAGAACATGCATTTTATTTGGTCGGTATCGTTGACACGTGCACACAAATTTTAGTTTACTTAAACTATTTGCTTTAATTGAAGTGTATATAAAATTTAAAAAAAATCCAATGGGGCGTGGCACTTCATTATCTGAGTCGGAGAAAGGAAAAATCCAAGCTTACAAGGATTCTGGCCTTTCCATTGCCAAAATTGCAAAAAAAAAGTGGACAGGAGCCGTCACGCCATAACAAATTTTTTAAATAATGAGGCTAATTATGGTAAAAACCTGAAGGGCCGCACCCACAGTGTGCTTCCCATCGCGGACAAGCGACTTATATTAAGAGAAGCTTCCAATTCGCACGACTCTTTGGCCAAGATAAGGGAAAAATGCAACGTTAAAGCAAGTTTGACAACCATGCGTCGTGTTGTATTAATAATGCTAAACACCTGAAGAGACTAAAAATCAAGAAGAAGCCACTTCTTAACCCGGGTAGGAAGTTACAACGCCTTGATTTCGCGCGCGCACATGTCACCTGGACTTCGGAGTGGCAACGTGTTGTCTTTTCGGACGAAAAAAAGTTTAATTTGGAGGGCCCCGATGGCTACAGCTACTATTTTCATGATCTTCGAAAAGAACCACACCATCTTGATAAGTTGCACAGCAGTGCTGGAGGTATTATGGTATGGGGGGCCATTTCCTATTATGGCACCTGTGAGCTTAAATTTATTCCAACCACCATGAATGCGTTGTGTTATAATGGTATATTGAAAGAGGCCTTTCCACACTTCCAAACTCTTTTTGCAAATCTAAAATGGATTTATCAACATGATAATGCCCCTATACATACGGCCCGGATTGTTAAATCGTATATAGCGAGCCAAAACGTGGAGTTATTAAACTGGCCACCATATTCACCGGACTTGAATATCATTGAGAATGTGTGGGGATGGCTAACACGTGAAGTATATGGATCAGGTCAGCAATATTCGAGCGTTCCCGAACTAATTGCAGCTATCAAATTAGCATGGGGCTCGATATCGTTGAATTATTTGGGAAAATTTTATGCATTTCTTCCAGACCGAATGTGTGAGGTTTTGGAGAAAAAAGGAGGCTCAACACACTATTAAAAACTTTTTTTGGTTTAAAAACATGTTACTAATTTCTTATTTAAGTAATATTGTTATTTGAAAAGGATTGAAATATTCTTAAATGGTTTTTAGATAAAGTGTCCTATTCAAGTGGTGCAAAATGAAGACTCCAAAATTCGTTACTTATTGGTTAACTATGTTTTTTGTATACTTACAACTTTTGAATAATTTTGTAATTTTCGTCTAATTACTACATTTAAATAAACTTTATAAGAAAACAAAAATTATTTTCCTAGATGGCTTGGTTTAGCAGCAATTAACTATAGAAAATCGACTTTAGAGGTGTCCTATTCAAGTGGCGAGCAGTGTGAAGTATATATATTCTTGATCACACAAAAAAAATTGTAAGTCCGACATTTTTCGTTTTTGGCTAAAAATTTTTAATTTAAAAATTTTTTTTGTTGATTTTACCAACTTCTACGTAAAAACGAGAGCGTAAGTTAAAGTCGGCTCTAACCGACTTCGATATACTCGTTACTCACGCATATAAATGTTCAATAGCCATCCTGTGTGCCTGAGGTGAGACCGCCGAAAAGTATGCAACATTTTTTTAACTATTTATCATCCGATCTTGATGAAAATTGGAGGGCTTATAGATGTTGCGAATATAAACTTAAGTTTTAAATTTGAGATCGATATCTCAAAAATTGTGGGAGTTATTCAGCATTTTTTAGTGTGGGTGCGGGGGTGGGCGTGGCAAAAATTTGAAATAAACTTGATCAGCGTGCAGACAATAGGAGTTTAGATTTCAAATTTGGTTGCTCTAGCTGTTCTAGTCTCTGAGATCTAAGTGTTCATACAGACAGACGGACGGACGGACAGACGGACAGACGGACATGGCTATATCGACTCGGCTGTTGATGCTGATCAAGAATATATATACTTTATATGGTCGGAAATGATTCCTTCTGCCTGTTACATACATTTGCACGACTTTAGTATTCCCCTTTTACTCTACGAGTAACGGGTATAAATATTGCACGATAACCGCGTGACTCCTTGGATGTATTATAATATTATAGCCGGGAGCAAATGAACTGGTATAGAGTATTTTATAGTCGGTCTAGACCGACTTTCTCACTTGTTTCTTTCAGACAAAAGAATAAATATTGTGGGCGACTCGCTGCTGCGCTGCTTTTTCAGCCAGCATACAAAACGCTCTGTGTCCTTGGCAACAGACAGCGCGCTGTTCGTTGTTTAGTCTATTCATGGTGAAATGGCAATCCTTACTGAGCATTTTTGGCGTTGCCACATGTTTCGAATCACGCGTGAGGTGTCAAAAAATGTACATTGAGAAACCAAAGCAGCATAAAAATCACCCTTTAGTAACATATTCGAACAGATCAAAATAAAGCTTTGTTCAATTTAATCTGCACTTTTGGGGCCAAATATCCCACTGTGTGTCGACGTCGCTGCTGCAGAGCACTTATGTATGCACATTAGATAGCGTCGCGCTGAACCATGGTATTGAGATCATTCCTTATAAAGTTAACGCCAACTGTTTGTAAATGAAATAAATTTATAAAAATGGTCTAAATTTTGTTTTCCTTTTTTTCTTATATGCTCAGTAAACAACAAAAACAACAAATAGGTGACTGGGAATGTGATCTAAAAGGTTTCACATTAGGAAGGTCCGGTCTAATGTGTATATAAAAAAAATTTGTTATACGCCTTTTTACTTCCCCGCAATTCACGGGCTTTTCTAGTTATGGATATTCAATGGCGAAGTCTACGCTACCATCGATCGCCTTGCGGATTTGCGGAACGCCGTGAGTTATAGTCTAGCTTGGCGTCCCAGAAGAAGCAGCTACCCCAAAAACTTCTGGGAATAAGGAAGTTAAAGTTATTCATAGCACGATGTTCTCTTGTTTTAAGTCACCTACCTGTGTACTCTTTGTTTCCTGTAGCATAGCAATGTTTTGTACCATATTGTGGGAACCATTCATAAGTTATGACGGAAATCCGGATATCCCATGATACCAATACATATATTAGAGGGGAGAAAGGGGCCAAGTCCAAATATTGTACATGTTTCTAGGTAGATTCAGACAGGGGGCAGTCGGATTTGGTGTCACCTTGCTGTCCCAGATGGTGCTCTTGCTGCTCATGTATGATGTGATTTAGAACCTGGCCTACACTATTGCTGGCAGTGGCATTCACTTGCTGTCGTTTGGGTTTGGGCGGACAGGGCGGAGGAGTTGGTTTGTCGGTTCGCACAGGCGTCATCGGCTTAGCCAAGCAATCCTTGTTGACTACTTCCATTTTGCTCTTGGCTTCTTTCACGGAACTGGGCTGATCGTCTGGCACATCCTGGTACATAACCCCGGGCTCCTCCTGCTGCTGCTTGACTTGACGCTGGGCGAGCATTTGATTTATGGCCAACTGCACGCTTGGAGTAAGCCTCAGATTATTCGAACTGCGACGTACCAGGAGGCAGTGCTCTGCAATGTTTATCAGCTGGCCATAGATCGTATTCAGTAAGTGGCCAAATATGTGGCTGCCTGTCTGTGAGGCGTTGTCAAAGGCCTGGTCGATCGAGTTTTCGTTCTGAGCGAGAAACGAGCAGAGAAACTCGTCATAGATCAGTTGACAGCCGGCACCCATTGATGGTAGCAACCAGCACAGAAATAGCAACTTGAACTCACTGAGAAAAGGCACAATGGCCACCAGACTTGCAGTTAAGAAATCGAAGACTACATAGATGCCGTAGACAATCCAATAGGCAAGCCAAACCCGTTGATCGTTCTCTGAACGTCGTTTGCCGTTCAAAATCTTGTACGAAGCGAAGGCCGGATATAAGCAGCCAACCAAAAGGCAGCAGAGACGTAGTGCACTCTCATAGACGAACATTCTGTTGGGACGGGGAAAGCAATTTGAAAATTACAAAATTTGTAAAACACAAAATTTACACAATTTTTTTTATCGACGGAAAATTTTTAGTTTAAATTAACGGAAAACGTGTATACTGTTGTAAGCCTTCGTATCAAATGGGTAAGTGAAAACGTGTCGTAGGGAGTCGAAAATGACAGAGAAACACAAGGTTAGGCTGTTGGAATTTTTGTGCTTTTTAAGGTACACAGAGCATATTAAAGGTACTGAACACATACAGAAAAAATTTAGTGTTTTCATGTCAACTTGGTTATCAAGTATCTGTTTAAAAATTAAATCTCCAAAAAAAATGTACTGCCGAAAAATAAGCCCAGACCCAGGTCATGAGATTAACTGGTTATATAATATATCATTTTCAGTGTTGATAAACACTTCGATATCTTTTAGAAAAGATTAAATAAAAAAAGATTTCTAAGGGGTGTTTTTCTGTAGCACTGATCGCTTTATTGTTTTTGTGGTTTCTGCATGGCTTTTATGTTCTACACACATACCTAATTTGTGTGAATGTGTGTCGTTTACCCTCGCGCTCACTCTTCCGCTCTCTCTCGCGCTCTGAGCAAAAGCGCTTAGTTTAAAATGTTGGCTGAGCGCCATACCTGTTGTAGTTATATCAAAGGAACAATTATTGTATATGGGGTTTAGTGACCTGTTTTTGATTTTAGTCAAAGTTTGCATCTGGCTGGCTTAAGCCCTACTAAGGACGATCATTGGACGGATAGCCAAACCACCTAGCAGCCATAAGCAACAGAATTAATTACAGCAAATTGGTAAACAAACAAATTCAAAAAACCATAGCCAAAATTCAGGCTGCGAATTTATAGCTTTGAATTTCCTATGTCTTTGTTTGCCAAATGAATTAGCTCATATACCAACTGGTAGGTTTAAAGTGTGAACAGCAAAAACAAGTCCGCTGATGAGAGAATTTGGTAATTCTCGAAACAGCGATCATTGTACGGACATACCCAATTGCTATTCCAAAATGTTTTAATTAATATCTGTTGATTTGTGTTGATTTTAGCGAATTATAATCAACTATTGACCTTGAGCCAGCCAGATAAAACCATTATTAAGATAATCCCACAAAAGTGTGTTCACTACAGTTAAAGATTAAGGGCCGTTTTCTCATGTTGCTGTTTTTGCAAATCTAGGTGGATTTACTGCATTTGCTTTGCTCATGTTCAAGTCTAACCATCGTTGCCATCAACTTCATCCTCATTGATTTCAAAACCATGTACATGTTAATGCAAATTATGTATTTTTATGTTTGCGTTCATGTGGTCACACTCAAAAATATTTAAAAACTAAAACCAACTGCTGCTAAAAACAGTTAAGTCCGAATTGTTAATAAATAAACCAAAAAATGTAAAATATTGGATGTGTCTTTTGTATACAAAACACCTGCAGATATTGCTGAAGAGACAGATGCGCATACTAACTACTCTAGTTCATTGCTTAAGCTAAGTTCACACAGGCAAACAGATTGGCAAAATTATGATTAAAATACTCATAATTAAAGATTTTACATTATTTTGAATTAATACTATGGTTTCATACGCAAATAATTTGATCAAATATGACCGGAAAGTTCCCCAATTTGACCTATATAGCTAAATTTTCATAAAAATTTATCCAAATTATTTGCTTGTGTGAACTTAGCTTTAGACCTATTGCTTAATCTCCCATCATAGTAACAAGTTTTTTCGGAGAAGACCTTTGTCCTTCTCTGTGAAATGCTTGCTTTATTTTTTAAAATTGTCGCTCAATAGACATAACAATAAACAGGCGAGTGTAGAGGTGCTGCCAACCTACTATTAGTGCCTTTCCAGTCCTGCCGGTGTGACAGTGGCGCAAATGCCCAAATTGATAATCAACCTACATGAGACAACCAATTGCACAAAAGCCATCTAGTTGCAAAATCTAGATGGATATCGATTTGAGCAAAAACATGAACATGAGAAAACGGCCCTAAAATATTTTTTTTTCCGACCCTCGTATATGAAAAATATTTTCATCGACCCTAGTAGTCTTAAAAATTCCATGTTATTATACCCTTGATGAGGGTATATTAAAATTGTCCAGATGTTTGTAACGTATATGTTGAAAAGGAGTTTGAATTTAAATTTATTAACGGTAACAGTATTTAAATATTCATGGGTGTTAACTGGCCGTTTTTTGCTCATAACTTGAGTATCGTTCATCCGATCTTTATCAGTACTTCAGCAAATCGATAAATAATTTTGATAACTATATATCTTTAGAAGATACGAACCATCTATCATCAAAACTGTGGAAGATACACGTTTTTTCCAAATTGCGGGGGCGGGAGGGTGCGTGTCAAAAATTGAAAATAAACTTGATCTGCCTGCAAGTATAAGAAATATCTGTCCCATACATGTCAAACCTCTATCTCTTACCATCTCTGAGATCTCTTCGTTCATACGGACGGAAGGACACACAGACAGACGGACTGACGGACATACGGACATGGCTATATCGACTCGGCTGTTGATGCTGATTAAGAATATATATACTTTATAGGGTCGGAAACGATTCCTTCTCCCTGTTGCATACTTTTGCACAAACTTAATATACTCTATGTACCTTCGGTACAGAGTATAAAAATAGAGGAAAGCTAACTTCGGCTCGACCGAAGTTTATATACCCTTGTAGCTTGTATGATTTTTATAAATTAGTAGCCTGATTCAACTGACACAAATATATACATTCGGCCAAATGTACATATTTTTGCCGAGGCCTCCTATATAATTTTTCGAAATCCAATTTCTATGGCAGCTATACTATATAGTTGTCCTATCAAACTTGGTGGAATTATGTGAAAGCATAAAAAACTTACAAATACGAGGTTTGGGGACGTTTGCGTTGAAGACAAAAAAGTTTTTCTCATTAAAACTACTTTTTCGACCGAGCGTTCCTATGGCAGCTATATGCTATAGTCATCCGATCTGGCCGGTTCCGACAAATGTGCAGCGTATTTGTACCAAAAGACTTCGTGCAAAGTTTGGTTAAGATAGCTTTAAAACTGACGGAGGAGATAGCATAGAAACAGACGGACAGACAGACGGAAAGACGGACATAGCTATTTTTAAATACCCTCTAGATGGGTATAAAAAGTGCGTATATCATGTGACGGCCCCCCCCCCCCCCCCCCCCTCGCCATCTTTCCACGCACTTTCCGCTCTTTCCCCCCTTTCCCATTGTTCCCCCCTCGACACCTTCTTCACCACTCTCTCTTTGCTCTAAAGCTTAGACCTACCTAATTTGTGTGAGTGTGTGTCGCGCACTCTCACTCTCTCTCGCGTTCTAAGCAAAACCACTTAGTCCTACCAACTATACTAAACCCAGTCAAGGATTACACTCGCAGATTAAGTGGGTCTCAACTCGATCAAGTTTTTAGTGTTGCATAGTATTCGAAATAGGTAAAGTGATCCACAATCTTTCTAAAAAAAACAACGAAGTATACTAAAATATTGTGATTGATAATTTTTCTGTGTAAAAATTGTCGAAATTCTGTTATTAAACATATTTCCCTTTTGCTATTTGGATATAAAACAACTACGAATTTAAGTAAAATTATTTTATAAATATTTCAAATTTTTGTGGTATTTTTAAATTTATTTCTATTCTGTCCAAAAAACGACCACCGAAATTGTTATTTGGTAAGCTGTCTGCTCCCGTGCATTATTGTCAACTGACCATTCCATCCCACAGTCCAAAAAGGAGTCTGCATTTGCTGTGATCATAGCCGGCCTGGTTCATATCATATTTCGCTTAGCTCTTTATATAACGCCATATTCCAAGATAACTTCACCCGGAACCTTCATTACCCACGCTTCAACTTTATGCCAACGTGCATCAAATATGTCTACGAAACGGCTGTTGCCATTTTTTTTTCTGGAGGCTGGCATGCTCATCATTTGGTGCTGAGGAATTTTTGCTTGTTGCGCTTGCCAAATTAGTATTTGTGGTATTGGGAATAATGTCGGAAAACGTTTATGCCAGATATGAAGACTTTTGTGTTGGAGTCTTCACCTTGCCATTGTCTTTGTTGATTTTTGCTTTGGCCGGACATGCTACCAATCACTTTCATGTACTTTGCAGTCATGAGGAGGTCATAGAGACGCAAGTTACTCTCAACTTAGATAATACCATACGCAACTTGAAACGGTCACTGAATCGAGCCACCAAATAATGGGTTAATCAATTGGAAAACTAATCAGTAGAGGAAATAAAGAGCTTTGAGGACTTTTATATTTTTAGTATATCGGTGATTCCATGAAAAATCGCTTACTGAACTTTTTTTGCTCGAAATAATTTTTTTCGTATTCTTTGTTGTAAAATAGTTTATAAGTATTTTCAACATTTTGCCGAAATATGCTTAATTCCCGGGAAAAATGATTGGAAAATTTAGCTATTTAAAAAATGTAATTATTTTTAATTGCTTGCTATCCAAAGCCATTGGTAAAAAAAAATATTTTAAAAATCTGTAAATGTACATCCAAACTTTCAAATTAATTAAACTTAAAAATTGATTATTTTTTTTAGTTACCAAGTCGCGGAAATGAGTAAACAAAAATTAATTGGTGCGAAAGGGACGATTTTTTTATTATTTTAAATTCTTTTTTTTTTTTTAAACTAACAATATTCGATTTTTCGGAATGTAAATATGTCTAAATTTTAAGATAGTTGTTTTGTGGTTGAATAGAGTGGAAAGTTAGTGTCCTTTATATAATTTTGAATTTCGAAAATCGCGATTTTAAAAAGTCTGTGAGGTCTTCTGAAGTGGTCGAAAGAAACAAAACTTTTACAAACCGATTTAGACTGTGAGAGCTAGTTGCTTAAATACCTTATATACATACATCTTTCAAATTACCATAGATTAGTCTCTTTAGCCTCAAGTCACTATAAAACGGCAGAATTTTTAAAATCACGGTTTCCCAACTGCATAACTATACAAGGGACGCATACTCTCCACTCTATTCAACCACAAAAATTCCAACTTCTTAAAATCAAAACATATTAAATCTGATATTGTTACTGAAAATGTATTTTAATAAATGAGAAAAAAGTCCATAGCTCTGGAACTATTCGATTTCCTATTTACAGCTTAATACAGAAAATTCCAGGACACAAGACCAAATTTTGAGAAAAAAATTAAGAAAAAACAAGAAAGCATGTCGGTCAAGTCCGACTATAACATACTCTGTACCCTTACCCTCTCATTTGCTCACGAGTCAAGAGAGGCAATCTTAGTGAGAGAGAGAGAGAGAAGGCGTGGCAAAAATTTAAAATAAACTTGATCTGCCTGCAGGTATAAGAAATAAATGTTCCATACATGTCAAACCTCTATCTCTTACCATCTCTGAGATCTGTGCGTTCATTCAGACGGACAGACAGGCAGACGGACATGGCTATATCGACTCGGCTGTTGATGCTGATCAGGAATGTATGGGCATTTCTCAAATATCGAATGCGACATTCGTACGCATTCAAAGTGAAGAAAAACATATGCCAAAACATTATTTTATTTAGACAAAAGGCGAAACTTATAGCACTTTATTAGCACTATAATTGGTTTTGGGCAATTGTTCGTTTTTAAGATAATTACAAAAAACCAATGCATTCGCATGCGACAAATACAGAAGTCGATTTCAAGGCGAACAGTTCAAACACTGATTTCAGCGGAACCTGCAGGAATATTTGAAAGGGACTAATTTTAAAATATGCATTGATGTATCTTAAAAATGTTTTTTTTTTATTCAAAAATATTTAGTAGTTTATTTATTATTTAATTTTAATCACTGTTGCACGCGATATGTCGCATGCGACATTGTGTTCCATCATACTTGTTATGTGGTTTCCATTATAATTCGAAGAAAAAACTTAAAGTTTATTGCAATCACATAGTTTCTGTGCATTCTTTCTCGACCATTTGTACTCTCATAAAGATTTTAGATAGCAAAAGTAAAAGAAATCTTAAGTCACTTTTATCAAAATTAATGTCCAAATTAGAAAAATTGAGCTACAGCGGCAGTAAATCCGAATATTTCGAAATATGTTATGTATGTTATGTATGATTGGCTTTTATTAATTCAATTTGACTGTTTCCTCATGAAAATTTCATAAAACATAGTGTATTTAACCACTTTTAAATTTTTGGCTGCGGTTGACATTTCTGTGGAAATGCCCATATATACTTTATAGGGGCGGAAATGATTCCTTCTCCCTGTTACATACTTTTGCACAAATTTAATATACTCTTTGTACTTTTGGTACAGAGTATAAAAATCGTCTCTTTCGCGGCAATCAATTTTTGTTTACTCGTTTCCGCAACTTTTTAACTAAAAAAAACTTATTCAATTTTTAAGTGTAGGTAGTGTGAAAGTTTGGGTAGCGTAAAAGTATAGTATTTTACTTTTTCAATCTGGGCGCAATTGTCAATATAATGGGTTGATTGCAATTCTTTGCAAATCAACACACTTCAACAGAGCCACACACAACATTATTGGGACAGCAATGGTAACGACTGTACAACCGGCTGTTTCGGAATTGCCCACAATTCACTCATCAGCAGACTTTGTTGCTTCCACACTTCAAACACTAACAATTGGAGCTATTTATATCTCAATGTAGTCGAATAAAGGCTTGAGAATTCAACATCCGTGAAAACCAGCACAAAATTTCTCTTGTGAGAGTATAGTCAGCCTGAAATTATGCTATCGTATGGCGCCGTCTATTGCTGAAATTGGGAAATAACTCAGCATTAGAAACTTCGACGAAAATCATTTAAAACCTTAGTTTAATAAGTTATACAAGCTACAAGGGTATATAAATTTCGGTCGAGCCGAAGTTAGCTTTACTCAGTTTTTTTTTTAAAAAAAAACTTTAAGAAAAAGTTATAAAATGATTGTAATTTTTCAAAAATATGCTTTTAAAAAATTTTATTTGTAAATTTTTATTTTTGACGCACTTTGACCCAAATTTTTCGAGAACTACTTAACCGATTTGAATAATTTGCATCAAATCCATGCTTGAAATCTATTCAAAATAACACAGGTTTTCAAGCTTTTGCACCAGAGAAGAAAGACAACTTTTCATATGTATTTTTGGCCGCTGAATTCAAATCAATTGTCCGTTTTCCCCCAGCACGTCAGATTTACGAGATATTTGCATAAACATGTGCTGAGAGAGGTTCGCTTATATTTGTAGTTCCTGTGGCCACATAAAGTCACATTTTTTTTAATATAGGCTGAATTGATGTTCGTTACAGAAAACCAAAACGCGAAGTTTTGATTTTGTTCATAAGATGCAAATTGTTAGATTTTAAAATGGAAAATATGGTAATTTTTTAACCGATAATGCAGTGCTAAAAAAAACGAGAGCGTAAGTTAAAGTCGGCTCTAACCGACTTCGAAATACCCGTTACTCAAGGAAAGAAACGTTTAATAGCCTTCCTGTGTGTCTGAGGCAGGACAGCCGAGAAGTATGCAACATTTTTTTAACTCGGCTATTTATCATCCGATCTTGATGAAAATTGGAGGGCTTATAGATGTTGCGAATATTAATGTAAGTTTGAGTCTCAAAAATTGTGGTAGTTATTCAACATTTTTTATTGTGGGGGCGGGGGTGGGCGTGGCAAAAATTTGAAATAAACTTGATCTGCGTGCAGACAATAGGAGTTTACATTTCAAAATTGGTTGCTCTAGCTCTTCTAGTCTCTGAGATCTAGGTGTTCATACAGACAGACGGACGGACGGACAGACGGTCAGACGGACAGACGGACATGGCTATATCGACTCGGCTGTTGATACTGATCAAGAATATATATACTTTATATGGTCGAAAATGATTCCTTCTGCCTGTTACATACATTTGCACGACTTTAGTAGACCCTTTTACTCTACGAGTAACGGGTATAAAAATTTGCACATACATTTCTCGAGACCCAGTACAGACTGTTGGGCTAGCCACGTATAGCATTTCCTCATACTTGGTTTTTTCCACACACCCCAGAAATCTGAAGTTATGGCCCGCTTTTTGCTATTTTACCTCAATTAAATTGATATATCTCTCGCATTTACCGTCTGATTGTTTATAACCTTGTCAATTCCGATAGCGCCGAGAGTAATTTAATCTATTATAATTAAGCGTTTTACTGATTTAACGCGATGGCTACGAAATGTGGCTTACAGATCTGGCATTTTCAACTTTTTTTTTTCGAAATTTCTACTTTGGCCACCACTGGTTTAACTATTTTATTCTATGCGATTTTAAAGCTTATTATAAGAGCCCATTTAAATCTTCCTTGAACAAATGTTGTCCCAATGAATTTGGATACCGTTTGACGAAGTTATTCGCATATTTCTGAGTACACCTCGACGATCTAGTATTTTTTTTAGTGTGTTTACATATTAGTGTCAGCCTTAACATAAGTGCCCATATAAGTATGCTTTGGTTTGGCGCCTGATTCAAATAATCTTTTTTAAATACTTAAAATGCTAATATATATATACGTATATGCTTTACCCCAGCCAGCATTTTATGAAATTTCTGATCACATTCGAGGCTTTTCGAGTCCTCAGTCTGATTAAAAGAGTCCTAAATGCGTTCGTTTTCTGATCATAAATGCTTTTGTCGGAAGAATATGGTACCCTATCTTCGACTCTTCATGAAGTGCTGATTATACCCCGTCTTTCTAATCAGTTTCGACTCAATTCCGAGTCATTTGGGAGTCTTATTCCAGTCGTTTTTTAATGAATCACATTATGATCAAATGCATGAGTCATTTTCGGGTCTTCCTTAAATCGCACATGCAATTAATCTCTTTTTAATCATCAAAAGAGCTCGAAAAAGAATCATCTAAGTGATACTTGTTAAAATTTTCTTCCAAATGCTAGGTGGGACGATTTCTGGACCAAGATTCTCCGAATAATGATGACCAATAAACATGAGTTAAGCGAATCGCTGATTTGTGGACTTGAAAATCAATTTCTTAAGTATTTAACGGTTCTATTATCATAAAGAACTCACTGCTACATTCTATGCATTAGACCAGCTGTGGCCACGCCTGGCCCTCAGGGGCCGAACACTTTTCGCTATTTACAACAGAGTCCGGCGCGTCCGTATCTTACACATACAAAACTGTTCTGCGGCAGCGCAGTCGACAAACAGTATAAGCAACAACAACGCATTGCGAGATAAACTTTTTGTCAGAGCACTATAGGAAATTTTGGCACTTATTAGGCATAAACATACCACGAATTTTGATTTAACTGAGCAACTGCTATACTCAGGTTATGCTAACGAACAGTTCAATGTTAAGTGTGTGTTTATACCCGTTACTCGTAGAGTAAAAGGGTATACTAAAGTCGTGCAAATGTATGTAACAGGCAGAAGGAATCATTTCCGACCATATAAAGTATATATATTCTTGATCAGTATCAACAGCCGAGTCGATATAGCCATGTCCGTCTGTCCGTCTGTCCGTCCGTCCGTCCGTCCGTCTGTCTGTATGAACACCTAGATCTCAGAGACTAGAAGAGCTAGAGCAACCAAATTTGAAATGTAGACTCCTTTTGTCTGCACGCAGATCAAGTTTATTTTCAATTTTTGCCACGCCCCCTCACGCCCCCGCAATTTGGAAAAAACGTCATATCTCCTACAGTTTTGATGATAGATGGTTCGTACTTTCTAGAGATATCTAGTACTCAAAATTATTTATCGATTTGCTGAAGGAATGATAAAGATCTGATGAACGATACTCAAGTTATGAGCAAAAAACGGTCAGTTAACACCCCCCACCCACCCCACCCATAACCTAAGCATTGCGTTCAGCAGCAATCTTAGTGAGAGAGAGAAAGAGAGAGAGAGACTTAGAGAGCGCACTGCGTTGTGCGTTGTGTGTTAACTGGCCGCCTGACTCGTGACCAAATTCGAGCTGCGACATTAAGGGTGCAGAGTATGTAATAGTCGGGCTTGACCGACTGTCTTATTAGGAAAGGTGATACGTTTTCAAAAGTTTTGTTGTCTGATCTGTTTATCGTGATGAATTTGGAGTCATTTATGTTGGATTTAGTAATTGCCAAATGTCTATTAATATCTGGCGGATAATAAATAGCCGAGTTAAAAAATGTTGCATACTTTTCGGCTGACCCACCTCAGGTGGACAGGACCCCAGGAAGGCTATTAAAAATTTGTTTCCATGAGTAACGGGTATATCGAAGTCGGTTAGAGCCGACTTTAACTTACGCTCTCGTTTTCTGCTGCAATTTGCAATTGCCAAAAATTAATAAAAACAGAAAGTTTTCTCAAATATTTTTGATGGAAACTAATCATTGTGGTATGTACTATGTGTTAGTACCTTTGATCTGTAGAAATTAATCGTGGTGTTTGTAGTTGACTGTGTTCGTAAGGCATCTCACAAAATAAATTTTGTGAAGAAAATTTAACTTTGCAAAGCCTTACCAAATTTCGTTTAGAATTGTTAGAGCTGTGACTTTTTGCACCTTGTAGAGCCATTAATTCCGCATCAGTTTCACTTTGTCTCAATCTGCAGTTTTGAGCAGTTTTTGCGAAATTTAATTTTTTAGAAATTTAAAATTAAAAAATTAATTTTTTAGAGATTGCTTTAGAGAGGGGTTAAGCCTATTTAAAAGAAAAATGGAAGAATATTTTGTGCAAATCTGGCGATGAAGTGCCGTAAATGTAACCGAATAATACAACAATTTGAACGTAGACAACCCGACTGGCTTAAGCAAAATCAATTCATAGCCATTGAGAACCACATGAACCCAGTGTATCGTCCCCGATTGCTATTAACGCTTAAGGGTATCAGAGGTCGGAGGAAGCAAGCAAGTTGTAATTACTTTGCCAAAGCACTTTAGATGGTATACAGTACATTTAAAAACGCTACCATTGAAACGAAAAAAGGATTGCTCACTCGAACTGTTTTTTCTACAGATCGTTCCTATGGCAGCTATATGCTATAGTTATCCGACTTGGATCAAACTTAGCAGAAGTTTGTGGAATAATATTAAGTTGGAAGAGATAGGATTGAAAAAGTTTTTTTCATTAGAACCTACCTGCAATTTCCGACTGATGCACAGTGGGAGATTGGGTACATTTAGGTTGAATTAATTCAAGCTTCAAATTTGAAATGGCGCCAATTTCTTTTTTTAATTAACAGTCAATACATCCCTGACTCTAACAGTACTTAAAGCTTTTATGTGCTATCGATATACGATGAGCTATAAGCTTCCAATCTTGGCGTATGTGCATTGAAATGTTTTTGAGATTACTAGTAAGCAGCAGAAAAGCCATAAAACAAACAAAAAACATTAAAACTGGTATACAGCCATGCTCCCATTTTCGCATTCGCAAATTTTTTGCGATTTCAAACCGCTTTTTAGACCAAAAATTGACTCAAAATTTTTGCGAAAGCGAAAATGGGAGCATGGCTGATAATTCTTGTTTTTAATTAAAGTTAAAGGTGTTTAAAAAATTAGTTGTGAGATCGTTGAAATTATATCTCTACTTATACCTGCTTATAATTTGTTTAAAAAAACTCTGGTACAATGATATAAAAAATCGATTTTTTCCAGGGCTGCAAACCGGTTTTGAACCGAACCGGTTCGAACCTGGAACTCCGGCTTTTTTTTACTGTGAACCAAACCCCGAACCGAACCACGAGGACGAAAATAGATGAACCCGAAACCGTTCCAAGCCCAAGCTTTTGGTTCGGTGCAAAAAAAAAAGAAATGAAATGTCTTCGATTTGTTATTTTCTCCTTTTCGCACTCCCAATGGGTATTAACATACATATATGTATGTACATATATAAAAAACAATTTAAATACGTGAAGAATCAGAGCGTGCTATTGTATGTAATACTTCTTTGCCTACCGCTGTAAATATGTATACATTCATACGTAATCGTAATTTATATTTCATACACATAGATCACAATACTTCCAGTCAGAGATATTAATTTGTAATATACTACAAATTTAATGTAAACACCTATGTACACTGCAGCATGTATTGAACGTTTTATTTTTCATCTTATACATATACATATGCGCCAATCTAACCAACTCGGTGCATGTTACTGCTGAAACATGTCAGCCGAATTGTCCAGCAACAAAAGTACATACATTCTTACAAACAGAAGTGTGTGCCACACGCAGCGTTGCCAATTTAGCTAATTTTCCAACCAGATATAGCAACGAACCAAGTTTCGAACCAAAACCAAAGTTCAAAAACCTCGAACCTCAAATTTTCGTACCTTAACCGTTTGTATATTTTGGTTCGAACCTGCAAACCGGAGGTTCTGAAAAATTTTTTGGGTTTGCCCTGATTTTTATACCCTTGTAGAGGGCTATTAAAATTGTCGAGATGTTTGTAACGCATAGAAGGAAGCATCTCCGACCACATAAAGTATATATTATATATTCTTGATAAGCATGACGAGCTGAGTTGATATAGCTATGTCCGTCCGTCTGTCCGTCTGTCCGTCTGTTTCTATGCTATCTCCTCCGTCAGTTTTAAAGCTATCTTAACCAAACTTTGCACGAAGTCTTTTGGTACAAATACGCTGCACATTTGTCGGAACCGGCCAGATCGGATGACTATAGCATATAGCTGCCACATGAACCATCAGTCGAAAATGTTGTTTTAGTGAGAAAAACTTTTTTGTCTTCAACGCAAACGTCCCCAAACCTCGTATTTATAAGTTTTCTATGCTTTCACATAATTCCACCAAGTTTGATAGGACAACAATATAGTATAGCTGGCATAGAAATTGGGTGTAGAAAATGTATATAGGAGGCCTTGTCACAAATGTGTACATTTGGCCGAATGTACATATTTGTGTCTACTAATTTATTTAAGTCATACAAGCTACAAGGGTATAAAAACTTCGGTCGAGCCGAAGTTAGCTTTCCTCTATTTTTTATTATAGTTTTGCTCGTTGTATACAAACTTGTAAACCGATTTGAAAACAAGCGATTATTGCATATTCAATAACCTTTCGATTGATATCTTGCTTCACTCCCTCTGACGAATATAAAGTAAGATATGGCTTAAAATGTTACTCTAAAATACATTAAATAAGTTCTAGTGTTATTAAAAAATTCAAAACGAAAATATAAGAAAAAAAATATTTTTTTTTAATAAAAATTTAATTTTTAATGAAAAAATTAAGTCAAAAAATATATCTTTTTGTTTTATTATATGTTGAAAATTTCATACCAGTGATTTCATTCTTTTAAATGCGTTGCATACTTCTGGTCAAAATTATAATACCCTTTGCAAGGGTATAAAAATAGAGCAAAGCTAACTTCGGCTCGGGCGAAGTTTTTATACCCTTGCAGCTTGTAAACTATATAGAAATAAAGGTAGTAGTATGAATTTGGGGGAGCAGGAACTTTAATATATATTTTTTTTTGACCTCGTCAAATGTATTAAAAATATAATTGAGAGAAAGTCTCAGACACACTAGTTCCTACAGATAACGACCCAGGTGTCCCTACAGATAACGACCCAGGTAAGGATAAGAAAAAGGATTGCTTGGTTTGGAGCGTACAAGTGTGAAAAGTAGCGCACAAGTGTGAAAAGTAAACACACGCAGAAACGAAGTGCCTGTGCGATGGAAATTTTTAAGTGCATTTTAATAAATGTTTAAGATTAATTAAATTTAATATAAATTGAAAATATCGATTTCTTAAATATACCATTGGATAGGTCTTGAAAATACCTTTCGAATGAACCCCCACTTCTTTTTTTTTTTTAGAAGGGAATCTCTTATTTTGGGTGTTTAACTTTAGTAGGAGAGACTTGGGGGATCGGGAATTTTTGGTCTGAACTCACCACACCATTTTCACCACACACCATTTCCACGACTTTTAGCAGAGACATAAACAATTTCCCTAAATTTTACTTCATCCCTTAGCCGGGACCCACACAATTTCCCTAAATTTCTCTTAATGTCCCTAAATTTGCCTCCTCATTTACCAAATTTCCCATATGAGCTCCTGTTCCTTTTTTTATCCACCACGATAAGTGTTATCTATTTACCATGATAAGTTGGTTTCCCGCACTTGTGGGCAGTCCCAGTCTGCGCGCCTGTGCTTCATGTGTGCTCTCGAGGTCAAGCGACCCTTTTTCTTACCTTACCTGAGTCCTTATCTGTTGGGACTCGTGTGTGAGAGAGTTTCTCCCACCTAGTTTTTTACCCCCCGTCTGTACGCCTGTGCTTCATTTGTGCTCGCAAGCTCAAGCGACCCTTTTTCTTACCTGAGTCCCCTTATCTGTTGGGACTCGTGTGTGAGAGAGTTTCTCTCACCTATATTTTTACCCGGTTGCCCACAATTGTGGGCGGTCCCTATGAACTCCTGTTCCTTTTTTATTCACCACGATAAGTGTTATCTATTTACCACGATAAGTTGATTTCCCACACTTGTGGACGGAGACCTGAGCGCCTGCTCTAGCAATGAGCAATGATTTCACCACTGTTACCCTTGACACAAACCATACTACTCTAGCAATAAAGAATGGTTTTAGTCTGTAGTTTTCAAGTTCAATGAATATGTATAAATAAAAAGAATGATGTCCCGTTTTAATATTGATTTATTTTAAAATATTGATTTATTTTAAATGTATATTTGTAATAATGTATATTCCATTATCACAATGCAATCAAAGTATGCAACTGCTCGAGTGGTTTATTGCAGACTAACTTAGTGTTAAAAATTTCCCGATCAGCCAAGTTTCTCCTACTAAAGTTAAACACCCAAAATAAGAGATTGAAAAAAAATTCCCTCCTAAAGGGCGCTGTCCATGGCTACGAAATCGGCCGCGAAATGAAAAACTCCATATAAAAAAAACTGCTAAGGAATTTTTGTGTGCGACCGTTTTAAATTCGGTTTCTACCAATCGCGAGAAATTCTTACGTTTACCACTACGTCTTGTTCAAGCGCTGTTAAGTGTTTTAAGTGCTGTTAACGCCTCTTTTTTGCCGTGACGTGAACAAAATAGGTTTTTATTCTAATCTGTGCTGCGAAATTGAATGGCCAAATTGAAAATGAAAAAAAAGATTCCTGCAGAAAGCGTCGCCTAATGGCACTTTCTATGGCGGGCAAGCTGAATTTAATAAACGCCATGAAAGTGAGGAGCGAGGTGCGGGACTTGGCGGATAAGCCCGCCAGAGAACACCGGCGGACCGGAGCACGGTCTGCAACATCATGTGGCGTCTCCTGTCACCACAAACCACAAGCGAGGAGCTTAAAATCTATTTGGCCAGCATTCAAACACTTCACACTCCAGTCCCCTCAATCAGTTCGATTTGATTCGCCTCAACTATGTCTTCGATCACAGCTACCAGACCAAAAGGAAAATCATTGAACAGCCGCCGGTGCTCAATGATCGCGACAGTAAAACGGCCACAAACCAAATGCCCGCTCCCAGTTCAGTGGACAGCGAACTGCTGGCCTCCTATCAAGCGGTAGTATAGCGGATAGTGCAGCCTAAAATGACCCCCTGAAGGTGACCGAGCAAAAGCGGATCGGGCAATGAGGATGTGCCCTACATCAATGCCAATTTGATCAAGGTAAGAAATGGGCGAACCAAACTTCAACTTTATAAATCAATTCCATTTCCTAACGTTTCCCTGACAGGGCCCCGACTACGTGGCCAAGTGCTATGTGACCACCCAGGGACCGCTGCCCATTACCATTTTCGAGTTCAACGGAGCCGCCAAGTCACACATGCTACAGCAGTACATCCAGAAGATCATCATGACCTGACCAACTTTACGGAGGCAAATCGCCAAAAATGCGCGAATTACTTTCCAATCAATATGAACGAAATCTTTGCCATGGCAGCCAAGTGCGAGGTGTTCATTAAGTGCCGCTGCTCGGGACTACATCGAACTGTCATAATGATAACAATTAATTTATTATTAATTTCATTTAATAATAAAAATATAATATATTAAAATAGCACATTAAATATGTTATATTTATAATCCTGCAAGGTGTTGTTGTTTATAAGTTCGCGGGCATATTTAACAGCGCCAGAGCAGCGCACGGTTTCTTTGAAACGTTTATCGACAGAGAAAATTGTGTTATCGTGGTATTAACATAGGCTTAGCAGACTCTGTTAAGAATCTGCGGAATATCAACCTTTTCACAAGAAATTTTTTGGCGACCCGTGGATACCGCCCTTAAATAAAAAAAAAAAACAAAAAAAAGAAGTGGGGGTTCATTCGAAAGGTCTTTTCTAGATATATTTTCAATGGTATATTTAAGAAATCGATATTTTCAATTTATATTAAATTTAATTAATCTTAAACATTTATTAAACTGCACTTAAAAATTTCCATCGCACGGGCACTTCGTTTCTGCGTGTGTTTACTTTTCACACTTGTGCGCTACTTTTCACACTTGTACGCTCCAAACCAAGCAATCCTTTTTCTTACCCTTACCTGGGTCGTTATCTGTATGGACACCTGGGTCGTTATCTGTAGAAACTAGTGTGTCTGAGACTTTCTCTCAATTATATTTTTAATACATTTGACGAGGTCAAAAAAAAATATATATTAAAATTCCTGCTCCCCCAAATTCATACTACTAAAGGTTTTGAATGATTTTCATAAAACAATTTCATTTTCGCTTTGAACAATGTTAGTTGAGTGATTTCCCAAGCTCTCCAATGGATGTCGCCACTTTCGCATGGCCAGTTGTTTATATGGCAGCTGTACGATACATATATTCATCCGATTTGGATCAAACTCGCCAAAATTGTGTTGAAACAGATAATATTCATAACAGGAAAGCATAAAGACTCTACCATTGAAAACAAAAAAGGTTTTCTCACTAGAACTACTTTTTCGATCGATCGTTCCTATGGCAACAATATGCTATAGACATCCGATTTCGATCAAACTTGACAAAATTTTGTGGAAGCATATAATATTAATCAGTAACAAGATTGGGAACGATAGCATTGAAAACAACATAGTTTTCTCACGAAGACTTTTTTTCAGACCTATCTTTTTTACGACAGGTTTACTATATAGTTGTCCGATTTTCATCAAACTTGGTGAAATTATGAAAAAGCGTAGAAAATTTATAAATACAAGATTTTGGGTCGTTTGCATTGAAAATAAAAAAGTTTTTCACACTAAAACTAGTTTTTTTACCGATCGTAGCAGCTATATGCTATAGTATTCCAATCCGGACGGTTCTGACAAATGTGCAGTTTATGCATACCTAAAGACTCCTTGCTTGCGGATGAGATAGCATAGAAACAGACGGACGGACGGACAGACGGACTTGGCTATATCAACTCAGCTCGTCATGCTGATCAAGAATATATATACTTTATGTGATGGGAGATGCTTCCTTCTATGAGCTACAAACATCTGCATCATTTTAATATACCCTCTGCAAGGGCATAAAAACATAGATGTGTTTCGAAAAAAGATTTTCTTGATATGTAATGGTGTCTACTCCGTCCTTAACTGGCTCTGGGCACATCTGATTTATACAATAATAAGTAAATACTATTGGGAGCACCTATATTCTTAAATGTAAACTCCGAAAAACTCCAAAACCAAACTATTGATACTATTATGCTGAATTTCGCTTCGTTTTATTACACATAGACAAAAGGATTTGAATTTATCTCGGAACTTTAATTTTCCAATATTACAAAAAAAAAAGCGAAACCCACGGAATAATCATTATGGTTGAGTTTTATTTTTATACTCTATACCAAAGGTACACAGAGTATATTAAGTTTGTGCAAAAGTATGTAACAGCCAGATGGAATCATCTCCGACCCTGTAAAGTATATATATTCTTGATCAGCATCAACAGCCGAGTCGATATAGCCATGTCCGTCTGTCTGTCTGTCTGTATGAACGAAGAGATCTCAGAGATGGTAAGAGATAGAGGTTTGACATGTATGGGGCATATATATCTTATACATGCAGGCAGATCAAGTATATTTTCAATTTTTGCCACGCCCCCTCCCGCCCCCGCAATTTGGAAAAAACGTGTATCTCCCACAGTTTTAATGATAGATTGTTCGTTCCTTCTAGAGATATCTAGTAATCAAAATTATTTATCGATTTGCTGAAGGAATGATAAAGATCGGATGAACGATACAAAAGTTATGAGCAAAAAAAAGTTATCAGACATCCCCCCACCCCCCCTCGCCATTCACGCCAACCACCGCTGAATTCAAACAAACACAATCTTTTGAAAAAAGAGAGAGAAAGAAACGTAGAGATGAGCGTATAATCACAATATTACACGATAACCGCGTGGCTCCTTGGATGTATTATAATATTATAGTCGGGAGCAAATGAACTGGTACAGAGTATGTTATAGTCGGGCTTGACCGACTTTCTCACTTGTTTTTACTTAAAAATGGAATATGGAAAAGGAAAATCGTTAAAATTTATAAAATGGATGATATTTTTTTTACTAAAAAAAATCATCATAATTTACGGTTCCCGGTTAGTATGAATGCTTACGTACCTACGTCCCTACCTCAATCATTATACAATTTTATTTATGTTTCGGTAAAAGGTTCTGTTTTAGTTTTAACATTATTTCGGTAATCGGTTTCGTACCTGGATATACCGGTAAAATACATATATAGAAAGATCGGTCATTGGTTTTGCGTCCATCCGATTTCTTAGCGAAGACAATCACATCCCGGAAAAAAGACGTTCTACGCTTACTTGACCTTTACAAGGGCATACATACAATAGTGACAACTTTGTGGAGTTTCTGAACACAATTTAAGCACATCTTCTTTATTTTGTAAAGGTTTCATGAAGTTCAGGAAAATTGATAATGACTGTTTTCTGAAAATATTGAGATTTAAATTAATTTTCCGTTTTCTTTTCATACAAATACATATATGAATCAATTTAGCCTTAACTTTCAGTTAAAAGATTTGTGTCAGAGTTGCTTTCCTCACTAAGTTTCACTTGAACAGAAGTGGATAGCATAAGTACTTGTCTGTTCAAAGCCTATCATGACATTATAATGTAGGTCTTAGAATATAAGATGTAATATTGTCAAAGAGCTTATACAAAATTCAATACAAAATTCCAACCCACCAGAAATGGAACAAACGTCCCTGTTCCGTAGGTTTTTGTAACACAAAGTCTACAGATTAATATGAAAGAGAAGAAGAATATATGTGGCTACTAGCTCAGGTCATCTCTTTTTCACGAATTGAATACACTTGGCATTGAGCAACCGGTTTCAACTGCTTAATCAATCAAGATTTTTCCCAAACCTGATCTAGAAACCGTAGATGTACTTGTCACCTTCCATAAAGCATTTGTTATGTGCTGGTATTGAGCGAAAGACCCGAAATATTTTCTAGTTTGTTTTGACAATGGTGTTTATCAATAAGCACGCCGCCGATAAACGAGATCGAAACCAGGGCTGCGCAAGAGTGCTTTACTGGGTCGTGCTGGCTCACTAATTCCAAAGGTTCAGGGAGTGAGCGGCTCAAAATTTTAAATTGTTACCGTCCTGGGCGAATAGTTCCCCAGAGGAAGAAGAAGAGGCAAGCAAATTTACAAAGTATACTATGCATATATGTCAGCAGAAAAAGTGTGGTGTTAAGTGTATTTAAGATTACAATCTCGGTAGAAGGAGAATTATTGTGTGCGTACCTAGTTGTCAATGTATTTGTTTAAGGCGTGTTTTCTTCTAATACAGTCCAAGGAGAGAGGAGCCTAAAGAAGAACTTTGACTGGAGCAACCCAGAGGATCAGATTTTGGAGCAAAAATTGTCCACCCCCCCTCTGAGTTGCTTTAGGTTTTTATACCATCTAATTAAGTGCCAAAGTAAAACATGGCATGGCAGTAGAGAGTTGTAGTTTTTAAGTATTCAATTAATTTTTCTCTTAATTTATATCCCTAATTTATTAATCTACTTACCCCATTTATATGTACATCCATAATTTGTCTTGTAATCGTCCCAGTGGTACCCTGGTTAGGAAACATAATGAATATGTCTATAGTTGTTAGTAAATCGTTAGAAAAAATATGTGTTTTTGAGAGTGAAAGGAATATGTTAGTGTAAATTTGTTCAGGGGGGTAAGATGGCTGCGTAAAATCAGTGTCTGAAAGTTAAGGGGGTTGTCCGATTTTTGTAAGTCAACCTATGGTAGGGCGCTTAATGTTCTGGCAAATAATTCCAACTGTTTGCCAAGTATTTGTGTTTGTATGTGAAATTCTCTACACCAGTGATCGTAGGTGGAGCGCCCCCTGGCGATTGGAGAGAAATACGATCCACTGCAGTTGGAGAGGATTGAAATAATGGCGCGATGTCGAGCCTATATATGGGGTTGTGGGAGGCAGAACGGGAGCATTAGCAAATTTTACTGGCGGCGGGCAGTCAAATCGGAGTTCGTCGCGAGGAGAATAAAAATTAAATAAAGCGTGCGATTGGTCGAACACCAAAATTGAAGAGAACCGGGCTTTATGGCCAAAAAAAAATAATTTTTGTATATTTAAAATTTTAAAAAAAATTAAAGTGAGTTAAAATGCGGGTAGTGCGATTAGGGCAATTTGATAAATTTGTGTGCCCACAGGAAGACCATCCCACCGTCGTAGCTGGCCCGAGGCATTGGCATCGAAGAGAGACCTGCGTAGTCAAAGAGACCGCAACCGCCACCAGGAAGACATTTTTTAACCACAAAGTGAGTTTATTCCATACGGCGGAAAGGTCGAAACTAGGCCTAGACGGGTCTGCGATCTCCTTGCAGCCTCCATTCGTCAGTTGGGGCGAATCAGCTCGGTCACTGAGCTATTTCATTTCATTTCGGTCATCCACTATTACGTCTCAGCTTGCTTAAGTTCAGAAAAATATATTAAAAACTGAGAAAATTGTCAATACATAGGGTTAATTTTATAATGTATATTAATACATTTATATTATAAAATATGTCCTATGTATGTTCAGCAAAACATACTTGCAATTAAACGTTTAAGTGTTTTCGAGATGATGTCCTAAGTCCTTTAAAGGGGGAAGAAGGGTGGAATGATGACCATGGAGTAAGCCGATCCCGGGTTGCGGCAAGGTGAGTTTGGTCACTGGTAGGGTGGGTGCGCTGGGGTAGTCCATCTACACCCCATTGTCCAGTTGTTTCGCTGCTTGATTGAATGTTAATTTGAATTTTCGTTTGAAAGTGGTAGAGATGCGCCATTTTCTGAAATTGTGCGACCTGCGGGCATTGGGAGATTACTCCGCCCTGACTGCGTGAGCTAGCCGGCATGGCCTAAGGAAAGAACCAGATTCGTAACAATTGTTAAATCTAAATTCTAAATTCAAACGTTTACACAAAAACCGACTCGATAATCCGCTCACTAGCCTTTTTATAGCCAAACGAAATCAACAGTTTATTCTGCTCTAGTGGACAGCTCTAGTGTCTGGATCTGGCAACGCTGTGAACAGCTGCTCGGCCTGGCAATTTGCATTTACGACGAAAATTTTTGTTAATTTAATGACACAAAAAATGATATGTCGACTTTGCCTAGAGGATGAGACCGAAGAGCAGAGTGTGTCTATCTTTGAACAAAAAGACCAGTCACAGACATTGGTTCAATTGATAGAAAAGCATCTGAAAATGGTGGTGAGTGGTGGGTACTATGAAAGCAATGGATAGGAGTATAGAAAAATTCGTGTTCCGTCTAGCTCGAGGCCAATGATGCGGTGTCCAGTACCCTGTGCCGCCGCTGCTGGTTGCAGATATTAGACTTTGAGCAGTTTTGTGTAATGGTGGCGGACAAACAACATACTTTGGAGCTGAAGACAGAAGTGGAGGAGGAGCCTGAACCAGCTGTGGTGGTGTGGAACACCGAGCCTCAGTTAATGAAAATGTTGCAAAGCGAAGACGAGGGAGATGTCAAGGATCAAATCTTATGTGAGCCAGAGATTGAAGCTTTAGAGGGATCGGATGCGACTGATTTAGAGGATGACAGATTTGAAATGGATGTGGAGGAGCCGCCTATAAATACAACGAAGCAGCTTTCATTACGGGAATCCCGGGCACGTTCTCGCAACATGAAGCGCCAACAGACAAAAGATGATCCACCCGTCACATCCACAACAAAACGTGGCCGTCCCAAAGCTCAGGCCAAGCGTAAACAGACTGCTGCTGTTGTAGTCAAGGACACGGAACAAGTGGGCAAACGCTCCAGCATCAAAGAAATGGATGACTATATTGCCGCTAATGTGCGTCTTGATTGCTGTCTGTGCTCTGCCCCATTGTCTGATTTCACAGATCTAAAGCGCCACTTTCGCTCTGAACATGATTGCAGCGGCTACATGCGATGCTGCAACAATCGCTACAAGAAGCGCACTCTGTATGTGGACCATTTACATTATCATAAGGATCCGCAATATTTCAGCTGCCAGTTGTGTCAGAAGAACTTCCTCAATCGCAACAGCCAGGTCATGCACATGCTGCGTTTTCACTCCGAGCAACAGGAGTTGGTGCATCAATGTGCCATCTGTGAGGCGCGGTTTGCAAAAAAATACCTGCTAACCATGCATCTCAAAGGGCACAAGGGTACCGAACGCACCGAGGCCTGCCCGGAGTGTGGCAAGACGTAAGTTGAACCAAGAAGTTGATATAGTTCTTTTTGTCGTGTGTTGAGCTTGAAGAGAGCTTAAACAAATTAATCCTTTTGCAGATTCCGCACCAAACTGGAAGTCACTGCTCATGTAAAGCGCATGCATGATTCAGACTTTACGCCGGTGATCTGTGACATATGTGGTACGCATTTTCGCTGCAAGGCCAATTTCCTTATACACAAGAAGGCTCTGCATCCCGAGGGACCCGTAGCTGAGGTTCAGTGTAATCTTTGCGGACGCTGGTTAAGGGATGAACGTAGTTTGCGCAAGCATTTGGCCCGTCATGATGATCGTGAGGGCAATAACAAATATCGCTGCGTCCTGTGCCAAGCTGAGAAATCTTCACGAGTGGCCCTGAGTAGTCATATGAGGTATCATCATTCAGGCAAGAGGCACAAATGCAGCCTATGCGACAAAGAGTTCAAACTGCCCAGGGCCTTAACAGTGAGTATTATAAGTAAATGGTATGTTAGATCATAACCTGACTGTTCCCTTCTCTTTCGCTCTGTCTCTTTCTCTATCTCTCTCTCTCTTTGCCAGGAGCACATGGCCACCCATACAGGCGTAGATTTGTATTCCTGCCCTTTCTGTACGAGAACCTTCAAATCTCATGCCAATATGCATAATCACAAGAAAAAAATGCACCCCAATGAATGGGTTCGCAAGTATTCTCAGCCCACCATCTCCAGTCAAACCCATACAAATTCATCCGCTACAGAGTTCGAGTCATCAGCAAAAGATACAGCAGAGGGAGAAGTGTCCGACTTGCGCCACTGCCACAGCTGAAAAACGCCGCGGCATCTTAACTATTTCACCGTGTTCCCCAGAGACAACTGGAATAGGTTCTGTTTAACTAAATTGAAGAATTATTTTAATTGAAATTGATTACTCTCGGCAAAAACAAAATCTCTATATATATATAAAAGAGTGTTTCCTCACTTATTAACTGATTGGCAATGTACGCGCCGGAAAAGTTTGTATGGGAAACATTTTTTTTCATCCGATTGACTTGAAACTGGGTTTGTAAGCATAGTACGCGAAATAATTGGACACTTATTTTCCCCGATTGCGGAAAATCCGCCCACAAAAAAAAATGGCCGGAAAGTTCTGCATGCAAAAAACTATTTTTCATCCGACTTACTTGGAGCCCGGGACTGAAAACTCCCGAAAAATTCAGCATGTAAAAAACTATTTTTTATCCGATTGCCTCGAAACTTGGTTTGTGAGAATAGAATGCCAAATAATTTGTGATATCAGTTTTCGATGTAGGAAAATCCGCCCCCAACCTGTGAAAATGCCCGAAAAACTGCGTGGAAATCAATATTTTTCAGGGACCGCGAGCCTCGTGAGTTTTATGATATAAATTACAACTTAAGCATTATTTTTCAATTTTTATTATTTACTTCATAAATAATTGTTAACTTTTAATTTTTATTTAATTATTCAAAAAATAGTTCGTTTTTTTGATTTTTTTTATCGAAAATTGAATAATTATGCTTTTATTTATTTATTTAATTATGCTTTTAATAATACTCAAGTGAGCATTAATTTTTGATTTTAATATACTCCTCGATAAATAAGTCTTATTTTTTGAGTTTTATTTATTAGAAAGTTTTTATACCCTTGTAGAGGGTATATTAAAATTGTCGAGATGTTTGTAACGCATAGAAGGAAGCATCTCCGACCACATAAAGTATATATATTCTTGATCAGCATGACGAGCTGAGTTGATATAGCCATGTCCGCCTGTCCATCCGTCTGTTTCTATGCTATCTCCTCCGTCAGTTTTAAAGCTATCTTAACCCAACTTTGCACGAAGTCTTTTGGTACAAATACGCTGCACATTTGTCGGAACCGGACAGATCGGATGACTATAGCTTATAGCTGCCATAGGAACCATCGGCCGAAAATGTTGTTTTAGTGATAAAAACTTTTTGTCTTCAACGCAAACGTCCACAAACCTCTTATTTATAAGTTTTCTATGCTTTCACATAATTCCACCAAGCTTGATAGGACAACTATATAGTATAGCTGGCATAGAAATTGGGTGTAGAAAATGTACATAGGAGGCCTTGTCAAAAATGTGTACATTTGGCCGAATGTACATATATGTGTCTACTAATTTATATAAATCATACAAGGGTATAAAAACTTCGGTCGAGCCGAAGTTAGCTTTCCTCTATTTTTTAGAAAGAGTTTTATTAAAAACGAGAGCGTTAGTTAAAGTCGACTCTAACCGAATTCGATAAACCCGTTACTCATGAAAACAAATGTTTAATAGCCTTCCTGTGAGACTGAGGTGGGACAGCCGAAAAGTATGCAACATTTTTTTACTCGGTTATTTATCATCCGATCTTGATGCAAATTTCTGAGCTTATAGATATTGCGAATATAAATGAACGTTTTAAAATTCAGATCGATATCTTAAGAATTGTGGGAGTTATTCAACATTTCTTATTGTGGGGGCGGGGGTGGGCGTGGCAAAAATTTGAAACAAACTTGATCTGCGTGCAGACAATAGGAGTCTAGATTTCAAATTTGGTTGCTCTAGCTCTTCTAGTCTCTGAGATCTAGGTGTTCATACAAACAGACGGACATGGCTATATCGACTCGGCTGTTGATGCTGATCAAGAATATATATGCTTTATATGGTCGGAAATGATTCCTTCTGCCTGTTACATACATTTGCACGACTTTAGTATTCCCTTTTACTCTACGAGTAACGGGTATAAAAATAAAACTCAATTTTAAATATCTCCGTCCCCATAGCACATACACTCTTTACTTTCACTTTTTATTTATGAAAGGCATGCCAAAACGAAGAATTTATGAAAAAAACTTTGAAAAACACTTGTTAGTTTAAATTAAGCGAGAAATATAAAATAATCAGTTCCACATATCATGGCTTCAACTTCGCGCATATCGAAAGCTTCTTGGTTTTTATACTAAATAAACCCAAAAAAAATATTTTAATCATTTTCCAGATGGAAAATCGAAATAAATTTCTTTATTACAAAATTTTTTATATAAAAATTAAATTTGTTATTTCGTCATTTCAAGGGTTTCGTCCTTCTTTTGCTCCTCTGGCATCTATTTTTGTCGGTTTTTATACTCTGTACTAAAGGTACACAGAGTATATTAAGTTTGTGCAAAAGTACGTAACAGGGAGAAGGAATCATTTCCGACCCAATAACATATATATATTCTTGATCACCATTAACAGCCGCGTCGATATAGCCATGTCCGTCTGTCTGTAAGTCCGTCCGTCTGTATGAACGAAGAGATCTCGGAGATGGTAAGAGATAGAGTTTTGACATGTATGGGACAAAAACTCATTACACTTGCAGGCAGATCAAGTTTATTTTCAATTTTTGCCACAATTTTGTACTGTACGAATAACGGGTAAAAAAATTAAATGAGTAGGCCTGGCAGTTCTTTCAAACAATTCTGGTCATCAGAGTAGGACTTGCGACTGGCCAAATAGTTCACCTCATTGAAACCCTACAAATTTGATCAGAAAGCAACCAGCCCCTGAAAACATCTAATTTTTCTTTTCTCAACTTGCCATTGGGTTCCCTAGTGCTCTATGCCTTACGTCGTCCCAGTTCTCTTGGCATTCAATTATCGAAATGCGGTTGAATATGTTATATTTTTAATTTAATTTTAGTGATTCCGTCTATTCCCAATCCGCCATTGCGTCTTATGCTTGAATTTCTGAGCCTCCTCCTGTTTGACTTTCGCTTTCTCTTCGCGAACTTTCTTGAAGCTAAACATGGCTCGAAATGGGACTACAAAATATATAATATTTACTTCTTGTATGCAGCTGTTTTTGACTTTACAGTAATCCCGTAGAAAAATAACATATTGGTTCCTTAAGTTGTTCAAGTAAAGTCTCTCCCCTCTTGAATGAGCGGGCACAATGGTATATTTAGATTTTTAACAAACGAAAGTAAATTATTCATAATGTAGACGAGAGGAGCAAAAGAAGGACGAAACCCTTGAAATGACGAAATAACAAATTTAATTTTTATATAAAAAATTTTGTAATAAAGAAATTTATTTCGATTTTCCATCTGGAAAATGATTAAAATATTTTTTTTGGGTTTATTTAGTATAAAAACCAAGAAGCTTTCGATATGCGCGAAGTTGAAGCCATGATATGTGGAACTGATTATTTTATATTTCTCGCTTAATTTAAACTAACAAGTGTTTTTCAAAGTTTTTTTCATAAATTCTTCGTTTTGGCATTTCATAAATAAAAAAGAAATATGAGTGTATGTGCTATGGGGACGGAGATATTTAAAATTGAGTTTTATTTTTATACCCGTTACTCGTAGAGTAAAAGGGAATACTAAAGTCGTGCAAATGTATGTAATATTTGTATATTTTGTATGGTCCGAATTCCGAGTCGGTTTTCGTGTTATCGTAGCTTTTATTATTTAAAATTTACAAATTGATATGGAAGGTGTGAAGAAAATCTGTGGTGTGGTTCGTCTCTTTTTGACGAATTGATTCCACTTGACATTGAGCAATCGGTTTCAATTGCTTAAGCAACTTCAACTTAAGTCAACTTCCATGTCACATTGTTCAATTGGAATTCCACTTGCAAACGTTTACACGAAAACCGTCTTGGAATTCGGAACAGGGCCCATTGTAGTGCTTTAACTTGGTTTTGTTTTGTGCAGGGAATCTTATTACGAATCGTATTTACGTTCCGGTTCTGGTATGTACCGCAACTTATGTTCTGGTTCTGTTTTGGTTCTAACATTTTTTCGGTATTCGGTTTCGTATTGGTACCTGGATTTTTATTTCGGTATACCGGTACGAAAATACTGACATTCAAATTAATTATCCTGTTTCTTTTCATACAAATACATGTATGAATCGGATTAGCCTCTACTTTCAGCTTAAGGATTTGTGTCAGGGTTGCTTTCCTCATTTCACTTGATTGATGCCATTAAACTATTTTTCATACATGTATGAATCGACTAAGCCTCCAGTTTCAGCTAAAGTAGCTGCTTCCCTCATTAAGCTTCATTTGAACAGAAATGGATAATTGATTTTGTATAAATTCGCATGATTGTGTTTATATTCATATGAAGTAATTCGTTTGGGGAGTCGGATAAACAATTTCATCATATAATACTCTAATTGATAGCCTAAAATCCCAATAGAACGCAACCTAAGCATTATTTAAAAAACAGGGTATGAGGGGATGCTTAGGACTACTACACTATCATGTCTCATGCATCAAACAGTGTGCAGGCAGGCTTACAGAAGTGCCTGATAACAGAATTCAAGGGTCTACCTCCGAAGTTATCAAAAAAGTTGGATTTATCGAACTGTATAGTATGTGATAAAATAAATTAAATAGAAAAGACTGTTTAATTCTGCTTTATGTCCAGTGAATGTATATACGATTTTTTAATTCATTTGAATCATTACAAAACGAAATCATTACAATCCAAATCAATTTAATTCTGTGTTCAACAAAATTGAAATAATTCAAAATATGTCAACTTCGAGGAAGCCTCAGAGATTCGGTAGGTTGTGGTGTATAAACCGCACTTTAAAAGACTTTTAAAATAGTCCCTTTTTTGATATTTTTGTACTGATTGAAACTCATGTGGAAAATAGCGCTAGATTTGAAAAAAAAAACTTTAGTAATTTTAACACTTACTGGAAACCAGCGGAGAGAAGAACAAGATTTGGAAGAGCGAGTGGAGGCATGTTAGTCGGAGTCAAAAAAAGAATTTTAGTGTCTCACGAAATGGTACAAGTAAATGGCAAATGGTTACAAATCCTTAAATTATATTCTCGGAACCTAGATTTCGGCATTGTGCCATTGTATATAAGAGGTGCTAAGTGGGCTGAAGACTTCTCTGCTACCGAAAACGCCTTCGCGGAATCCTGGATAAAAAACCCTATAATAATAGATCTCAATGTACGCCTAGGAGAAATGCAGCAGTAGTTTGCACCCATGGAGTCAGCTGCATCTGTGATGAACACAAATGGTAGGAAGGCAAAGGACAAGGTAGTCAACCAAAAAGTCAAGAGGCTTCTAGAATTTTGCAACGATAATGGCCTAACCATCTTAAACAGTTGGAAGCTCCACCAATGATATAGCTGCTGTTCAATTTGACTTGCTGCATCATGTGGAGGATTTTAAAGTGGAGAGTAAGATTTGGTCAGATCATCTACCGATACTACTTAAAATAATGTTAATCCTGCTGAGTTGTCATCACAGTTTCATAACGACATACCTCATTGATCAAGCTATTTAATTACGTTTATAAAATAATTTTACAGTTTTTCAACTTTTGAAAAAATGAAAATAAAAGTGCCGAAAAGGGAAAAGTTAAATGCATGTCTCTGAAAAGCACTAAACACAGAGGCTTAATTTTTTTTCCTGTTTAAAAGGATAAATTTAGAATACAAATTTGTAAATTGGAAAAAAAAAATATTAATTTTATAATTGTTGGTTAGCGACCTTTCTAATTATTAGAATGTAGATGTTAGCTGGCTCTAGGTCTAGGTCGACCTAGAGCCAGCTAACATCTACATTCTAATATTAATTTTATTTGATTACAATTTTTTTTTTAAAATCTTCTATTTTTTTCCTTATTTTCAATAATTAGCTTGACTTCTAAAAAAATACGGGGCCTGCTCAGAGATTGAATTAAAGATAATATTCAAAAGGCAAATTGCTTTAACTTCTAACCTGTATACAATTAAAACATATATTAAGAAGATATAAATGTTATGTTTTATGGTCAAGCCACGCCCCCTTGCTTACTCCGCCCACTTGTTTTTCGATCGAAAAAAAATTTCAATATTTTCAAATAGGGCAACCATTTCAGGCGAGTACTTTGATTTAAGGTTCGGAATGGGTCTCACATTGATGAAGTTATGAATTGTACAATGTACATATTTACATTTGCGTATGCATATGTATGTCTGGGCAACGGGCAACTAAATTTGTCTCGCGAATTTTCCGGTTTTCGCATTTTTAAAGAATATAAGCGGCGCAATTTAATTAAATAAAGGGAACCCCAGATAGCCCGAAAATCTTTAGTTTAATGAATTTGGTCAATTATTTTGGTTTTTACAGTGGTTCAAGACTGAACAATTTTTAAAACTAGAATTTTGGTTTTTTTTTTTTGGTTTCAAGTGTCGCATTTGGGAACATATGAAAACCAAACGGAAATTCCGATTGGGAAATTCCGATTACACTTAACCAAATTAAATAAAAAGTTAACTTTTAATTAGTAAAAATATTAATTTAATTTTAAGTAGTTTTACAACTACATTAATAAATCGTTTTAAAAAAAGGTAAAAGTGTTTTGCCTAATACTTGCAACCTCTTCAGTGTATTAAACTTTGCACTTTGGTAGCCGATCCTTAGTCCCCTGTTGACCTACAATTATAAATTTAAGCTTATTTTAAAGCTACCGAAATTTTCTATCACCTTCCTTTTGGAATTTTTCAAATATCTCCTTCCGTTCAAAAGTTACGAATTTTGCAACGCTAAATTAGCGAAACCGGCCTCTGTGCAGCGGAGATATGACGTTTTAAAACGACATATCTCCGACAGAAAAAAAGCGTCATATCTCCGCGCGGAGATATGACGTTTTAAAGCGTCATAGCTCCGCCATTGATCACAGCCGAGATATGACGTTTTAAAACGACATATCTCCGACAGAAAAAAAGCGTCATATCTCCGCGCGGAGATATGTCGTTTTGAGAAGACATATCTCCGACAGAAAAAAGCGTCATATCTCCGCGCGGAGGTATGTCGTTTTGAAACGTCATAGCTCCGCGCGGAGATATTTCGTTTGAAAACGACATACCTCCGCGCGGAGATATGACGCTTTATTTCTGTCGGAGATGTGTCGTCGGAGCTATGTCGTTACCCCCTAAAATGTACAAAAAGCTCTGTAGCACGAAAAAGGCAAATTATTTGGCTGATCTGGAAAAACGACTGGATGTGATAAAGCACAAGCAGCAAGCAATGGTGGAGTCTAGCTCGACAACTTAAAGATGGAACCTTTCATGTAAGAAGTAATATTAATGTTGATGTCTTTAAGGAATACTTAAAAAATCTGCTAAACCTTGACGCACAGGGGTGCAACATGCAATATGCAAGAAACATTATACAGAACGAGATAGTAGATACTGATATCACAACGTCTGAGGTGCTTATAGCCCTGAACAAGGCAAAGGAAAATAAAGCCCCTGGAGAGGACCGGATTCCCTACGAATTTTTTATCAACGCTCCGGTCAAATTCTTTGAATAATTGGCAGGAGTTCTTAATAACTCGCTAAGCATGGAAGTTACTGAAAAATGTTCAACCAACGTTGTGTTCCCAATCTTCAAAAAGGGCGACCCCAACCTACCGTCAAATTATCGTTTGGAAATTGTATCGCGAAGATTCTTATGGGCATCTTAAACAATAGGCTTACAAGATGGGTAAGCCGTTATAATAGGATGAAGGAGTATCAAGCCGGGTTTAGAAAGGACTACTCTACGGTGGATAGCATATACAATCTGCAGGTTGCAAGAGTCGGAAAAATATGGCTTTTTCGTAGATTTTAAACCAGCTTTTGATAAAGTGCTAAGGAATCTTCTATGGTATAAACTGCACAAAATGGGAGTCTCTTCGAAATTTGTAAATTTTCTGTAAAGAGTATACTGTCAAACGGAAGCGGCGGTTTGAACGGGTGATCTGCTATCGAGCTATTTTGGGACTGGAGTCGGAGTAAGACAAGGATGTATACTCTCCCCCTGTTGTTTGCGCTGTATCTGAAAGATCTACATGATAGTCTGCAAGGAGGCTTTTGTCTGGGGATGTTAATATTCGCCTGCTACTTTATGTGGATGACATCGTCATTTTAACCAATAAAGCTGAAGTGCTTCAAAAAATGTTAGACAACTTGGAGAAATACTGCGACGAATGGGAAATGGAAGTCAACTTATTAAAGTCTTGAGATAATGGTCTTCAGAAAGGGCGGCAGACTGGCAGCAGCAGAAAACTAGACCTTTAAGGGATTCTCCTTAGTGAGGCTGTTTTTTAGACCTTTTTAAAAAAAAATCGTATTTGAAAACGCAGAGTTTTTCCGGTTCTGATTTTTTTATTGTGTTACAAACAGATTAAAGTAAAAAAAAATTTTTCTGCTTCGATACGAGGGCTGCTCAAAAAGTTCTAAGCCGTCAAAGTGGGGGGTCCAAAAAAAAAGGTTTAGTGCTGGTGACCATGATTTCTAGTCTCAAGGTTGTCTGAAATGAAAAGTAAAAACGGGGTTATAATCAGTATAGATGTCATTCTGGTCTGAACCTCGAAAAAATTTTTGTGATTTTTATACTCTGTACCGAAGGTACATAGAGTATATTAAGTTTGTGCAAAAGTATGTAACAGGGAGAAGGAATCGTTTCCGACCCTATAAAGTATATATATTCTTGATCAGCATCAACAGCCGAGTCGATATAGCCATGTCCGTCTGTCCGTCCGTCCGTCTGTCCGTCCGTCTGTCCGTCCGTCCGTCCGTCGATCTCAGAGATGGTAGGAGATAGAGGTTTGACATGTATGGGACATATATTTCTTATACTTGCAGGCAGATCAAGAGAGAGAAACTTAGAGAGCGCACCGCGTTGTGCGCGGGGTGTTAACTGGCCGTTTGACTCCTGAGCAAATGCGAGTGTAAGGGTACAGAGTATGTTATAGTCGGGCTTGACCGACTTTCTTTCTTGTTTTTGACAAAACTGACCGTTTTTTGCTCATAACTTGAGTATCGTTCATCCGATCTTCATCATTCCTTGAGCAAATCGATAAATAATTTTGATTACTAGATATCTCCGGAACCATCTATCTACGAAACTGTGGAAGATACACGTTTTTTCCAAATTGCGGGGGCGGGAGGGTGCGTGGCAAAAATTGAAAATAAACTTGATCTGCCTGCAAGTATAAGAAATATATGTCCCATACATGTCAAACCTCTTCTCTTACCATCTCTGAGATCTCTTCGCTCATACAGACGGACAGACAGACGGACATGGCTATATTGACTCGGCTGATGTTGATCAGGAATTTATATACTTTATAGGGTCGGAATTGATTCCTTCTCCCTGTTACATGCTTTGCACATACTTAATATACTCTGTGTACCTTTGGTACAGAGTATAAAAGTAGTTAAAATTTTTTAAAATTATGATTGAGGTTGAGACCAGAATGGTGACAATTCTGCGTCGATTTCACCTAGTTTCATCAAAATCGGTTCAGTCTATCTGGAGATTTCATGGCCGCCAATTCGAAAAACGTGGTTTCGAGATAAATGCGTTTAAAGTTTGAAGTAGTGTTTTTGCAAAAAAAAAGAATACAAATATCAAATATGTAAAAATTTAGTTCCAGAATAGTGACAATTCTGCGTCGATTGTATTTTTTTTCATCAAAATCGGTTTAGTAGAACTGGAGAAAAATGGCTTGGCAGTCCGAAAAATTTGTTTTGAAAGTAACCAAAAATATTACAGATATCATATACTTACAGATATTATTCGGCGATACCAGCTGCATACAGCGGACTCTCCCCATCTTCATAAAACTGATTTCAGCAGCAGCTCTCTCTGCTCTGCATGCCATTCTGCCTTCTTTAGATGCGGCCGCAGCTCTAGTTTCTGAGCGGCTCTCGCAACCTGAGCATTGTGTAGGATTCTTATAGCCTCTTATAGCTTCTTGATAGCCCTCGATAATTATCAATTAAAAATAGATTAATAATCGATATCGATCTGAAGCGACAACATGTTACCATTCAAATTCAAGAACCAGTCATTATTACTCAGCTTTATTTACTCGAATTTTATTTACTCAAAAATAACTTGTTTTAGCGAAGACATTGTTCGACAAAAAAAACTATATCTTCTAAAACAGGGGTGCCCAAGCCTATTCCGCAAGCCACGCATTTGTTTTTGCTTTATCCAAAGGAATAGCCCGCGCGCATACCGTTTACGCGGCCATAAGATTGTAAAAAGCAAAAACAATTTCATATGCGTGCCCTCCTCTCTTTCTTTCCGAACGGATTTGTTGTTGGCGCGTGCGGAACTGCAACAACAACATCATATGTGACTCTCTTCTCTCTCTCCTATGTCTCTGGCAAATTAAAAAGCAACAGCAATGTTGCCTTTACGTAGTCAGCGTTCGCACGCGAGTGCTTGAGACAGCAATGACTACACGCACACTCACACACCCAAACAAAAATCGGTTTTCTATTTCTTGTGGTTGTTCTTGCTTGAGCTGTATTTTGTGCATTTGTATTGGCTTTCACGCGCTCGTAAGCTCATTCTGGGCACCCCTGTTCTAAAGTATTTTGAATTTCAAAAAATCCTTTTAGGGCAATATTCTCAAATATCCAAATAAATAAATCCAAATAAATGCAAAAAAAATCGATAAAAAAAATTTTCGTATGGAGAATCCCAACTTAAAGGAGATGCCATAAAAATTGCCACAGAGTATAAGTATCTTGGAGTGTGTTTTACACATACCCTTGCCTTCAAAGAACATATGGGCAAGATTTCTTTTACTTTTGCCATCTAAAATCTTTCTGAGGGTACGAATGGTCAAAAAAGAATGCACAAGAAACCATGAGAAACTATGTGATTGCAATAAACTTTCAGTTTTACCTTCGCATTATAATGGAAACCACATAAAATGTATGATGGAACAAAATGTCGCATGCGAAGTGTCGCGTGCGACAGTGATTAAAATTAAATAAAAAATAAACTACTTAATATTTTTGAATCAAATAAAAAATATTTTTAAGATCCATCAATGCATAATATTTTAAAATTAATCGCATTAAAATATTCTTCCAGGATCCGCTGAAATCAGTGTTAGAACTGTTCACCTTAAAAGCGACTTCTGTTTTTGTCGCATGCGAATGCATTGGTTTTTTGTAATTATCTTGAAAACGAACAATTGTCCAAAATCAACTTTAGCACCAATTATAGTGCTAATCAAGAGCTATAAGTTTCGTCTCTTGTCAAAATAAAATACTGTTTTGGCATATGTTTTTCTTCACTTTGAATGCGTACGAATGTCGCATTCGACATTTGAGAAATGCCCATATATTGAGAAGAAACGCTGAAGTAAAAGCCAGTATCAACTGCATTTGGAACACCTTTTTGGCAAAACCTAAAGTAAGCACCAGAGCCAAATGGAAACTGTTAAACGCTGTATGCAGAGCAGTTCAGACTTATGCCTCACAGGTATGGGGATTTTGCTATTTTGAGGTGGTGGATAGTCTGCAATCATATTTTTTGAAGAAAATTCTAAGGTTACGAATGCCGAATGCCCCTGGATCGCTCTAGCCTTGAAGACTTGCGTAGATGTTGCGCACTACTATACCTTAAACTTATACCTTGGGTACGTAGGGAAAACCCTTTTTTTATGGGGAGAGTCGACTGCCATATGTTCTTAAATTCGAGATAATAGGAAAAAATAATTTTTGGGCACAAGAGCTGCATAAGGTATGCGCTCCTCTCACCCTCATCTGGAAAGATGGTCTAGGCTAGAATGGAATACAATGAGAATCAGCATAATGGAAGCTTTTAGACAGAAGACGCATGCGGAATGGATGACGCGGAAAGGATCCAGCCAAATAAGAATATACAGATATCTCGACCATACAGCTGACCTTAAATTGCAACACCTGGCAACCAGCAAAATCTCATGGGTGATGAATGCACGTCTTGACCTTATCACGTTGTCATCAAATATGTACAACAGACCGGTAAACATACCTTGCCCACTCTATAATACCGGAGAAAATGAGGATCTGATGCACTTTTTAGGAAGATGTCCATGGCTTAAAGATCACAGATGGGCGACCCTCGGCAACTCATATTTTACGAAGAAGGAGCTACATGACGATAAAACTAACGAGAATTGGGAGGGACTGGTATCCTACATTAAAAAAGCTATGCTTTATAGCAGGCATTCCCAAGAGCAGCAAACGACAGAGCACTCACCAATACTCACAAAAATAAGCACCAGTACCAATAATGAAATTGTTGTTGCTCAGTTTGGTCAAAGAAGAGATTTAAACCGGTTTTTGTTCTACGCGACTCACACACACGAAACCGTTTGCATGTGTGTCGTTTTGTATACGTAGCGCCCTGGATGTATACGATCATTGATTTCCTATCTTCGGTGCAATTACAAAAACAATACGTACTCAAAGAGCATTTGGCTGGGCATCGCTGCTTTATAGTAAAGAGATTTTGGAACCACTATAATATACAACATTATAAATGAAATAGAACAAACACCAAAAAGCAGGCACATGAGTCAAAGCCCCGTACTGCTGAACGGTCTGATATCTTGGGAAGACCAGGGAAGTCAGGCGTAGTAAGCGGGTGCAGGGTGAGGCAAAATGTGCTTGACCGATGGACGGTTGATGCAACCAAGTCGGTTATGATATTCTTAGTTTCTATTTTATTTATTCACAATGTTAATCACCATGTTATTCTGTAATTTTAGTTTTATTCACTTTGTTATATGTATTTGAAAACATTTTGATTTATAAAAAATTATTATTATTAGTACCTTTTTTGTAACTTTACCTTTACCTAGGCACTAGAAATTTCGAATATCTTTTACCTTACCTAGGTATAATTTTTGGCATTTACACTGTACCTTACCTAGGTAAGAAAAATTAATACTTTTCCAATCACTGGTTAAATATTAGATTATGTAACAGACAGTGCTATCTAGAAGATGTGAAATCGGCCCTTAAAGTCATCTAAAAAGTCGAAAGGAATACTGAGATAGCAAAATGCCCATGAATTAGGGAAATTTAGTCGCACAAACGACCGCTATAGTCCAACTCACTGCTAGATTCAAAAAGCTTATAAACCTGGCACGGGCAGTGAGTGACCCTGCTGTGCGGGAGGTGATCAAATAAAAAGTTTTTTCTTGTTTTAGAAAAAACTAACACATCCGGTCATCATCACCATCTATTGGCGCCAGCTGTGAAGAAACTAGCCATGAAAAAACTTTTCAAACTTGGCCGTTCGGATTCGGAGTTAAACTGTAGGTTTCTTTTTCTTGTGCAAAAATTATAGGCACGCACGCCAAGAGATTGAGAGAAGCTTGGCTTGTGGCCCAGTGCGCTGTGTAAAACCAATTGTTTATTTATTTAAACCTGAAACCCAAGCAATTGCATAAAAACCATATACTATTGTGGGCAAAAAATACCGGGAAATTTGAATTTAAATTTTTTTGGGATTCCGATAGCGACAAATGTTTTATTATCCCCTTGTAGAGGGTATATTAAAATTGTTCAGATGTTTGTAACGCATAGAAGGAAGCATCTCCGACCACATGAAGTATATATAATCTTGATCAGCATGACGAGCTGAGTTCATATAGCCATGTCCGTCCGTCCATCTGTTTCTATGCTATCCCCTCTGTCAGTTTTAAAGCTATCTTATCCAAACTTAGCACGAAGCCTTTTGGTACAAATACGCTGCACATTTGTCGGAATCGGCCGGATCGGATGACTATATCATATACCTGCCATAGGAACTATCGGTCGAAAAAGTAGTTTTAGTTAGAAAAACTTGTTTGTCTTCAACGGAAACGTGCCCAACCCTCGTGTTTTCAAGATTTCTATGCTTCCACTTAATTCCACCAAGTTTGATAAAAATCGGCCAACTATATAGTATAGCTGCCATACAAAAGATATGTCTGGAAAAAAGTCTTAGTAGGAAAATCTTTTTTGTTTTCAATGCTTTCGCTCCCAAACTTGTTGTAATTTAATAAAATAAATTTTCTTCAGATGCAGTTTTAGTATTAAGCTGCATAAATTCTTTAAGTCAACGAACGCACACAGGCGTCGAGACATCGTCACAAGACCGAATGAATTGGACTCCTTAAATATGTTTTTAGTTTCTTGAGCGAGCAGCGCACAAATGCATTTGTGTGTGTATGTGTGAGTATGCTAAGCGACGACGCGCTGAGCGTCAAAGTCGCTGACTCTGCAATCTTATGCAGAGACCCAAGTGGGTGATCATATTTCCTTATGGGAAACAAAGAAAGAATCTAAGTGAGCTTTTGGGTTTATATACTTATGGATGCAACAAAGTGTTACATAGGGTGCTCATGTATATATGAATTATTGTTATATTTAAAACACAGCATATGCGCGCTACACCTCCCCTGTTAAAACGAATAACGTATATACATGAAGTTATTCTAAAATAGTGTAAGGGTGTATATAAAAATTATGTGCTTAAATATAGAATTAAGCTTATTTATATTTATGATGGTATTATGATCATTGAAAAATGAAATCAAAAAAATAAAAATAATTATTCAAAATAAAATTTTTTTTTTTTTAATTCAAATATTTAAAAATGGATATTTTATAAAGATTTATTTTAATTACTTTTTTGTTTTTTGTTTTTATATTAACTCATTTATTCGTTCATTCATACTTTAATAATATTTGTTTGATTTTTTTTTTTGGATTTAGGTGTTACATGGTTTTAACCTGTCTTTATGTACTATTTGATATTTCTTTCCTATTCTAATTGTAATGTTATCCATATCTTCTATCTTTTCTACTTTATACGGGCCAACATAGTTGTTATCTAGTTTGTGCCCTGATTCGTTTCTTAATAAAACTAAGTCTCCTACTTCTAATAGAAAATCATTTGTTTTCTTATCGTAGAGCGTTTTTCCCTATCTAGCATAATTCTAGCTCTTTTGTAGGCTAATTCTAATCTAAACTTTTCTTCTTTAGCATAGTCGTCTATATTGTATAAAGGTTCTATTCTATCTTGTTTGTTAAAATTAATGAATTGTCTCGGTGGCCTTCCGAAAACAAATTCATATGGGCAGTAGTCATGTACTTCTGATGTGGTTGTATTGAAACAATAGGTGAAATAGTTTAACCATATGTCCCAATCGTTTTTGTCAATCGAAATATACGAACGTTAAATGTTCGATGACTGCGCTCAATGGTACCAAGAGTTTGATGATGGTACGCTGTTGAGTTTTCATGTATTTGCAAAGGTCAATGATTAGTGAATTTTTATATTCAGTACCCATGTCCGTAATGAATTTCTTCATAGGACCATACTTGAGTACGAATGATTCAAAGATTGCTTTAGCAACTGTTTTAGCACTTTTGTTTGGTACTGGTATAGTGACTAAATATTTTGTTAAGTCGCAGATAATGGTTACTGCGTACTCATTGCCATTCTCGGTTTTTGGGAGTGGACCAATAGTATCAATCAGTACAGTATCAAATGCTGTTGCTGTCGTTGTAGTTATGGTCATTGGTGTTTTTGTATGTATAGTTGTTTTGGCATTTCAAACAAGTCTTGACATAATTTCTTATTGTTTTAGTCATGGGGGGCCAATAAAAATAATTTCGTATTTTCGACAGGGTACGCGTAATCCCTGAGTGACCTCTTCTATTGGTTCATCATGGTATTTTGACAGAATTGCTTTAATTTGAGTTTTATCATTTTTGTCTATAATGGTCACCTTTGGTAGTATGCATACTTGAACTTGTTACAATCGAACTTGCTATTATTATTCCCGGTTGTATCTCCTGATTGGGTACTAAAACCGTTTATTCACTAGTCTTTAAACTTACTTGTCGTATGACTTCAGATCTAGCGGGTAATAATAAAGAGTCATTCTCGAGTGAGTGACATTGGTATTTGAATGTGAAATTTTTTGGGCGCAAAATAATGGTATCTTGCTCCTGTTGAAAATCTAATGAGCAATTATATTTTTTGATAAAATCAGAGCCTAATATACCATATGTTGGTATTGAGAAACTTTCTGGTACTACATGGAAATCATGTGGTACTATATACTTGTCTCTAAGTAGTTGTAGAGGTACTAGACCATAAGAAGTAGTTTTTTCTTCTCCAATACCTGTTATATGGCTTATGATGTTAGTATTTAAGTTTTGATATTCATTTGGTTGGTGTTTTATCACCGAAATATCTGCTCCTGTATCTAGCAAAAATATAAGTGTTGTTTTTGTTTCTGAATTTTGAAGTGCAACTATATTGCCTAGATTGAGATTTAATGCGTATACCTTTTCTGATTGTTGTTGCTCAAGGGGGTTTGAGCGTTTTCCGAATTTGCTGTTCGGGTGTTGTGATTATTATTATTGTTTTGTCTTCGCCAGTTATTTCGGTTGTTTTGGCCTCTGTAGCTGCCATTGTTTTGGCCTCTATAGCTGCCATTATTGGCACCACGGCCACGGTTGTTGTAACCGTTGTAATTGTTATTATAATAGTTTTGTTGGCTTCCTTGGTTACCTTGATAACCTCTGCCTCTGTTTCCTGTATTTTGGTAATTACCACGTCCATTGTGTCCGCGGTGTCCTCTATTTGTGTAATAGAGTACGGTATCTGTTTTTCCTGTTGCTTCCGATCAACTATTGACGAATTTTGAGATAGCGTTTTGTACACTGTATTTTGAAGCCAGTTCAGGGGTGAGTCCATCATTAATGTATGCTCCCTCTAAACTTTTTGTTAGTTGGTCAATTTCCTTTGTGTATTGAGTGGCGGTCTTTTTCTTTTGCTGAAGATTCATAAGTTTTGCTGAAATGACTTCAACAGACTCTCCTTTAACAGTATTTCTCAGTTTGGTTTGTATCTGAGATATGGTACTTTCGATACCGATCAAGTTTCTTGCATGTCCTTTTAATTTTGTTTTTATTAAAGAGACTGCAGTTGTCTCATGGTTCTCTTTAATAGTGTCAACCAGCGATAGTGCGTCTAAGAAACTCTGCAAATTTTCTGCCTTGCCATCAAAATCTGGAATCAGACTTGCGGCTGTTTTTAGGAATTCTACCATGGTCTGTGCCATAGTGAATAATTTTTCTTATCAGATAGTATAGAAAAAATGAATATGTTAATATCTGATCAGAGATATGTTTTCAATCTGAGTCTCAAATTACTTTTACTCATTGGGGTAGGTTGTTAATTTCTAATTGAGTTTCGTATTCTATTTGTAGTCAGGGGTGTCCCAGAAGTCTCTAGAGACTTAAAAAAATTGGGGACAGCCCTGATTAATAGGGAATGAGTTTTGTTTTTAACTATTGTTTATTTGTTTGTTTGGTAGGAATTGCTTTTTCGAAATCAGCATGTTCTTTGTCTTTCTTCTCCATGTTATATGGATACTTGGGACAAAAATGATTGATTTATATGAATGAATGAATTAAATTTTGTCGATGTCATTGCCTTGGCTCAAAAATCTCTTTTTTATTGATTTTTTATGAATCAAGTAAACTTTTAATGCTGTATTGGCAGCAACCAGTACAACAAGAATCAACCATAGAAGGTAAATGGAGTCTAGGTGTGGTGTATGATCCACAATTTCGATTTCATTTACGACATTGGCTGTCTTGCCATTCGCCTTAGATTGGGTTTTGGCCATATTCATCGAATTTTGTTTGTTGGTAAAAATATTAATCAAAAATAACTATTTGTTTTTTGCGAAGTTTGATGTGTTTGTGAGCGATTTATGCATGGTGCAGTTTACAATTGCAAAGTGATTAAATTTACACTGTACCATGCATGTTAGTAATTATGATATGAATGTGTAATTGGTGTTTTTTTTTTGTTAATGATCTTATCTAACGTACCCAGCTCATTACTCTTTAAGGGTACTCAAAAAAATTGCGAACTTCCAATAAATTTAACCGCTTTTAAAAAAATTAATGTTGGCGCACTTTGTTGCGCAGCCGGACTTCTTTGACAGATTTCTTCCGCTTCGGAATCCTTCCCTCGATGGTGCAGACGCCGGCCTATATGCCTCTCGCACTTATTTCTTCTTGGTTTACCTGTATTCCATCGGTGGTGCAGACGGCGGCCTATATACCTCCCGCACTTATTTTTTCTTGTTACTTGTAGTCCCTCGGTGGTGCAGACGGCGGCCTGTATGCCTCCCGCACTTATTTCTTTATCCTCTTGGTCAACCGGGGAACTTGCTATGTCCCCGTTGCTTCCCTCTCGCTGCCCAAAGCCTCGCCACGGCTTTGGTGAATTAAATTTTTAGAACTGTTAAAAAGTTTTTTAGGTTTGTTCTCCGGTTGCCTCCGGTTTAAAAAAAAAAAATGTTATTATTTGTTTTTTTCACACATTACCCATAGTTATTAGGTTTTAATTTGAACCACGGATAATTTGGCTTTTGGGTTTATATTGCTCATGTATATATGCATTATTGTTATATTTAAAACACAGCATATTCGCGCTACATTGTTACTGATCAATATTCTATGCCACCACACAATTTTGCCAAGTTTGATCGAAATCGGATGACACTAGCATATAGCTGCCATAGGAACTTTCGGTCGAAAAAGAAGTTCTAGTGAGAAAAAGTTTTTTTTTGCAATTGTACCGTCATTAAACTTTCAAGTTATGAATATTATCGGTTTCCACACAATTTTGGGGAGTTTGGTCAAAATCTGATATATATATCATTACATGGCAGTTAACAAACCTGCAAGTAAATGGTCGAAGTAGTGGCGCCATCTATTGCTGAGTTTGGGGAATAACTGAGCTAAGAATGTTCGGCGAAAATCATTTAAAACCTTAATTTAAAAAACGAGAGCGTAAGTTAAAGTCGGCTCTAACCGACTTCGATATACCCGTTACTCATGAAAACAAATGTTTAATAGCCTTCCTGTGTGCCTGAGGTGGGACAGCCGAAAAGTATGCAACACTTTTTACTCGGCTATTTATCATCCGATCTTGATGAAAATTTAAGGGCTTATAGATATTGCGAATATGCATGTACGTTTTAAATTTCATTGTGGGAGTTATTCAACATTTTTTATTGTGGGGGCGGGGGTGGGCGTGGCAAAAATTTGAAATAAACTTGATCTGCGTGCAGACAATAGGAGTTTAGATTTCAAATTTGGCTGCTCTAGCTCTTCTAGTCTCTGAGATCTAGGTGTTCATACAGACAGACGGACGGACGGACAGACGGAAATGGCTGTATCGACTCGGCTGTTGCTGCTGATCAAGAATATATATACTTTATATGGTCGGAAATGATTCCTTCTGCCTGTTACATACATTTGCACGACTTTAGTAGACCCTTTTACTCTACGAGTAACGGGTATAAAAAGGGGAAAGCTAACTTCGACTCGACCGAAGTTTAAATACCCTTGTAGCTTGTTTAATTTATATAAATTAAGGTTTTAAATGTTTTTCGTCGAACATTCTTAGCTGAGTTATTTTCCAAACTCAGCAATAGATGGCGCCACTACTTTGACCATTTGCTTGCCAGTATGTTATATGGCAGCTATATATTCATCAGATTTGGATCAAACTCGTCAAAATTGTGTGGGAACCGATAATATTTATAACTGGAAAGCTTAAAGACGCTACCATTGAAAACAAAAAAGTTTTTCTCACTAGAACTACATTTTCAACCGATCGTTCCTATGGCAGCTATAAGGTATAGTCATCCGATTTGGATCAAACTTGGCAAAATTGTGTGGTAGCAACAAGTTTGAGAGCGATAGCATTGAAAACAAAAAAGTTTTTCCTACTAAGACTTTTTCTCTGAACTAATTTTTGTATGGCAGTTGTCCGATTTTCATCAAAACTTGGTGGAAGTATGTAAAATCATAGAAAACTAAAAAATGTAGAGGGTATATTAAAATTGTCCAGATGTTTGTAACGCATAGAATGCATGTGGTCTCCGACCACACAAAGTATAAATATTCTTGATCAGCATGACGAGCTGAGTTGATATAGCCATGTCCGTCTGTCCGTCTGTTTCTATGCTATCTCCTCCGTCAGTTTTAAAGCTTTCGTAACCAAACTTTGAACGAAGTCTTTTGGTACAAATACGCTGCACATTTGTCGGAACCGGCCGGATCGGATGATAGCATATAGCTGCCATAGGAGCGATCGGTTGAAAAAGTAGTTCTAGTGAGAAAAACTTTTTTGTTTTCAATGGTAGCGTCTTTATGCTTTCCAGTTATGAATATTATTGATTTCCACACAATTTTGACGAGTTTGATCCAAATCTGATGAATATATAGTATAGCTGCCATATAACAAACTTAAAAGTAAATGGTCTAAGTAGTGGCGCCATCTATTGCAGAGTTTGGAAATAACTCAGCTAAGAATGTTCGACGAAAATCATTTAAAACCTTAATTTATATAAACTAAACAAGCTACAAGGGTATATAAACTTCGGTCGAGCCGAAGTTAGCTTTCCCCTATTTTTTTGTTTTCAATGCAAACGCCCCCAAACCTCGTATTTTTAAGTTTTCCCTGCTTCCACATAATTCTACTAAGTTTTATGAAAATCGGACAACTATATAGTATAGCTGCCATACAAAAGATATGTCTGAAAAAAAGTCTTAGTAGGAAAAACTTTTTTCAATGCTATCGCTCCTAAACTTGTTACTGATCAATATTATATGCTACCACACAATTCTACCAAGTTTGATCCAAATCGGATGACTATAGCATATAGCTGCCATGGGAACTAGCGGTCGAAAAAGAAGATCTAGTGAGAACAACTTTTTTGTTTTAAATGGTAGCGTCTTTATACCTTCCAGTTGTGAATATTATCAGTTTCCACAAAACTTTGGGGAGTTTGGTCAAAATCGGATGAATATATCGTATAGCTGCCATATAACAAACTGGCAAGCAAATGCTCAAAGTAGTGGCGCCATCAAGCTGCAAGGGTATATAAACTTCGGTCGAGCCGAAGTTAGCTTTCCTCTATTTTTTTAAGTTGACAACACTGGCACTGACATCTGGTTACACGTCAAAATATTTATAAGTGTTTGAGATACGCGTCCTTTTGTAAACAGCTAAAAGTGAATTTTTCGTTTTTTATAATGTTTGAAACTATTCAACTACGCAGTTCCATTAAATTTTGTGTTGAAAATGTTGCAGAAGGCCTTCGGTGAGCAAGCTCTATCGAAAACAACAGTATATTAGTGGTACAAAGTGTTCAATGAGGGTCGGGAAAGCGTTGAAGACAAGGCACGGCCAGGACGACTATCAACATCATCTGATGAGCTACCCGTCAACAAAATCAAAGAATTGGTGCGCCAAAATGGTCGATTGACAGTCCGAGACCTTACTGACCTTTTTGGAATATCGAAAGGATCAGCGAAACCCATGTTGAGTGACCATTTGGGCCTCAGAAAAACGCTCAATTTCATGGAAAACTGAAACACTAATTCGTGATCATTTCGCCAAAAACTCGACCCATATCGATCCGCAACCATTGTATTCGTCTGACTTAGCACCATATAACTTTTGACCATTTGCTAAACTCAAGCGACCGCTCCGTGGACACCGTTTTGTATCGATAGAAGAGATAGATACCTAAACGGAGGAGGAATTGAAGGCTATACCGGAAGAGGACTTTGCAGCATGTTTTGAAAATTGTAAAAAACGTTGGCACTAGTGTATTGCATCCGGGGGAGACTACTTTGAGGGGGATGAAATAAATTTACAAGAATAATAAATAAGAAAATAAATAATAAATTTGATTTATAAGCAGATTCCCGGTATTTTTTGGCCCACACTAGTACTAAAATTCCATATATGTATTCTTCATTGTTGTTTACTCAAATAGCTGAGTCTTGGTCGATTATCCATACAATAAGAGAAATGCGATTTTGGGCAGGATTGCTTAAATTTCGAGGTTAGCTTAGGTTAGGTTGAGATGGCTACGGGCAATAAATAAATGTTACCTTTCAACTGATCCATTGAAAAAGGAAAATACATAAAAGGTTCGCCGAAAACACGAAAAGCACACGAAGAATTGAGAACTCAGAAGTAAGGGGACATTAAAGATGAGTGTTTTTGCCTGAAAAAATTGAAAAAAATGGATTACACCAAAAAAAAATTCAAAAAGAGCCATTTTTGTTAAAAAAGAGACAACAATTTCCTCCCTTATTCATGCTATATTTTCATTTAATAAAATAAAAAATATCTTTCTCACTAAAGTTATACAACCATTTCATTTCTTGAGTATTTTTAAACGTACAAATAAACCCAAATAATTTCTGTGGCAATAAGGCATATCAGCATAACTCGAGTTATGTTAAAATTGGGATTTTAATACCAATAGCTTTCTCGGTTTTAATTCTATATTGTGGCCACACTGAGGGAAAAATGCTCTGAAATTTTAATATTTACACTTTGACTTTAATATTTTCACCATAGATTCAGCGTTAAATATGGAATTCGTAAATTCGTGTGTACACTTTAATTTAAATATGAAAATATTAAAAAAAATTTTTTTTTTTCATTTAATTCCTAATCCAATTAATTTGTTCCGAATCAATAGTAGGAGTCCCCCATTAAAGCCACCACCAGTTGGACTCTGAAAAACACCGAACTATATTATTTAATTGTATTTAAAAATGTTTACACTTACTCTGCGGGGATTCGAGCTCTGGACCCTTGGTCTGAACACAATTGGAACGTCCTCTCTACCGGTTGCGCTATTGCGCGCTCTGGCGGAAAGCCTTCTAAGATACTACTTGTATTTAATTGAATCTACCATCTTCCTAAGAACATCAAACCACTTGTAATTCTCAAGTTTGAATTCACCGAATTGTTCATAAAAATGGCGCAAAGAAAATTAGGTGATTAAATATGATTCTAGTTAAATCAAATTGCATATTAATTGATTTTATTACAAAAATTGAATAGTAAAATCAAATATGATTGTTATAGTTTTTACTATGCCATTTTTCCCTGAGTGCAAATTTCACACCAATCGAATGAGTGGTTATAAAGTTAAAACGCTAAAACAAAACAACAAAGGTCTTGAGAAATCTGAATAAGTATTGGTAAGTCAAAATACTAAAATAATAACTCGATCTTCTCAAAAAGACTTATTCGAGTATACTTAAAGAAAATTAAAATAATTTTATTTCTTTTGTAACCGTTGTCGCTTGAACCAAAGTGGCAACCCCGCGGTGAAACAGCAGCCGTCTACGTAAGCAGCAAACCGAACAGCTGTTGTGTGGCGGGCGACAATGACTTGGAAATCAACATAGGAGCGAATTGGAAGAAGAGCCGTTATACACAAATAACGGGGACATGGCGAGATTATTTAACTGGCGGCAGAGGAGACCTAAAGAAGAGTTAGCAGAAACATCTAGACGCGTGCAGTTGTTGCCAAGCCACGTTTAACACGTGTTTTTTAATATCATCAATTACCTTCAAACTATTTTATATCTTCAAGAATAGCTTCGAACAGATACCTTCTACCTTCAAGCAAATATCAAACTGTATGAAATCGTAAAATAAATGAAGTATTAACAAATGTTCAAAACGCTTTAATTGGAACCTGATCGCACTCAAGCGACGTGAGCCAACATTTTAAAAAACACTGGTGCCGCGTCAATACAGTTCTGGGCCGCCAACATTGGGCAGCCACATTAACGCAGCAATACACCGGCTAACAACAACAACAACAGCGTGGTCGCGAGGAGATCGTTGCCAATAACCAAGGGACAACGCTTACGACCAGGATGAGTGACGACGAAGGCGCTCCCATGGCAGGGTCGAATAATGAAAACTCCAGCTTGCAAGAGAATGTTCTGGCGAGAAGCAGCAATCCGGCTGCACAGGGAGCAGAGGCAGGCGTAAGTTCTGTGGAGATGTCTCATGTTAGAGGTACGCATACGGGCGTGACCACAGTGGACTCTATTGCCACAACTGACGTGTCCACAGGCTGTGGAGTCACATGGTCACACCAAGGGGCCCAAAGTCAACATTTCGCAGCGCAACCGGGCGTTGTGTGGGGCAATCAGTGGATTTCGCCCATAGCAGGTGGAGGAATGGCGCGGCATATGGCCACGCAACCTGGTGGCATAGTACCAGGCAATTTGCTACATTCTACAGTGGAATTTAGCAGCAGTGGCGTTGGGGAAGGACCGACAGTGATCAGAGCTGCACCACACCCTCAGGCGAGCTATCTATCAGGCGCAGGATTTGGTCCTGCCTACGGATCAGCTTGCACGTGTTCTGTGGCGTTTGGAGGAGTGCAGAGCCACACAGAAAAAAATAAGATCAGGTATTTCAATATCATATCAGTAATATCAATATTTGCATGTCAAAGTGAAACTATTTAATATCAATATGAACCTGTAATACCACATTGATACTAAAAATATTATATTGAAATGTGAAATGATCAAAGTGATGTGAAAAATGACCTAGTGATATGATTTCAGATCAAAGTAGACATCGAAATTCTGAAAGTGGAAAGAGACACACAGAGTTTCTCAAATCAAAGAGAGACAGCAATAGTCTATCTCGAAAAAAGCAAAAACAATGCTCATTGCTCTGCTGCCGCAAGCGCGAAAACGAGTGCCGGTCGTTTTTTCTTCGTTAACGTTTCGAAGTTGGCGTCGGGTTTGCAGCGAACTTCTAGCTTCTTCTTGCGAATTTCGTAATTCGATCTGTGCTGGCGCGTGTGAGAGGTTAGTATAAAAAAATAGAGGAAAGCTAACTTCGGCTCGACCGAAGTTTATATACCCTTGTAGCTTGTATGATTTTTATAAATTAGTAGCCCGATTCCACTGACACAAATATGTACATTCGGCCAAATGTACACATTTTTGACAATGCCTCCTATATATATATTCTACACCTAATATCTATGGCTGCTGTACTATATAGTTGTCCTATCAAACTTGGTGGAATTATGTGAAAGCATAGAAAACTTGTAAGTACAAGGTTCGGGGACGTTTGCGTTGAAGACGAAAAAGTTTTTCTCACTAAAACAACATTTTCGACCGATGGTTCCTTTGGCAGCTATATGCTATAGTCATCCGATCTGGCCGGTTCCGACAAATGAGCTGCGTATTTGTACCAAAAGACTTCGTGCAAAGTTTGGTTAAGATAGCTTTAAAACTGACGGAGGAGATAGCATAGAAACAGACGGACGGACTGACGGACATGGCTATATCAACTCAGCTCGTCATGCTGATCAAGAATATATAATTCCATTCTATGAGCTGATACAAAAACTAAACATTGAAAAATTCGTGTACGAAAAGTTAATTGGTAAGTTTTGTTTTGAAATAATTATTCTTCTCAATATATTAATTTTACAATTTTTCTAGAGTGCGGATTTGAATTCGACCGCCGTAATTACATTTCTTCCAGCGACAAAGAGCAGATTTTTCCAGAAAGATAATTGTCAAAATAATTGTATAATATATTATAAAAATATTGTTTTGATATTATAAAAATATTGCATTGGTACTACAATAATACCCTCTTGATATTTTAAAAATATTTATTTGATACTAAAACAATGTCCTACAGCTATTTTGAAAATATAGCTTTGCTACTATAATAATATGTCATTGATATTAACCAATATCAAATTGTTGATCTGAAAAAATATCACGTTGATGTGTTCGAAATGTCAAAGTGATGTATTCGAACATATCATCTGGGTATTTTTCAGATGAAGGCCGATTTGAAACTACAAAATATCAGATTGATACTAAATATCGCGATCTTTTTTTTCTGTGCAGGTGTTTCCCACACCACGATTAGGAGGAGTTTACGCAGCGCAATCGCCATTGCGTAATACAGTTGAGAGACAGACAGCGGCGCGGGATAGTTGGCAAACAGCACCCACGTGTTTTTCCGGCACAAACTCGGCGCCGGACGTATCGCTTACAGCCTCACAGATAGCGACTAGGCAAGTAATCACGAAAGATCTTCCGTATTTTTCAGGCAACCCTGTAGAGTGGCCAATGTTCATTGTTAACTACGAGCAGTCGACGGAACGCTGTGGGTTCAGCGATCAAGAAAACCAGATTCGACTGCAGAAGAGCTTAAAAGGTGCTGCTTTAGAGGCTGTACGCGGAAAATTAATGGTGCCTGCTACAGTGACGCAGGTCATAGAGACGCTGAGGATGCTTTACGGGCGACCAGATGTCATACATCACACGCTGCAGATGAAATTACGTATGGAGTCGGCTGTGAAATCGAGCAATTTGGAGAGTGTGGTTCGCTTGGCACTTGCAGTTCAAAACTACCGAGCCACAGTGAACGCGATCGGACTCTCTGAATATTTAAGCGACCCAATGCTTTTACGCAGTTTGTTGGACAAGCTGCCATGTGACCTGAAGCTGGACTGGGCACGTCAAAGTGCTACTTTGCCCAGGGTGGACATCGCAATATTTGATGACTGTGAGACAAGGGCGTCCAACAGAACCACAAAGGCGAGGCTCATGATTCACAGCGACAAAAGCACCGATTTATCTAAAGAATGCCGCAAGTGTATGGGGTCTCATAAACTGGAAGAATGTAAGGAGTTCTCATCCCTGAGCAACCAGAACAGGTTTCTGTTCATCAAGGAGTACAGACTATGTTGGCGGTGCTTTGGTAAGCATTTTCTAAAGCATTGCAGGTCAAAACGATCGTGCAGCGTAGATGGCTGCAGAAATGAGCATCATCCTCTTTTACATAACTCAAAGAGGAGCGGATCGAATACCGCTGGAACGAGTCAGAAGGAGGATGCGATTATTCTGCATACTGGGCAGAACGATAAGGCGCTATTCCGGTACGTTCCAGTGACAATGTCCGTCCCACAAAATCAGTGTAGACATTCGCACTAATAGACGAAGGGTCGGCGTGCACCTTGCTGGAGATCCGTGTGGCGGAAGAACTTGGAATCGATGGTCCTTCAGAGGAGTTGTGTCTAAGGCGGACTGGTGACATAACACAAAGCGAACCTGAGTCCAAGAGAGTGACACTAAGTATCGCATACCGCGATAAGGCTGCGCACAGATATACATTAAAGAACGTTCCGACAATATCAAGTCTGGATCTGTCGATTCAAACGCTGGACAATTCAGTCCTGCAAGCGCATCCGCATCTACAGAGACTGCCAATACGAACCTACACAGAGGCACGGGCATCGATAATAATTGGTCTGGACAATGCTAAACTCGGAGTGCCGTTGGCTGTGAGAGTCTAATGGTGCCGAATTCATAGCTACCAAATCAAGGCTGGGCTGGTCATTGTATGGGCGCAGCAGCTATAAAGGTCGGCAGGGGCAGAGAGTAATGCACATTTGCGACTGCAGCACCGACAGGAATAGACTGAATAGAGTTTTCGTCATCTAGAGGCATGGCGATGCAGAGGCTGACATGTCTAGAGTCCCGCATGGCACGCAACGAGGAGTTGCGAGAATTCGTAAACAATCAAATTCGAAGTTACGAACAACAAGGATATGTGCGCAAGCTGGAAGCGCACGAGATCGAAGATGAGAATCGAGCATGGTACCTGCCAATATGTGTAATCACTAATGCAAATAAAGGCAAGTCGAGGCTGGTATGGGATGCTGCAGCGAAGGTCAATGGCGTCGCTCTCAATTCGGTGCTTCCCAAGGGTCCTGACCTATTGCCCTCATTGGTTGGAGTGCTACTGAGGTTCAGGGAGAAGCCAATTGCAGTCTGTGGGGACATTCGAGAAATGTTTCATCAGGTGAAGGTGCGACGAAAAGACCAAGCAGCACAGCAGTTTCTTTGGCGTTATGGAGACCAAAGCAGAGAACCAGATAGGTATACCATGCAAGTAATGACATTTGGTGCTTCTTGTTTCTTAGCAGCAGCCAACTTTGTGAAGAACAAGAACGCGGGTCGTTTTGCGGGAGAGTTTCCAGTCGCAGTGGGTGCAATCCTCCGGAACACCTTTGTGGACGACTGGCTGCAAAGCGGCGAATCAGAAGAAGAGATGGCTCAGATGGCTGTGCAAGTGAGAGCCATTCATGCGGATGGCGGCTTTGAGATGCGTGGCTGGGTATCCAACTCAGCAGCAGTTATGCGTGCACTCACTGGAGCATCTGAGCAAATGGAAAGGTGCATCGACAGCCGAGAATCGATGCAAGAGAGGGTGCTGGGTATGTGGTGGAGGCCCCAGACAGACGAGCTCACGTTTGTCCAAAAGTTCAACGAATCCATATTCGACGAAAAGGCGGTGACAACACAGCGGCACGTATTGCGCATAGTAATGTCATTATTTGACCCGCTAGGACTCTTGGGCTTCTACATAATCCAGACCAAGATGATTTTGCAAGACGTATGGAGATCTGCGGTCGGCTGGGATGGAGAGCGTGGCTACGAATGCTACGTGAAATAGGGAAACTGCGCATACCGCACTGTCTTGATATGGTGAGAGGTGCTAATAATTTAGAATTGCATATATTTACAGATGCAAGCCTACGCGGCTGTAGCGCTCCTCCGGACCGAGAAGCAAGGAGATGTATGCTGTTCTCTGGACTTCGAGCATTTTTTAGACTGATTCCAAGAACGTGCTATTTTGGATACGATCTGATGCCCGGAAATACCATCAGTTTGTGGCGTTGCGCATAGGCGAAATTCAGGAAGATTCGGATGTCGAGGAATGGAGATGGGTGCCATCGGCACTTAATGTAGCAGACGATGGGACTAAGAGGACAAAAGAGCTGAGCTTCGAAGGCAGTTCAAGATGGTTCACAGGGCCACCATTTTTGTACAAGGACGAGGCAAGCTGGCCTCAAACCGATCTGAGCTGTGGCCAAGACAACCTAGAGAGGCTACATCTATGCGAGCTGAAGACGACATCAAAGTCTGTGCTGGCAAACATTGTGCCAGAAGTTTCTCGCTTTAGCAACTGGGAAAAGTTTAGAGGAGCCACGAGGTATGTCATGCAATTCCTGCGCATAACATACAAGAGAGAGAGCCGCAGTCAGAAGCAGCGCGATTTGTAATGCGCTCAGAGAATCTGGAGAACGTTCACAACGTCATCTACAGGATGATCCAAACCGAGACCTACGCTGAAGAGATCGGGTCCCTGCAGGAAGGGGGGCGTGTGGAAAGGAAGAGCCAACCCTTCAAATTGTCCCCATATCTCGATGAGGCAGGCGTCCTGAGAGTTCGTGGGCGAATCGACAGCATCGAGGGAGTCGCTATTAGTGTGAAGCGACCAGTAATCCTGCCAGGAACGTATGCGATTACACAATTTCTGGTTGATTATTGATCATCATCCACTGAACGAGTTGGTGATCAACGAGATGAGGCAGCAGTACTGTATCCCAGGGTTGAGAGCAAGGGTACGTGCTGCTAAGAAGGCGTGTCAAAAGTGCCGCAACCTGGGAGACTTGCCTCCTGAGCGATTGGCGATTAACGAGCTACCGTTTGCGAACACTGGAGTCGACTATTTCGGGCCACTGGAGGTCATAGTCGGCAGACGGAGAGAAAAACGTTGGGGCGTGTTGTTCACATGCCTGACTGTGCGTGCTGTCCATATTGAGCTGGCACACTCATTGTCAATGCGTTTATGCTGGTGCTCGAGATGTTCATTGCTAGAAGAGGAGTCCCAAAGAAGATCGTGTCTGATAACGGCACCAACTTTCGAGGAGCAAGCAGGCTGCTCGAAGATGAAATCCATCGTATATCAACAGACGAGCTGGAGAAAAGGTATCCAGAAATCCAATGGGCTTTTATACCGCCCGGAGCACCACACATGGGTGGCGCGTGGGAGTGGATGATAAGGTCTGTGAAGTCAGTACTAGCTGATATACTGAATGCGACATACGTGCAGGAGCCAGTGCTAAGATCAGCGCTGGCAAGGATCGAGAACACATTGAACTCTAGGCCACTAACCTATGTGCCCCTGGAGTCGTTAGAAGCGGACGTGCTCACCCCGAATCACTTTTAGAGGAGAGCAACAAGTGCGATAGCGGCAAAGACGGATGATGGCAGCACAGGAGTTTTGCTGGGTAAGAGTTTCCGTATAACTGTCCAAATCCAGGAGAGATTCCGCAAACAGTGGATCAAGGAGTACTTGCCGTACTTGACACCGCGAGCGAAATGGTTCAACCCACCAACCGACCCTATCCAGGTCGGCGACGTCGTCGTAGTGGTGGATGAGACAAATCCTAGGATGCACTGGAGAAAGGGCATAGTCGTAGATCTATGCATGGCGAAGGACGGCAAGGCTAGAAGCGCTGTGGTGCGCACTACAGCTGGGCTGTATACCAGACCAGTCGTAAAGATAGCCAAACTGGAAGGTAGGATGCCTGAGACGGGCATCGGGCAGCAGATGAGTGGGTGCAAACCTCACGGCCAAGCATGAAGTTTGCAAAGGGGGGAATGTTGCCGCGTGAACCAAAGTGGCAACAACGCGGTGTTACAGCAGCCGTCTACGTAAGCAGCAAACCGAACAGCTGTTGTGTGGCGGGCGACAATGACTTGGAAATCAGTATAGGAGCGAATTGGAAGAAGAGTCGTTAAACACAAATAACGGGGACATGGCGAGATTATTTAACTGGCGGCAGAGGAGACCTAAGAAGAAGTTAGCAGAAACATCTAGACGCGTGCAGTTATTGCCAAGCCACGTTTAACACGTGTTTGTTAATATCTTCAATTACCTTCAAACTACTTTATATCTTCAAGAATAGCTTCGAACAGATACCTTCTACCTTCAAGCAAATATCAAACTGTATGAAATCGTAAAATAAATGAAGTATTAACAAATGTGGAAAACGCTTTAATTGGAACCTGATCGCACTCAAGCGACGTGAGCCAACAGTAACTTTAACTTCCCACCCGACAATCGTTAGCGAGAACGGATCCGTTTTCGATGTTTTCTCGAAGTTTTCTCTAACAAAACTATCGAGGATGTGTTCCGTTTTCGGTCCGAAAAAGTATTACCTGTCGCTCAGTTTGTGGCAGCAAAACGTAAGTTCTCGATACACGTTTTCGAATCCGTTCTCGACAGCGAAAGCGGATCGAAAACTGAATCGTTTCCAATACGTTTTCGCTATCGAAAAGTGTCGAGAAAGGATTCGAAAACGTGTTGCAAACGTTTACTTTCGCGATAATTGATAAGAATGTTTTGTTTCATTCCATTTTGTTACCCATTTAAAAATTTGTAGTTTTTGTTAGTTTTCTTTCTTTATTTATATGAATTAATTCAGTTTTATGAAATTGTTTCGCATTCTTGGCACAAAAAAACTGGAAATAAAAGTTACAGCCAATAACAATAGTTAGCATTCTCTTTGCTAACTCTTCTAGCAGGAGCATTTAAAAAATGGTTGAAATCTGCGGAAAATTGGCATAGCTTACTTATTTAATTTAACACCGAGACCGATTGGTCTCAATTGTACACTTGTACAGATATTGATGTTGCCATACAACTTTTTTATGACACCTTGTACTCGCTTTTTGATGTTTGTGTTCCACTTGAGCTCCCTCGCTGTCCTATTAGGCAGCCTTGGTTCACAAGAGATCTAATAAATTTGAAAAACAAGAAGTCAAGGTATTTCAAAAAGTATAAGAATTCGAAATCATCTGATTTCTCCCGTTATGTGGATGCTCGTTCTAGATTTAATGTGCTGAACGCACAATGTTATGAAGACTATTTTAACCGTTGCAGACTTCAATTCTCGCACAATCCTAAGCAGTTTTATACGTTTGTTAACCCTAAACGCAAATCTTCCACTATACCCTCTTCTGTGCGGTATGGTAATGCGAAAGCAAACACCGATCAGGCCATAGCCGATCTGTTTGCCGAGTTTTTTATGTCAACCTACTCGTCTTCTAGCTTCTTAGCGAATCAACCATATCCCTATCAGTTGAATGGGTCTAATTGTATTTTTAGCCCTGTAATCACTGAAAGCTCTCTCCTCTGCGATCTTAACTCTGTTAAATCTGTGTATGCACCGGGTCCCGATGGAGTACACAGAAAAAAAAATTTCGGGAATTTTTTAAGCGTAAAAAGTGTGATTTGATCCCGACAGTAGGATTAAATTTTTAAGTACGAGTGGGCATGTATCATTCCGAAAAGTATTGTTTTATGTACGATTCGTACGTAACAAAAGTGAGAGAGCGAACAAACGGAGAGCTAAAGCATATTTCCTCTCTTTGCTTCTCTCGTCGTTGTTCGATCTCCTTTTTACATGCAGCATTGAGCGCTTTTCGGCTTGCCTGCATTCTTTGTGTGACGCTTGCTCGAAGCAGTTGATCAAATAAAAAAGTGAAGTGAAAACAGTAAGGAAACTAGAAAAAGTGCAAAAAACAATTAAAACGGCCGGTGAACCATTAAGACTATTGTGCGAAAGTAACAACCTGACCCATGTTGAGGAGAATTTGGCAGGTGAGTGTAAAGTGTATTGTGTAAAGTGTTGCAATTGCTGCTGTGGTGTATGTGTGTTTGTTTGTATGAATGTGTGTATATGTTAGCGGGTAAGAATGCGCATTAGTCAAATTTGTTCTGTTTTGTGACTGTGAGTACAAGCAAACGTTAGTTTGCTGTTTAAGGATGATGTCAGAGTACGCGCGGGAAGCGATGCGATAATATTGGGCGAGAACGCGCGATACGAGTGCATGCGATAAAGTTAACAACCTGCTTTCTCGCTTGAACTCGCTCAGATCGCACGTATTTTTTGTTGCATTCTCAGCTTCTTCTTATTGTAAATCATCAATATTGGTCATTCTTTTGAAACCGAACGGTTTTAAAATTCATCATTTTGGATTTATTTAAAAAAAAATCCGAAATTTGATCTTGACACTCCCACAAAAACGTGATTTTCGGTTTTGCAAAAAACCGAAATATGATATAGACGTCCGATCAGCGAGAAGTGGACATTTTTGAAAAGCTTGATAAATATAAAGCTTAATTGCCAAGTTTCAGTCAGATAGCTTTGAAACTAACATCTTGAAAAAGCTTTAATTAAGGGCATATTTTTATTTGTTTCTAATTTCAAAAATATCTTTCAAACTATAAAAGTCTCCATCTTTTTGAAAGCACCGTAATTTAAGTTATGTTTAGGGCAATAAAATGTATATTCTTAGAACCTTTATCATGGTGGTCATCACTGAGAAAAACTTATATATGATCTTTAGCAACAATTACTAAATATTATTAAACAATTGAAAAAGTTATTAAATTTGGATTTTGATAGATACAGTTTAATACTATTCAGCAATATCAACACGAGAACTGTCCGTTAAACCAAACCTGAGAAATCAAGTTTTTAAAAAACCCTTTCTTCCATTATTTCGACTTTGACGATTTTTGAAATTGTTTAAAAAATTAAGAAAAATTCGGATTTTTTTTTATTATGATAAAAAATGGTGAGTTTTAAAACCGTTTGGTTTCAAAAAGAATGACCCATAATTGAAATATATTTCTCACCTTTTTCCTTTCGATTTAGGTTGAGTGGGGTGACACTTTATTTTTGTTAACAAAATTAACCGTTGCTCTTGTAGCAAAATATTCTTCGTCTGAATCCATCACGCCCACTCTAATAACTGAGATATAACAATGCAACTCGCTGCTCTCAAGGAATCACAATAATCACAGAAAATAAAGCTCGCGCTCTCTGAGTTGCATGCTCTCACTACTAGCCTAATTTTGTATTATTAAATCATGGTAAATTCTGACAGCAAATTAAAGTTGATCAATGCAACTCGCTTCGCTCAAAGCTCTCACTATGCCATCTTCTCGCATTGCTCATAGCAAGAAATATTATCGCTTCTCGCGTAGCATCGCTTCTCGCGCGCACTCTGACATCAGCCTTATGCGTTCTTTTAATTTTCGGCTTGGGTGTGAAGACATACATATTATATGTACATACATATGAAAAACCCGTGGTCGAAGCAATGCTTTGCCTGCCTTTAACTCACATAAGTATGTATGTATGTATGTATGTGTATGCAAAATGCGCGCTTTATTGAAATTTTTGCGCTGGTGACTGTGCGTGCATTTACATACAGTATGTCAAAAAAGTGTTTTGACACAGAAAAAATATTAACATTTTTCACTTATTTTGCAAAAAAAAGCGTCTTTCTATAAATGGTAAGACAAAATAAGAACAAAATTTTACCGTTTATAAAAGCCCATATTTTTTTTGCAAAATAAGTGAAAAATGTTAATATTTTTTCTGTGTCAAAACACTTTTTTGACATACTCTATGTATCCACATGCAGTGTATCACAGTTTATTTGAATAAATAGTTGCTGTAAGCCACTGTTAGCGTCTTCGGCTTTATTCCAGTGTTTAAATGTTCCCTAACATTATTTCCATTATTTACAGATGCGGGTATTAGGTTTGAACACTTAAAGCTCATGACAGCGGAAGACCTGCGAGAAGCGATCCCTGCTTTAGGCCCTCGTATGGACTTTAGGCAGAAGCTGTTCGTGTGGAGACAAACTGAAGTGAGTAAATTTTTATATGTATATCAAAATGGCAGGCTTCTGTATTTGGCCATTCCGCATGTTAAAATTTGAAATGAGCCACATCAACCAAATCTCCCACAATTTCGTAGATAAATTGTTCGGAACTTCGAGACCTTTATAGCTATCTAATCTATTTATCTAGACATTTAAAGTTATCTGCATTATTTATTAATTTAATCTTAAAATTTTTTCTACTTGCAGTTTGCCCATGAAGATGAATCAATTTCTGTGGAAACAAAAGTGGATACATGGCTTAATGAGAACGCGTACTATACCGGAAAAAGGATTCTCAACCAGGTAGAACTATTTTATTTTAAAAATAAGAAATGGTGATTAATAGAATTTTATTTTAAGAGTCTTAAAACTATTTTAAACTCTGCTGTTACATCTGCCCTAAACTCTATAAAATTAAATTAAAATGTTCATATGTTTTCGATGCCACAAATCGCTCCCAAGCGTAAACTTATTAATAATACATTTAAAAAGAGTTCATATTCTGAGTAAGCAATCCTTGAAAATTACTTGTGTGCAAAAGCAATGCAACCAAATTTTTTCAAGTTTTTCCGTATTTCGCAAGCACCTAGAAAAAGTGCACAAATTTGATTTTTCGACTGATGAAAGCCGTCCTTTAAGTTTACCTAAAAATATTAATGTATGTGGAGTTTGGTGACCTGTTTTTGATTTCAGTCAATGTTACAACTGGCTAGCTCAAGGTCTTTTTGGTTGATTATAAGCCTTTTTATAACCAACACAAACCAACAGATATTAATTACAACATTTTGGAATAGCAATTGGGTATGTCCGTACAACGATCGCTGTTTCGAGAATAACCAAATTCTCTCATCAGCGGAAAAATTCTCAAGTGTGAACAGCAAAACAAGTCCGCAAGTTAGATATAAGGAAAAATATTAATAAGAAAAAATGTAAAATCAATTTAATAAATAAATAAATATGTAGTTTATATTTCATATATGTGGCTTTTTTAATCCAGAAGGAATTTAATTGAGGAGTCAAACTAAACCCGATTATCGAACACAACATAATCCGGGGTAGGGACTAAAGCAATCCTATTTTGATGACGATTAACCCCGAATATCGAGCTCAATTCTATCTCTGCCGAACTAGAATATTATCTCGTATGGAAGAAAGTTGAGTTCGGATATCGGGCACAAATCTATCTCTGCCGAACTAGAATATTATCTCGTATGGAACAAAGTTCAGAACGGATATCGTTCACAAATCTATCTCTACCAAACTAGAATATTATCTCTTATGGGACTAAGCTATGTTCGAAAAGGAGGATGAGTTTAAGTTCGGCCAGGTTAAAACCGGGATCAAAATTTAAAAAATTATCCGTACTTAAATTGTTCCTGTCGGGAATGATTTATGCCATTCCAGGATCAACCCATTTTTATTACCATTTTGTCATGAATTGATCCCGGAAATCCCGGATTTATTTTTTCAGTGTACCTGATTGTGTACTTAGGTTTTGTGCTGATGCACTTTGTAAGCCTATTCATAAATTATTTGAATTGTCTCTTGAGTCATCCTCGCTCCCTGTGTTGTGGAAGGAATCTTATATCATTCCTCTCCATAAAAAAGGTAATAAGCCGGATGTTGAGAATTATAGAGGTATTTCCAAGTTGTCTGCAATTCCTAAAGCTTTTGAGAGAATTATGACATCTCAACTTCAACATTTATGTAGTTCCATTATTTCACCATATCAACGGATTTGTGAAGCGTCGATCTACTACCACTAACTTATTAGAGCTTACGTCATTAGTAATCAAAGGGTTCTTAGGTAAGATGCAAACTGACGTCATTTATACTGATTTTAGTAAGGCTTTTGATTCTGTTAATCACTCCTTGTTGCTTCATAAACTGAGTTTAATTGGTTTCCCAACTAACCTTCTTAGGCCCAATTTCTCAATGTCCGGTTAGTCAAACTTACCGGCAGGTTGGCCGAATTCGCGTGTCTCATGCTGTCTTTGGCGAGAACCGAGCGGCAAAGTTAACCGCTGCCTCATGATGGGGTCAAATTTTAACCTGCCGGCAAGTTTCGATAGAATTATCGATATTTTTATCGATCGACAAACAAAAATTTGTATTGTTTACTTTGTCAATTGCCAAAACAAAATGTTTATAAATAAACAAATTTGGAAAATAATGGAAATGGAAGATTCAGGCGGTAAGACAAGAAGACACAGGCGCGGAAATATGGAACTTTCTGTTCAGCAGAATAGCAGCCGCCGCATTCATGGCATATGTTTTGAGCGCCACGCCGGCATAAAGCAAAGCAGGTAAACTAACTGCCCGCCGTCTGCAAAATCGAAGGACCCACCTGGTCAATGGCACCACCAATTGCCTCATGCGATGTGGTATACCGATAGTGATCTAACCGCTGATCCGTGTGCACCGCCAGCACCAGGAACGGTATTACCACAACTGGCCAACATGGTGGTAACAAACTCAGCATGTCAAATAAATCTTGCTAGGATTAGAGCAAATATCTTCGCTAAGTAACAGGTAAAACCTTAACTTCAGTTGTGATTCAATTTATTATTATGATTTGGATTGTTAACAGGAATCGCGGATTGTTGTCAGAGAGCAAACTTATGGTGGCGCTGCGCTCTTATGCAAGTGGCTTCTTCCTTATCATTGCGGGCGACTTCTGTTGAGTCAGACTTCATTCGGCAAACCGTGCTATCCGTGCCATCACAAACAGGCACTGACTGATTGATTTGTGCTAAAATTTAAGAAGCCAATTAAATATTTTTAAAGCTTACATATCATAAATAAAAACGTACCATAATTTTCAACCACATTTTCCAATCCTGTGGCTGAGCTTAGGATCATGCCACGAATTTTTTGGAAATAGACAAAACTCCAGCGGGGCTGGGAAAGCCGCCGCAGTTCCAGAAGTCTCCAGCTTCTTAATTGCGAATTATTTTCGCGATCGTTTTTTTAAATTCTCGTACTTATCCCGTAAGTCTTTCGAAGGGCGATGAACTCCGGCATCGCGGCATACTGATCGCCAAGCCCAGGCCTTCTGCTTCCAGGTCTCCGCATCCAAAAATGGATTTGTTTGACTCTAAAAATCAACAAGCGAATGTTCCTCAGCCGCAGAAAAGTTCTTCACTCTTGGTCTTTTCGGTGTTTCACAGTGATTCATCATCGCATGCAATTTTATTTAACTATTTTGAAAAATAACAACCAGCGACAACAATAGCATTAAAAAATGCCAAAACAAACAGCTGTTTCGTCGACAGTGTCAGGTCACACTTTTGCAGCGATAGCAATTAATCGCTATCGGGTGAACCTGCCGGTAAGTCTCGCTGAGAAAACCAAAACACTTAACCTCTGGTAATTCCGGCCGGCAAATTTGACCGGCCGGTACCTAACCGCAACTTTTGAGAAATTGGCCTTAGTTGGATCTTTGATTACCTAAGTTCTAGAACACAAAAAGTTATATTTTGTAATTCATACTCGAAACTAATCCAGGTTACCAGCTTCCGTCTGTCTTGACTCACTCTCGTGTGCTTATGTACGCCGATGATGTAAAACTATGTTTAACATATAACGATTTGGTTTCCCGCTATAATTTGAAAGCTGACTTGGATGCATTTCAGTCTTGGTGTAAAGATAATCTATTAAACCTTAACAGTTTCAAGTGTAAGGTTATGACATTTTACAGGAGCTTGCCACAATTCTTCACTTATATGCTTGACTAGCATACAACCCGTCGCGCTTCGCTGCGTCGCCATCAGTATAGTGAATTATTACCGTTACCGTTACCATTGGAAAATCACATTTCAAATTATTCCGTATTCTATCCTTACAAACCGAGTTTCAAGCCAATCTGATGAAAAATAATTTTTTGCATACAAAATTTTCCGGGAATTTTCACTCCTGGGGGGCGAATTTTCCGACATTAGAAAATCACATTTCCAAATTATTCCGTATTCTATCCTTACAAACCGAGTTTCAACTCAATCGGATGTAAAATAGTTTTTTGCATGCAGAATTTTCCGGCTATTTTCCTCCTGGGCGGATTTTCCAAAATCGGGAAAACACGTGTCGAATTATTTCGCGTTCAGAAACTCCTGTCCAAATTTCAGCCTTCTATCTCTTACCGTTTGCGCTCTGCGTTGATTGCGAATCAGTGAATCAGGACAAACTGTTTTATATGTATGTAGAGTAGATAATGTCCCACTTGAGTGCTTAAATGATTCAGCCAATGAGGTAAATGATCTTGGGGTTATTCTTGATCACCGACTTAAATTTGACTCTCATGTTACGGCTACTGTTTGTAGGGCCAGGAGTGTTCTTGGGTTTCTTAAGCGCTGGTCGAAGGAATTTGATGATACCTATACGACGAAGATTTTGTACACTTCTCTTGTCCGTCCGATTCTCGAGTATGGATCATGTGTGTGGTCTCCGCAATATTCGACCCCCATCAAGATAGAATTGAATCTGTGCAAAAACAGTTTTTATTGTTTGCTCTTCGTGGTTTAGGCTGGAATCCTGAGGTCCGTTTACCATCGTACTCTAGTAGATTTCTTTTGATTAACCTTCCCCCCCTTATTAACCGTAGAGTTATTCTTGGAGTAATCTTTATACATAGTACATACACGTTAGTGGCTGCGCCTCTCGGTCGGTTGGGCGGGAGGTGGGCTGCTATTTTGCCTGGGGTTCGCGCGTAACAAGCTTTGGCTTGGTGTCGCATGGGCCACTTGAAGTTACTGCGCATTGTACGTCAACGTCCATCAAAAAAAAAAAAAAAACACCTTTGATAAAAAAAAACAAGAAAGAAAGTCGGTCAAGCCCGACTATAACATACTCTGTACCTATAGCGTCGCAGCTCGCATTTGCTCACGAGTTATACTCGCTCATCTCTAAGTTTTACTCTCTCTCTCTCTTTCTCTCTCTCTCACTAAGATTGCCGTTCAATAGAATGCTGTGGTGATGGGTGGGGGGTGGTGGGTGTTTACTGGCCGTTTTTTGCTCATAACTTGAGTATCGTTCATCCGATCTTTATCATTCCTTCAGCAAATCGATAAATAATTTTGTTTACAAGGTATCTCTTGAAGGTACGAACGATCTATCTTCAGGAGATATGACGTTTTTTCCAAATTGCGGGGGCGGGAGGGTGCGTGTCAAAAATTGAAAATAATCTTGATCTGCCTGCAAGTATAAGAAATATATGCCCCATACATGTCAATCCTCTATCGCTTACCATCTCTGAGATCTCTTCGTTCATACGGACGGACGGACGGACGGACGGACGGACAGACGGACAGACGGACATGGCTATATCGACTCGGCTGTTGATGCTGATCAAGAATATATATACTTTATAGGGTCGGAAACGATTCCTTCTCTTTGTTACATACTTTTGCACAAACTTAATATACTCTATGTACCTTCGGTACAGAGTATAAACACTGGACAAAGAAGGCCCGACTCCATTAGGGTTTGCTTGACAATGTGTTGTGCATCGGTCAGCAAACTGAGCGTCATGCAAAGCATTCATTTGCTCCTCATAGCGTGGTGTGGGCATCTGATTCTAAGCATTGCGCTGTGTCTTCTCCAGAAAGTAAACAGCTGTCTTCGTCAAAGCAGCAATATTCCGGGCAATGGCCACACGCACAATGACCGCACTTAGTTCACTGGCCAAATCCATGACAGTATATAATCGGGAAAGACATTGGCTTTGCTGCGTGGTATATTATTAAGTATGGTTAGGTAAGCAGTAAGAGTTGCACCTTGGCCGCCGATTTTTGGGCCCGATTCTGCTAAAGACAGAGAGAGAATGAGAGATTTAGATGAAGATTTGGAAAGCCCTTAAAGGACTCATAATATAGGGCAAAATGCGATCCAATATAGTCTCGAAGGTAACATACTTGGACAACTTTTGCCACAATTGCAGGGCGGCCATTTTGGTATTCGACTGTGTCAATCCACGTATGCAGGAGGTGACCACAGTAATGATTCAAAGAGACCATCATCTGGCCGAATTCTTTTTCTCAGCTGCCTACCCTTCCTTCATCGAATAGATAAACATATATCATGGAGGCGAAGAATTGGCGCAAGCGCTCATTCTCAATGCCAGTCAAATGATTCTCCACCAGCTCACGTTTCCCACGTCTGTAGGCCAGCAACTGGAAGAGCTTAAAGAAGGCTGTGCTCTCGGTCCAGGCCAGTGTTGGGCAAATTTTAATTGATTAACAATTAACAAATTAACAAATAATTAATTGTAAATCGCACCTATCGCAGTTAACAGTTTGAAAGCCACAGCTCGTAAGCCGCAGTTCTCGATTCTAACCTGGGAAAAACAAAGCATAAGCACAATTCGCAGCTGAAGGATCTCTATGGTAATAAAACCGCTAAGTGATTAAGAAACTGTTTTTCCAGACCGCATACCAACAAAGCGCAGCTGGAAAATTTTAAGAATCCTAACTAGAATTCCCTTTTTCAACCCTATTTTACTTACCTCGCCGAAAATATGTGCATGTCGGGCAGAAAATTATTACCCGCATAGCTTGGACACCGAACGCACTTTTTCGCTCTATATTTATCAACAAATGAGGTGGCAACCAATGACTAGCTGTCACAAACAGAGAAAAAATTGAAAATCTGTATGAAACCCGGTTATCTTAAAAAATTCGGATTTCGTTGTATGATTACATACGTTTATTTGTCGGGTAAGAAGTAGAGCACACCTAGTGCTGGTTCCAAGATAAAGTCAATCAAAAAGCGATTAGCACGCGACAAAAAACGGAAGTGGTGTTTTTGGCCATCAATATCAAAGCGAAATCTGCCAAAACCATTCAGTGCGACTAATTTTAAAATGTTGTTGAATAATTTAACTTTATATTAGAATTTGTTTGATCGAAAAATTTTCTTTACTTTTTATTATTTCAAAATAAAATATGATTCGGACACTTTTTCACAGGACACTTTTTTCCATCATTTTATTTATGTGGTTTCTGCTATAATGCGAAGCAAAAACTTACTGTTAATTTCAATCACATAGTTTCTCATGGTTTCTTATGCATTCTTTTTTAACCCTTTGTACCTTCAGAAAGATTTTAGATAGCAAAAGTAAGTGCAATCTATAGACACTTTTATAAAAAAAAAATGTGCAATATTAGTGTTCAAATTAGAAAATTCGGGCAAGCGCGGCCGTGAAACCGAATATTTCGAAATGGGTTATGAATAAATGTAAGATTGGATTACATTAGTTCAATTTAATTGTTTCCCCTTGAAAATTTAATAAATCAGAGTGTTTTTAAGCACTTTTTATTTTTTGTTCTGCGTGGAAATGCCCATATTCATTAAGGGCCAATTTCTCATCTTCTATATAGCTGCTATTTGCCAGATAAACTCAGAACTAATTCTTTTACTTGTTAGTTTATGTGACAGTTAGTGCTTTATAAAAGATGTGATATTGGCCCTCAAAGGTAATAATTGCTTCCTGAAAAATTCGGAAAACCCACACTTCTGTTTTTATTCCTTATTGCCAGATTTCTTTACATTATTAAAAAATAAAGCTAATCGTCCCTGTTCCGGATTCTGAGTCGGTTTGGGTGTAAACTGTGTTTTTTCTTATTTAAAATTTACAAATCGATATGGAAGGTGCGAAGGTTATCTGTGGTTACTAGAATAGGTTGTCTCTTTTTGACGAATGGATTCCACTGACATTAAGCAATCGGTTTCAACTGCTTAAGCAATTCCGACTTTCCACAAATCGGATCTAGTAACCATTAGATATGATTGTCAGCTTCCGTGTAACATTGTTCAATTGAAAACCGACTCGGAGTTCGAAACATGTTTGTTTACAATGTGCGTCAAAATAGCGACGGATTTTTAGCGACGATTTGGAAACTGGAACACTGGGGCAATTTTTATTTTTAAATTTTCACGTTAATTAAATGATTAATTTAACAACTGTAAATGCCGAAATGTTAAGAGAGACGTAAACTATCGTTTTAACTGGGCGGGGGAGGATTTAAGCTTTTTGGGCATTCAAAATGAGGTGTTGAAAAATTGACTTTCCACTAAAATGCAAATATATATAATATCTCAGCTCGCGTAGGGCAATGCACGATATACCAGCATATTCGCCATGGTTTTGGCTGCCTTTCAGTAAAGGACTCATCAAAATCAAGTGGAGCGTTTTCGAGATATCTTCATTTTTGTGAGACCACCTACGTTGCTCGCCGTACAAAAAGCACCTGTTTGGCGTAGGCTTACATATGCTCACAAATATCTCGATTTACAGCTCGGGTAGCGCAATGCACGGCATACCTGTGAATTCGTCATGGTTTTGGCTGTCTTTCAGTGAAGGACTGACTCATCAAAATCATTGCCCTACGCAAGCTGAGAATTGAGATATTTGCATTTTAGTGGAAAGTCAATTTTCAACATCTCATTTTGAATGCCCAAAAAGCTTAAATCCTCCCCCCGCCCAATTAAAACGATAGTTTACGTCTTTCTTAACATTTCGGCATTTACTGTTGTTAAATTAATCATTTAATTAACGTGAAAATTTAAAAATAAAAATAAAATTTTTTTACATACATAAAATAAATCACACTGTGACATCAGTTATTTCTCAATAGGTTTTTATACCCTTGCAAAGGGTATTATAATTTTGCCCAGAAGTTTGCAACGCATAGAAATATTCCGACCCCATAAACTATATATATTCTTGATCAGGGCGACGAACTGAGTCGATTGAGCTTTGTCCGTCCGTCTGTCTGTCTGTCCGTCTGTCTGTCCGACTGTCTGTCCGTCTGTCTGTCTGTCCGTCTGTTTCTACGCAAGCTAGTCTCTCAGTTTTAATAATATGTCGGAACCGACCGGATCAGATGACTATATCTTATAGCTGCCATAGGAACCATCGGTCAAAAAATGGGTCTTAGTGAAAAAAACTTTTTTGTTCTTAATGTTAGCGTTCCCAAACACGGTCATTATTAATATTATATGCTTACAAACAGATTTGCAAACTTTGGTCAAAATCGGATGACCATATCTTATAGCTGCCATAGGACCGATCGGTCGGAAAATGGGTCTTAGTGAAAAAATTTTTTTTTTTTCAATTTTATCGTTCTTAAGCTTGGCGATTGTTAATTTAATATGTTTTCAAAAAGATTCGCGAAATTTGGTCGAAATTAGATGTTCATCTGACGGAAAATGGATTTTAGTTACAAAAGTTTTGGATTTTTATCTAAGAGTTCTTAAACTCTGTCATTTCAAAAACAGCTTTTGCAAGGGTATAAAAACTTCGGCACAGACGAAGTTAGCTTGGCCTTCTCGTTTTAAAGTATTTTACAGACCACACATAATGTGGCTCTGTACTCGTACACAGCTCCTTGCAAAGCATTATATTTTAAACTGAATCAAATTAGAGTTTGCACCAATTGACCGTACCAGCTCCAAGTAAAACTCACGCACCGTTTCCATTACTTATAAAATGGTGGATTTCCCTATACACTTGCTATCCATATATTGTTATCTATAAGAGTGTGTAACAAAGTTATTGAGAATTACACAAGGCAACAAAATTATACTTTTTCCAGTATTGGTTGTGATGGGTTGTTTGTTGGTGGTGATTCTAGATGATTTTCGTGTGCTGAACACGAATCTATTTTCAGAAATGGTCCATCGCGTCTCTAGTTTTAGTAATTTGAGCTTAAAGTTGCAAAAAATGATTTACCTCTCTTTGATTAAACTATCCCAAACATTTCTACGATTTTTTTCAATGAAGAAATTTTATACGTTTTCACAAAAAATCGAATATATTGTTGCTGCCCCAAAGTATGCAATGGGTGTTGTTGAACATTTTCATTCAAAATTTCAAAATTCTATACAAATTACTAGCCTGTTGTACTGTTTTTGCAAGGCATTCCTTTGGACAGTAGACAATTTTGTTATTTTATTATTTGTATTCAAAAAATCTTCGCTAAAAATAATCGGGATAGTTTATTTTAAAGTTAAGAGACAGTAAAAAATTGTTACACTATGCAATAAGGTCCAGTATATTGAAGGGTTGGTGGTGATTCTGTATGACTTTCTTGTGCTAAACACGAATCTGTTTTCGAAAATGGTCCATCACTTCTAGATTTTCGGTATTTTGAACCTTTTTAGTGGCGTTTTGTGAAGGAGCTATACTTTTGTTTTGACTCTCTTTAATAATATGGTACAGCACTTTTTTTTAATTTTAATTAATAATAAGAGATTGAGAGAAGCTTGGCCCTGGCCCTCCTGGAGGTGCTGTTTGAGCCAATTTTACTTTTACTTTTTTTAATTCTACGATATTTTTAAGCGATGATATACCATTTTGCATACATGTATTTAGCACATTTGTGTGACACTGTTTTGTACTGCCCATGGGGTTCGAACCCGTTGAAAAGTCCAAGGTTTTGGTTCGAACCTCGGTTCGCTTGAACATATAGGATTAGTTTCGATATATTAATACTTATTTTTTAAAATAATATTTTTTTATTTCTTTAATGTAATTTCAATTATCAAAATCATTGGATGACATTTACAACTTTGGATAACGATCTTCACGAGCACATAGGAGGTGGACTGTACATTGAGAACACCAACATAAGGCTGTTATTGTGTAGCGGACAATCCCACAACTCTTCAACTAATGATTGAAAATCTGGAGTTATACTGCACATTGTGGGGCATGGAAGTTAATAAAACGAAGTCCGAGATTGTGGTGTTCCGAAAAGGAGGCAGGCTGTCAGCATTGAAAAATTGGACATTTCAGGCAGAACCGATAAAGGTAGTTCAGGAGTACAAATACCTTGGAGTTGTCTTAACGCCGACAATGAGTTTTAAAAAACATGTGGCAGCAAGAACGAGAGAAGCGCAGGCGGGTATAAACTCAGTGTGGGCAAATTTGTTAAACAAGGGAACCCTAAACCTAGCTGCAAAATGGAAAATATTCAACGCTATCAGCAGAACGGTTCAGTGTTATGGAGCTCAAATATGGGGAGGAGAAATAAGCGACGAGGCAGATCAATTGCAAGGTTACTTTATTAAGAAGATACATAAGCTGAAAGACTGTACGCTGAATTATATTTTAGCAATAGAGGCAGGACTAGAAGATGGGCACATTTACAGCTTAACTCTTCATCTTAAATACGTGGCACGAGAGCTATTTGAGTATGAAGAATCTCGACTTCCGCATATCCTAGCTAAGAAAATGATACGCAATAACTTGGGATGGTTTTCCGAGCTTCACGACATCTGCGAGCAAAATGGAGTAATTCTGGAGAGCAACGCATCGCACGCTGAATGGATCGAAGGCAACTTACAGCTTCTCACTGCGCTAAAAGAAGAGAGCCGAATTCAACACTTACTCAAGGCCGCAAGAAGTGAGAATATATATAGATTTAAACCATGAGGTAGGACCTACATACTGCAACGAGCTGTTCCGACTATAATATATAGGAAAAAGATTATTAATGAAGATTTTGAATACAAATGCCATCTACTTCTACTCTATATATAAAACAGTGTGTCCTGACTGACTGACAGATTTACTGATTAGCAATCAACGCAGAGCGCAAACGGTAAGAGATAGAAGGCTGAAATTTGGACAGGAGAGTCCATTAGTGGTGAAGGTGCGTACTAAGACGGGGTTTTGGAAAATTCCAACCGGAAAAGTCGGAAAAGCGTCGGAAAATTTGTAAGAAAAATTTTTTTTTCGTTTGATTGACTTGAAATTTGGTTTGCAAGCATATTACGCGAAATAATTCGACCCGTGTTTTCCCGATTTTGGAAAATCCGCCCAAGCGTGAAAATGCCCGGAAAATTCTGCATGCAAAAACTATTTTTCATCCGATTGAGTTGAAACTCGGTTTGTAAGGATAGAATTCGGAATAATTTGAAATGTGATTTTCTAATGTCGCAAAATCAGCCCCCCAGGCGTGAAAATTCCCGGAAAATTCCGTAGTCAAAAAATTATTTTTCATCCGATTGGCTTGAAACTCGGTTTGTAAGGATAGAACACGAAATAATTTGAAATGTGATTTTCCAAAGTCGGAAAATCAGGCGTGAAAATTCTCGGAAAATTCTGTAGGCAAAAAGTTATTTTTCATCCGATTGGCTTGAAACTCGGTTTGTAAGGATAGAATACGAAATAATTTGAAATGTGATTTTGCAATGTCGGAAAATCCGCCCCCCAGGCGTGAAAATTCCCGGAAAATTGTGCTTGCAAAAAACTATGTTTCATCCGATTGAGTTCAAACTCGGTTTGTAAGGATGGAATACGAAATAAAGTGAAATAGGGCGGTAACGATAACGATAACGATAACGATAACGATAACGATAACGATAACGATAACGATAACGATAACGATAACGACAACGATAACGATAACGATAACGATAACGATAACGATAACGATAACGATAACGATAACGATAACGATAACGATAACGATAACGATAACGATAACGATAACGATAACGATAACGATAACGATAAAGATAAAGATAGCGGCAACGGTAATAATTCACTTTACTGATGGCGACGCAGCGAAGCGCGACGGGCTATATGCTAGTAATATATAAATGTATAATACTTGTAAACGTTGTTAAAACAACCGAAGAAAAGCTGACGGTTACAAACCAAGCTTTATAAATGTTTATTTCTTGTTGGTGGGGTTGGTGACCTTATTTATGGTTTATATAAGCTTTCTTGAATAAGTAAATATTCTGCAGCTACAAACAATGTATATGGGTCATTCTTTTTGAAACCGAACGGTTCTGAAATTCAATATTTTTGATTTAAATAAAAAAAAAATCCGAAATTATATCTAGACACTCCCACCAAAAAGTGATTTTTGGTTTTGCAAAAAAGTTTTGTTAATTTTATAAAAAAATTTAAAAATCGTCAAAATGAAAAAAAGGTTTTTTTAAAAACTGGATTTCTTAGGTTTGGTTTATCGGACAGGTCTCGTGCTGATATTGCTGAAATGTATTTTACTGTCTCTATCAAAATTATAATTTAATACATTTTTAAATTATTTAATAATATTAAGTAATTGTTGCTAAATTTTATATATAATTATTTCTCAGTGATAATCACCATGATATAGGTTCTAAGAATATACATTTTATTGCGTTAAACATATGGGCATTTCCACAGAAATGTCAACCGCTTCCAAAAATTTCAAAGTCTATCATAGTATGTTGTTTTATCATATTTTCATAGGAAACGAATAAAATTAAACTAATGTAACTCAATCTTATATTTATTCATAACTCATTTTAAAATATTCGGATTAACGGCCACGCTGGCGCAATTTTTCTAATTTTACATTTATAATGCACGTTTTTTTTTCAATAAAAGTGTCTATAGATTTCATTTACTTTTGCTGTCTAAAATCTTTCTAAGGGTACAAATGGTCAAAAAAGCATTCTTTTCTTTTTTTAATTCTTTCACAAGAAACCATGAGAAACAATGTAATTGCAATAATTTTTGAATTTTTGCTTCGCGTTATAATGAAAACCACATAAAAAGTACGCGTGCGACAGTGATTAAAATTAAATAAAAAATAAACTACTTAATATATTTGAATCAAATAAAAAACAGAGATAAGATACATCAATGCATAACATTTTAAAATGAGTCGCATTAAAATATTTCTTCAGGTTCCGCTAAAATCAGTGTTTGAACTGTTCGCCTTGAAAGTGACTTCTGTTTTTGTCGCATGCGAATGCATTGGTTTTTTCTAATTATCTTGAAAACGAACAATTGCAAAAATTCAACTTTAGCACCAAATATAGAGCTAGTCAAGAGCTATAAGTTCCGAATTTTGTCAAAATATAATAATGTTTTCGCATATGTTTTTCTTCACTTTGAATGCGTACGAATGTCGCATTCGACATTTGAGAAATGTCCATATCTTAAATTACGGTAATTTCAAAAAGATGGAGACTTTTATAGTTTAAAAGATATTAATTATTGAAGTTATAAACAAATAAAAATATGCCCTTAGGGAACAATTTCTCATGCAGTCAGTTTCAAAGCTATGTGATTGAAACTTGGTAAATGTGCTTTATATTTATCAAGCTTTTCAAAAATGTCAACTTCAGACAGATCGAACGTATACATCATATAGCTGAGAAATCCAGTTTTTAAAAAACCCTTTTTTTCCAGTTATTCGTTTTTGACGATTTTTGAAATTGTTTATAAAATCAACAAAACCAAAAATCACGTTTTGGTGGGAGTATCTAGATCAAATTTCGGATTTTTATCCCCTTGTAGAGGGTATATTAAAATTGTACAGATGTTTGTAACGCATAGAAGGAAGCATCTCCGACCACATAACGTGTATATATTCTTTATCAGCATGACGAGCTCTGTCTGTCTGTCCGTCCGTTTAAAAGCTATTTTAACAAAACTTTGCACGAAGTCTTTTGGTGCCCATACGCTGCACATTTGTCGGAACCGGCCGGATCGGATGACAATAGTATATAGCTGCGATAGGAACGATCGGTCGAAAAAGTAGTTTTTGTGAGAAAAACTTTTTTGTTTTCAATGCAAACTCCCCCAAACCTCACATTTTTCAGCTTTCCACGATTTTACATAATTCCACCAAGTTTGATGAAAATGGGACAACTATATAGTATAGCTGTCATACAAAAGTTAGTTCAGAGAAAAAGTCTTAGTACGAAAAACTTTTTCTGCCAAGTTTGATTCAAATCGGATGACTATCGCATATAGCTGCCATAGGAACGATCGGTCGAAAAGTAGTTTTAGTAAGAAAAACTCGTTTGATTTCAATGGTAGCGTCTTTTTACTTTCCAGTTATGATTATTATTAGTTTCCACAAAATTTTGGGAAGTTTGGTCTAAATCTGAAGAATATATCGTATAGCTGCCATATTACAAACTGGCAAGCAAATGGTCAAAGTAATGGCGCCATCTATTGCTGAGTTTGGAAATAACTCAGCTAAGAATGTTAGGCGAAAATAAATAAAAACCTTAATTTAATAAATTATACAACCTACAAGGGTATATAAACTTTGGTAGAGCCGAATTAAGCTTTCCTCTATTTTTAAGCATAAGGATGGTTCAAAGAATTTTTTTTTTCTTTATTGATGTGAAACATCTTTAATTTCGGTACGGAAGATTTTAGTAGGAGTAAAATTTGATTTCAGCGTCACGTGACGCTGACGTCATTCATATATGTATTATTCTGTTGTTTTCTGAAGTGTCAAACAAAAACACAAGATGGTTGTGTGGGGTGGCTGGGGGATAAGAGGAAAAAAAGAAGGGTGGGAAAAGTGTGGGAAGAGAGTGGGAACAGTGTAGGCAGAGTGTGGGAGATGGATGATGGAGATTATTATTTCTTTTTGTTATTCCTTTGCCACTGTAGTTGTTTTCATTTTTCTTTGGAGCAGCACAACAAATAAGAGTTACAGAAAAAAAGAAAGGAGTGTAGGAACAGTGTAGGAAGAGTGTGGAAGATGGATGATGGAGATTATTATTTCTTCCTGGTATTCCTTTGCCACTGTAGTTGTTTTCATTTTTCTTTGGAGCAGCACAACAAATAAGAGTTACAGAAAACAAGAAAGGATACAGCAGCAAGTGATCTTGTTGTTGGTGTTTTTACTTCCTGTAAGTTTTCTGCTTTTGAAAGATTGCCATTGCTGATTTATATACAATTGACAGAGCTTGTGATTTTAAAATTAAGCCCTTAAATTTAGCATCATGTTTCACATCAAAGCGTCGTGAGTGTTAACGACACTCACACCTTCTTTTATTTAATATAATTTCGAGAGAATAGACTGCGCAGATATAGAAAATGTGTTCCTTTTTTGACATGCCGACAAAATTTTTAAATTTTAACGAGCCAAAAATTTACAGAAGATGCATTTGATTATGTCGAAATCACAGCCTTCCCTTTAGATCAGCTCAAAACTGAGACTAGCCAATTTTTATTTAGAAATAATTTATTTTATGCTTGTTTGTGCGGCGATTCAGGTTGGGCTCGGACTCCCAAACAACCTAGAGAGTCTGACTCCAGAACTGTTTGCAGACCGCAATTTAAGTATTTTTGTATTAGTAACTACATGAAAAGGTGTTTTAATGATTTTTTTTTTTGATTTTAGTTCTATAAACAAAAATCTTTAAGGTTTTGACTTTTATCAACTTTTTTTAGCCACTTTTTTAATCCTAGCTATTTCTGGCAATTATTTTTTTTAGCAACTTTCGCATCTCATATTCTGGCAACACTGCTGTCTGATACACAGTGATGCAAGACTTCGGCAAGCGTTCGGCTTAAATTGGCGAGTATGTTCGACCCCCAGGGGCCATGGCTGAAGATCTCTGATATAGATGACTATGTCGGAAATTAGATGCAACTTTAATTGATTCAACTGAAAATAAAAACGAATATTAGCCAAATTGTTGTTTTTTTTTAAATTATTGTCATTGATATGCTTAATTAAATTTGCATCAAAAGCGGGCATAAAAATATTTGACTAAAAAAGTTCTGAAGCTTTTAAAAATTGCATCTTTTTAACGATTAATTAGTTTCGGCTTGTTTCGATTTGAGCTAGACGCGCAATTGAAGCTTGTTTCAAGGTCTTTCCAAAATGCAAAAGTTGGTTTTGCACCGAGTTGCACATTGTTTTTTTTCGATAGACTGTAAGTGTAAATTTAATTTGGCGTTCCATGTTTCGACTCAGATGAGTCTGCGCTATGATGCACACAATATAAGAATTCGCCGATACTTCTACGTTAAAACTTAATAATGTTTCTTCCATAAAACTTATCTAAACGATTTAGGGCCGCTTTCACATCTTCTACATAGAGCTATTTGTCACATAAACTAACCAATGACAGAGTAAATTGTATGTTTATCTGATAGATAGCAGCCATCTGAAAAAAGAGAAATCTTCTTGATAGCTGTCAGAGAAATCTTGATTTTACTGTTATTTGTTAGTATATGTGACAGATAGCACTATGTAGAAGAAGTGAAATCTACACAGAGAAATTATAATATCTTCATAAATAAAATATTACATGGATAACCGATCTCTTAATTTTAAGTGCCCATTTCTTATTTCTTTCTTATTTCGACCTCATATGTACAAAAGCTAAACGACACACTGTGCATTATGAGGACAATAAAAACTTTAGTAGATACGGGATCTACTAGTGTGGTCGGGCGTGGCGTATCAGTCGAATGTGTGGCGGCTGGTGCGGGAAGTTGAAAAGTAGAAGTAGAAAAAGTTTTTTCTTTCTTTAGAAAAAAGCTTTTACACACCCGGTCACCTTCACCAGCTACTGGCGCCAGCTGTGAAGAAACTAACCATGAAAAAGCAAATTCTCTAACTATTGCCGTTCGGGTTCGGCGTTAAACTGTAGGTCCCTTTCTCTTGTGTGAAAAATTATAAGCACACACGCCAAGAGATTGAGAGAAGCTTGGCCCTGGCCCTCCTAGAGGTGCTGTTTGAGCCAATTTTACTTTTACTTTAGATACGGGATCTCTATCTCGGACACCTCTAAAAGTTTAAGTAGAAAGGGGTGAACAAGTGTTTTAAGTCTCCTTCTACAAAGAGCTGGGAAGTTTAAAAGAAGATGCAATGATATCTCCACCTCTTACTTACACGTGTATCTTCTACAGAAGTCCTTATGAGCGACGCAGTGGCGCTATTTGAGTTTTTTCGTTGAAAAAATCATAACTTTTGAACCAATTGAGATAATTTAATAATTATATATAATAAACTAGCATAGTACCCGTCGCGCTTCGCTGCGCAGCTATCAGTATAGCCTTTATTATTTGTGTCCAACGTAGAGCCTACAAAGCGAATCATACATACCGTTATCGTTGTCGTTATCGTTATCGTTATCGTTACAGCCCCATTTCACTTCATTTCGTATTCTATCCTTACAAACAGAGTTTCAAGCCAATTGGATGAAAATAGTTTTTGCATGCAGAATTTTCCGGGAATTTACATGCCTGGGGGCATTTCAAATTATTTCGTATTCTATCCTTACAAACCAACTTTCAAGCCAATCGGATGAAACATAGTTTTTTGCATGCAGAATTTTCCGGGCATTTTCACGCCTGGGGGCCGATTTTCCGACAATTGAAAATAACATTTCAAATTATTTCGTATTCTATCCTTACAAACCATGTTTCAAGCCAATCGGATGAAACATAGTTTTTGGCCTACAGAATTTTCCGGGCATTTTCACGCCTGGGCGGATTTTCCAAAATTGGGAAAACACGTGTCGAATTATTTCGCGTACTATGCTTGCAAACCAAATTTCAAGTCAATCGAACTTTGATAACCCATAAGGAAGCATCTAGAAGGCCTAGCATCTTGTTCAAACACTTATTTCATCATAGGTTGGACAATTATCTATCATATGCCATTTAAATTATTTAATCATCTCAACTGGTTCAAGTCATGATTTTTGCAACAAAAAAACTCAAATGACGCCACTGTGCGCCATACAATTTCTGGAACAATATCTTTTTTAACTTTTTACCTCTAGCAGTCAAAAATGCAGCTAAAAGCAGCTGGACTTGGTTGAAATATGCAAAGGAATAATCAAAGAACATATTTTGAAAATATGGCAGAAATAAAAATATGAAACTGGACCAAATTGCCCAAGAATTGTGTTTTTTTTTTCTGAACTAAAAATCTGATTTTATTGAAGGTAGCAAATTTTAAATCTTTGAAAAATTTAAGATGAGTCTATTAAAAATATTGTAAGCGCACATGAAATATTTGATTTTGGCAACCTCACTTGTTCTAAGCGCGCCACTGTGCGACGCCCGGGCTTGCTGCATGTCTACCGATGAGGCAGTGACCCGTTAGGGCCACGACCAGAAGTGGGATATCTCTACTTTAGCTCTCTTCGCTCTCTCTGGCAGGAGCACCTTACTATGGGCATACATTTATATTACTGTCCCTTCTATATGTACATATATAATTACAAGGAATAAAGACATTCCAATGAGCGGGTACGCAAGTTTTGTCAGCTATAGATTTGGAATCATCAGAAGATGGTGCAGATATCTGTTGCGTCCTTTGGAGACTGTTCATTTATTGGCTTGGATGGGGATCATTTGATATATAATCATTTGAAATTGATATTTAAATTGTGGGGCTAAGCATCCTCCTCCTGGACCTCCTGGCTCTCTTCTGTCTCGTTCTCGGTCAGAATGGTGCGTATCTTCATCAGTAGCTCCTTTTTTACCGCATCCGGTACCAAGGTACGCGCCTTAGGTGTCACTTCGCCTATCAACTGTTCGACTGTGATGCTGTTGTTCGTTGTCTTTTCCATTAGAATATTTCGGCAAAGCATACGCACTTCATCACGCCAGCCGCATTCGGTGAGGCGATTGCTCAGAAGATCCTTGATCTTTGAACGATCGCCCGTCAGCACAGTGTACTGATCCACTGTATTGGAAACGGTCATGATTGGTTAAAAAACGTAGACAGAAACAAATCTTACTTTAAATTTCCACTTTTGTTTATTTTCTTTCTCTATCGGCGTCGCAGTGCTGCGCATTTAGCTAGTAAAAAAAAACTAAAAATAGCGGACTGAAATGAGCTGCGGAGTATTTGGCTGTTTTTTTTAAGCTAATATTTTTACGCTTGAAAAAGTATTTCTGCCAATGATAATTTCGTGATTCTTGTCAACTCTTTGTAGTCAAGAGGTGCAAAACGGGGTTGAACTGAACCCCTTATTATAATTAATTTTAAATTATTTTAAAGCTATATTGATCATATCATCATTGAGACGTAGTTGAAATACATTTAGGCTACTAATTTGTAGAAACTGGACGAATTGGATGATTATAGTATATAACTGACATAGAAACGATTGGTCCAAAAACATGTTTTTGTTTTTTCAAAAGTTTTCTGTATATTGATTTGGGTTGAACAACCCTGACGAGCAAAACCGACAGGACCAAGGCCGAGCTTCTCCCAATCTCTTAGCTTGTGTGATTCTAATTTTTCCGAAAGAGAACGGGACCTACAGTTTAATGCCGAATCCGAACGGTAGATTTCAGAAGTTTTTTTATGGCTACATAATTTCAGGCTAACCACCGTCTAACCATATACCATTTAACCCTTTAATTCAAGATATAACTCAGTAATACTGGCTCTAGCCAGTATTTGACAGAAATCAAATGTACTTAAATTCGCTTGTAAAATGTAAAATTGGCTCAAACAGCACCTCCAAGGAGGGCCAGGGCCAAGCTTCTCAATCTCTTGGCGTGTGTGCTTATAATTTTTCGCACAAGAGAAAGGGAGCTACAGTTTAACGCCGAATCCGAACGGCAATAGTTAGGGAGTTTTTGCTTTTTCATGGCTTGTTACTTCACAGCTGGCGCCAGTAGCTGGTGAAGGTGACCGGGTGTGTAAAAGCTTTTTTCGAAAGAAAGAAAAACTTTTTCTATTGGATGGTCCGAGGCGGGATCAAACCCACAACCTCCCGCACGAGCAGCCACACATACAACTGGTACGCCACACCCGGCGACTAAATTTGAATTCGCTTGCTGATTTAAATTTGCCACTTGTTGAATACTTTCCAACTCCTTCGGTATAGATACTTTTCCTTATCAGGAAAAGTTTGTTTCAATCATCCACAAAAATAGATGTTAAATATTGTTGAAGTACTTTAATACCTTTGAGAATTGTCCATTCGGATGATCATCCCCGACGGATGATCAAATCCCTGTCCGCAATGGGCTTATCACAAGTTTATGGGACCCCTTTTTGAAAAGACTGCGCTCATGAGTTGTGTACGGCCATGGCAAGCGCCAACTTTAATTTTGTTTCTTATAGAATGTTAAAATGCCTTAATATTTCTTATGAATGAGTCGCGAAAATTGGCTTTATCGCGGAAGGACTGCCAGGATAGCATGCTGCTTGACATTTTTTAAAATTTTTTATTTTGTGATTTAAGTTACCAAGACACCCGTTACCAAGAGACTGTATTTGGCCGCCCTATTTGAATGAAGTGGAAATCGCCTTGAAAAAGGCTGAACGAGCAAACACGTACCTTGAACAAGGCAGACGCGGACAAAGACTAGAATATCTAGAGTAAAAAATTTCTCATTCGACATCGCTTCTGGATAAATTTGGCAATATGTCCGTCTCGCTCTAACTACTGTGATTTCCTATGTGGCACTATAAGTATCTAAAAAATGTAAATATGGGCACTAGGTATATAATTATAAAATTTAACCACTCGAAATTGATACGCAGCGCAAATTTTATCTCTAATACTTATTGCTCCATGACCCGGAGTTCTCCTTCAGACGAACTGCAATGCTTGCATCGACTAGGATATATAGACTGAACGATTGCGCAGTCGCCACCGCTTCTATCAGAATTTAGTCAGCTGTTCGCTCTCACTTACGCCCTCTGGGTACATTTTGGAATATATCCGTCTCGCACTAAAAAGTATCTAAACAATGTATATATATATGGGCATTATGTATATAAGGGCACTATAACCACACAAAATTCAGAGGCAGCGCCAATTTTATCTCTAATACTCATTCTCCATTATATCCAAGTTTCCCGAGAGACTGATGCTTGACATTTGTAAGGCGAACATTGATTTATAATAGCAAGCAAGGCCAAGGTGTATTTACTATAAACATGGAGAATGAGTATTAAAAAACAAATTTGCGCTGCCTCTCAATTTTGGTGGTGCTAAACGATAGTGCCCAAAAAGATACTATAGTGCCCAAAAAGATACTTTTCAGAGCCAGTAGGAAAACACAGTGGTTAGAGCGAGACGGACGTATTCCGAAATGTATCCAGAGAGCGTAAATGAGAGCGAACAGCTGACCAAATGTATCCAGAGAGCGTAATTGAGAGCGAACAGCTGACTGAGGCAGCGTAAATTTTATCTCTAATACTCATTGCTCCATGCTATAAAGGTGACGTAACCGCTGTGGTGAGGGGCCATAATTGTTTTCAACTCGCTCTCTCGGCTCTCTGATACCCTTGTTCCACTGGCATATTCTAGAGGTCATCCGCTGGATGATCTAAATGACGTCATTCTTTCTGTATATTTCCTCATAAGAGATGAATGTCCATTCGGTAGATCATCCGCGACGGATGATCAAGTCACTGTCATGGATGATCTAGCTACTGTCACGACATATAGCTATTTTTCGCTAAAGGCTAGATTTTCTAACGATATGCTATCGAACTGCCCAAGAGGAACAGCTGCTCTGTCAATGGCGTTTCCATGGTTGGAGAGGGTTTTAGCTCAGTGGGTGGGAGTTTAGCACAGTGGCAGAACTGTATGGACCCCCTTTATTGAAAACCGACTATGCCCATGAGTTGTACATGGCCAAGGCAAACGGCAATTGTTCCATTCTTTGTTTTAGAATGTTAAAATGCAGTAATATTTCTTATGTGGTGGGACTACCAGGAAGGCATGCTGCTTGACATGTGGATGGCGAACTTTGATTTACAATTGCAGACATAGCAATTCAATCAACTCTTCTTTGTTGACGTTAGTGTGGCCGTGATCAACATTCGTCAGTGGAACAAGGAAAATTCACTTTTTGAGAATGTGATTGAATGTTCACCTGTGGAACAAGGGTATGAGACAGATGACAGCTACTTTGAGAGGCAAATGCTAGAAACAGACAGCAAACATTTTACGTTCTGCACTTTTCGTTTGCTATTAGTACAAATTTTCTCCCTTCTGCTTTCGTCTTTAGGTACAGGTACATTCCTTTCCGAAGTTCTCGAATGGCATAACATGCAATATTTCGTGGACATGTTGATATTTAATAATGAATCAAATACATATACAGTAACACACACATATGAACCGATAACACACACAGTTTATTTAATATATGTAGATATTAAAATAATTATAAGCATATTCTTTTCATTGCTTTTCTGTTTACGAGACGACGTTTGATTTCATACTGTTCAAAATAGGGCCCCTCGAAAGAGAGCAGCTGTGGTGAGTACGTCACCTTTATAGTAAATACACCTTGCACTGGACCTGGACGTTTTGTATGGAGCAGCTGTGGACAGCTGTTCGACGATATCTTAATCAAATCTAAATCACTTTCAGGAATACCACTATTATCAATTAATAAAATAAACAATACAAGTGTCGGATAAAGATGTTTGTCTATCGATTAAAATATCGATAGTTCTATCGCAACTGAACTAAAGGTTAAAATTTTACCGCATCATGAGGCAGCGGTTAAGTTTTCCGCTCGGTTCTCGCCAAAGACTGCATGAGACACGCAAATTGGGCTAACCTGCCGGTATGTTTGACTAGCCGGTCATTGAGAAATTGGACATAAATTAAGCAAGAACTGGCATAGTGATATATAAAATAGCTATAAAACAGCGATGCCCAGCTGTATGCTCTTTGGGTACGTTTTGTGATTGTAATTGCACGGAACATAGGAAATCAATGATCGTATACATGCAGGGCGCGAGGCATACGAAACGACACACATGCTAACGATTTCGTGTGTATGCGACGCGTAGAACAAAAACCGGGTTTGTTCTCTTCTTTGATTGGTGTTTGCGAGCGCAAGCAAACTGACCAACAACAATTTCATTATTGGTATTGGTGCTTATCTGTGTGAGTATTGGTGAGTGCTCTCTCGTTTGCTGGTTTTGGGCATGCCTGCTATAAAAGATAGCTCAAAAATGTATGCTTAAATATTAATTTATTCCTACAGAAGGGATTGGTCAGGTGATTCACAGTGTTAACTGAACAATGTTGTGCTAAAATAGACACAAAGAGCCTCCTTCTGTGACGTAAAGTTAAAATTTCATATCGATTTTTGATAAGTGCCGATTTTTTTTTAAATCCGTTTAGATAGCTTTATATTGTTACGCGATCAAAATAGGTGAAAAATGGAAAATTCGTTTTCAAAAGAGCTTCAATTCCAGTCTGTTTTATCAGAATTTTTGCATATCCAAAATAGCTGGAAAATCCGAAAAAAAATTTCCCAAAATAGCTGGAATTGCAGATTCTGGCAAAATTTAAGCGTTTCCGGCTGAGACCTTTCCAAATAGCCAGATCTTGTGAAGAAAATAGCCAAATTGGCAACACTGGATATAAATACTTTGTGAATTCTAGGGATGCCGGAATTAATATCGATATATCGATCGATCGAATATATTTTGGTGATATTTTTCGTCGATAGTTTTGAGGGTTTCGGCTACAAAAAGTGAGGTTTACTGAGTGCATTCTTTCGCATAGTAACCCAACTCAAAATATGATTTCTATTCAAGTTATTCATCTTTCCTGATTTCCCTTTTATTACTTAGTTTCCACAAAGTCTTTTGATCTAAATAAATTAAGATCAATATAAACCGTTTTTATGACCCTTATAATAGTCAAACTAGCAAGTTTTAGCTGGCTTCAGATCATGTTATGTTTCCAAATACCTTTAATCAAATAACAGAGTAAATTGTTAGTTTATCTGACACATAGCAGCTATTTGAAGTAGAGAAATCGTTCCTAAATCTTTATTTTTTCTGTATTTCGGAGCTCCGATCTCCAAATTTTAAACGCAATCAATATGTAGTTTTTATATAATAGTCAAATGACACCTTAATTACCTCAATAGGCCCGCTTATTGTAAAAATTTGTATTTTTATTGAAAATATCGATAATATCGATGCTTTTTTCAAAAAAAATATCAATATCGAAGAATATCGATATAGATATTTTCTAAATATCCCCTGAGAACATTGTAGCTGTTGCGTGGGGTTATGTTCTGTCCTCTCTACAACTTCATTTTGAATTTCGGCCAAAATGTACATTTTCCCACATACAATTTGGGCACTGGAGATGCCAAAAAATGCATTTTAAGAAAATGTATTCGCATTACTCGTTTGCCATTCGTTTGTTCCAAAGTTTTTATTCGATAGTCGATCATTTTTGGCAAGTTGACAGTGGTCATCACTTATTATCAATAATTTCAATAATAACACAATGAATTGCAGAAAGTAGAAACTGCCGAAGTAGTTGCAATTTGACTGAAGAGACCACAAGCCATATGTGGTACCTCCGGTCTGAACACGTCAATGGTTGGAGTGGCCCCCGCAATAATTCGAGCATTTACAGAAAAGAATTTGATATGTTTGAACTTTAAAGTTTAAACCCTTACCAACATTAGAGTTTTTGTTTCTAGCAGCCATATTATTATTTCGCTTAAACAACATGGCTAATTTTGGCTAAAAAAAAAACTCTAAATTAACAATACCGCCATCTCTGATGTGCCAGCACTACCATGAGTTTTGTGACTTCGTGACAAAGGCGGCTTTATAGCCAAATAATTTTTGAAAGAACAAAAGTTTTCATCGAGATTAAATAATTCCCGCCACTGAGCAGCTAACAACGCTGGCACTAAAAAAATCTAGACGCCGAAGACGACGTAGCAAACATCTGTATATTTGTTGCCTTTTTTCTGGAGGGGATTAAAAATAAGATAAAATAATGGACGCAGAGACCCAAGCATCAAATGCCATTAAAACCATCATTAGGAAAACCCTTAATTCCCATTCATTGATAGCGCCCAATGTTAGCTGTAATGATAAATCCTGTGATGATATCTCCGATATCGAGTTGAACGATGTACCTGCCCAACTGGAGCAGACCATGAAACAGTCCCGGACAAGCAACGAGACCAAAAGCCTATTTAATATCAACATAGATGAGTGTAAGTACCCGCAAGATATCAGCTTGTAACTAAGAATTAATTGATTTCTAGTTTTCGATTGCAACACGGTGGGCGATGAGCTGGAAGACTACCAGAATAAGCTGAAAGAGGATCAACTCGAGTGGATAGACTTTGTGGTCCAGGCCACACGGGCCTTTAGTGGAGGTTCAAAGGCTGCCAGTGAAATGGACTTCCAGCCCAGTGAGACACACCAGGCAAACTTAAAGCAATTACCCAATTTACAGAATATCGTTCGCGGATCCTTGGAATTTATAAATAAAACCGAGCTGTTTAATGATGAGCATTGGAAAATTATGGAGATACAGGAGTCACTGCTACAGCGCTGTAAAAGTGTAGTCAGTCAGAGGAAGCGGCAAGCTTTAGGTGAAAATTTGGCCAGAATAGAAAAATCCCCTTAAATTTGTTTGATTTTTGTTTGTAATATTAAAAATGTAGTTCTTAACCGAAATCTTAACTCTAATTGTGTGTTGGGAGGCAGGATAGGGATTACTCCTTGGCCCAGGCAGCCAGATACTTCATGAGATCGGTCAGACCCTCAAAGTCCGTGCGACTGGTGGCCGGCTCATCTTTGGTAATACGCGGCAAGGCATTTCCCATTTTTAAACGAAACTCCTGGAACTAGCACAGAGAGGTAAATCAATCATTACTTCCATATATCAGCAACATACATCTTTGGCGCCGCTTAGCTTCCAGAAGCCATAACAGAAGGCTCCAGTGCCCATAACCGCATACAATGTACCCCAGCCGAGAGCCCGCAAGGCCAAGGTAGCTCCCTCGTCCATCAATATCAGACCCTGACGTGTGCCCTGCTGTTGCAGAACTTTGCTATCCGATTTTTTGGCCGTGGCCAGTGTACGGGAGAATCCAAACATTGCCGAAACACCGCCAACCAGACCCAGAAAGGCGGCCGCTAATAAAATCACATCAATGTTAAAAGCAAACGAATCCTATTTCATCGGACCAATGGCTTACCTTGTATGCGGAACTTGCGTTGCTTTTCGGCTGCCATCGTATCTACTCGGTTTCCGGCTTCATTCATGGTTAACCAATCTGCAGTTGCCGTAACCAGACGTATCCGTATCTATCAAAACCAAACAGCTGTTTCATTTGACCCGTCCTTGGGGCCAGTGTAGCCAGTTTGTGATAAGTTAAAAAGGCCGAAAATCAGCTCAAGTTACTTAAAACGACAGCGTGAGTTAGTCGGCCGTGACCAGCGTTGCCAATTTAGCTATTTTTCCCACCAAATATCGATTGTTAAAAACTCAACAAATTGACACAGATTAATTTGAAATAGCTAAGCAATGTAAAATAATTAGCAAGAATTGTGGGCTCTGACAAAACTCTGGTAAATGGCAATGTTTTGTAGGAAAAATAGATAAATAAGCAACGCTGTCCGTTGTGGTATTCCTGAAAGTGATTTGCATTTGGTTTCCAGCAGAGTTCTTGTGTGTATACAAAGGGTACACTTCCTTTACCAAAGTATTTTTTGTTATTTTCTTTGTTATTTAATAGGGGAAACCGTCAAGGTTTTTCTTACACACATTTCGGCGAGCCTTTTTAAGAGACCAGTTTTGATTTTAATCTTACACACAAGAACTCTTGGCCCTGTTAAATGAACACTGTGACGATGTCTTAAGTTCCTACCAGTCCGCCATGTAACAACAAAGTATTAATTAGATTGGAACACCTTCAAACACGTTGGAAAATTATCAAAACTTTACAATAAAAAAAAATTATTTTAAAATTAATTAGTTTGAGTGTATCATAATATATTAACTCCATTTGAAAAACTTTTTCCTAAGATTCTTATAAAAATCTTAAATTTTGATCAAAATAGCAAATCTTTTAGTTTACCAATTTTATTACGCCCTTTCTTTGTATGCATAACCCAAAGAACTTTACGCTAAACAATTTTTGAAGTTGTCATAGGACTAGGAAAAAATCAAGTGAATAACTCAAATTGTTCAAAAGTTATGTTTTTATTGCAATGATTTTTGAGAAAGGAGCCACTGTGCCGATTGGCCGCCTCTTCTAGCGGCAATATCAATTGGTCATCTCTATGATTAGTATGACCATTTATAAGTGTTTGGGCATTTCGCCTTCTACACTGCGGTCACACTGGTCGCTCGCGTCTGTGTGTGAAAAAATCTCGAAGTTCGTGAACAAATACGTCGCGACACCTAAATAATTCTTGAAAATAGTGATTATTTAGAAGATAAATTACAGAAGCAAACATAAACAAATTAGTGTTGTTTTTGTGCATTTATTGAGTTGGATTTATTTGACTGTGGCGCAGCGAACAGTGTGGCCGCTGTTGCTATCTCGCTCGCACGCCTGCACACGCTAAGAAAATAAAAAATTTTTTGGTGACGCAGCCAGGCAGCAGTGATTGACGGAAATCGGCTGGGGTAGCATCTGCAGCTCGTGGTGGTCAACAACAGACAAGCACAATGAGTACCACCACGGACTCCAAGGCGCCGCTGCGTCAGGTGAAGCGCGTACAGTTTGGCATTTTGTCACCTGATGAAATAGTAAGTCTCCCCACGGAAAGACGCCATATTGGAAACTAACGAAAAATTTAAAATTAATCAAATCTCTGCATAGATTTTAAAAATATTGTTGGAATTGTCTTCTTATGCTCAACACGGTTTTTACTCTTATTTCCAATTCCACAGCGTCGCATGTCTGTCACCGAAGGTGGCGTTCTGTTTGCCGAGACCATGGAGGGTGGTCGTCCCAAGCTGGGTGGCCTTATGGATCCTCGCCAGGGCGTCATCGATCGCACATCTCGTTGCCAGACCTGTGCCGGCAATATGACCGAATGCCCCGGGCATTTTGGACACATTGACCTGGCCAAACCAGTTTTTCACATTGGATTTATTACCAAAACCATAAAAATCTTACGTTGCGTGTGCTTCTACTGCTCCAAAATGTTGGTTTCGCCCCACAATCCCAAGATCAAGGAAATTGTGATGAAATCCAAAGGTCAGCCGCGCAAACGATTGGCCTATGTCTATGATCTGTGCAAGGGCAAGACTATATGCGAGGGTGGTGAGGATATGGACTTAACCAAGGACAATCAACAACAGCCTGATCCGAATAAAAAGCCCGGACATGGTGGCTGCGGTCACTATCAACCTTCGATACGACGTACAGGTTTGGACTTGACCGCCGAGTGGAAGCATGTCAACGAGGATTCACAGGAGAAGAAGATTACGGTCTCTGCGGAGCGCGTATGGGAAATTTTAAAACATATCACCGATGAGGAATGTTTTATATTGGGCATGGATCCAAAATATGCGCGTCCGGATTGGATGATTGTCACCGTGCTGCCAGTGCCACCTTTGGCCGTGCGTCCGGCGGTAGTCATGTTTGGTGCCGCCAAGAATCAGGATGATTTAACGCACAAACTGGCGGACATAATCAAGGCCAACAATGAGCTGCGCAAGAATGAGGCCAGTGGTGCTGCGGCTCATGTGATCCAGGAGAACATTAAAATGCTGCAGTTCCATGTGGCTACTTTAGTGGATAATGATATGCCCGGCATGCCGCGTGCCATGCAAAAGTCGGGCAAACCTCTGAAAGCCATCAAAGCCCGTTTAAAGGGCAAGGAGGGTCGTATCCGCGGCAATCTCATGGGTAAACGTGTGGATTTTTCGGCACGCACTGTCATCACACCTGATCCAAACTTGCGCATTGATCAGGTAGGTGTACCACGATCCATAGCTCAGAATCTGACTTTTCCAGAGCTGGTCACTCCCTTCAATATCGATCGCATGCAAGAGCTGGTGCGTCGTGGCAACTCGCAGTACCCGGGAGCCAAGTATATAGTGCGTGACAATGGCGAACGTATCGATCTCAGATTCCATCCTAAATCCTCTGACCTACATCTACAATGTGGCTATAAAGTGGAGCGACATCTGCGTGACGATGATCTGGTCATCTTCAATCGCCAGCCCACACTCCACAAGATGAGTATGATGGGGCATCGTGTTAAAGTACTGCCCTGGTCAACGTTCCGTATGAATTTGTCCTGTACCTCGCCATACAATGCAGATTTCGATGGCGATGAAATGAATCTCCATGTGCCGCAATCCATGGAGACGCGTGCCGAGGTTGAAAACATACACATCACTCCCCGTCAAATTATTACACCGCAGGCCAACAAACCCGTTATGGGTATTGTGCAGGATACTCTAACAGCTGTGCGTAAGATGACCAAGAGGGACGTATTTATCACACGTGAACAAATGATGAATCTGTTGATGTTTCTGCCTACCTGGGATGGCAAAATGCCACAACCCTGCATCCTCAAGCCACGTCCGCTGTGGACGGGCAAGCAGATCTTCTCGCTCATCATTCCGGGCAATGTCAACATGATTCGAACTCACTCCACGCATCCGGATGAGGAGGATGATGGCCCCTACAAATGGATCTCACCCGGTGACACCAAAGTTATGGTCGAGCATGGTGAGCTCATTATGGGTATTCTGTGCAAAAAGACTCTGGGTACGTCGGCTGGCTCTTTGCTGCACATCTGTTTCCTCGAGTTGGGCCACGACATAGCGGGTCGTTTTTACGGCAACATTCAGACGGTGATTAACAATTGGTTGCTGCTCGAGGGCCACAGTATTGGTATCGGTGATACCATTGCCGATCCGCAGACTTACAATGAAATTCAAATGGCTATAAAGAAGGCCAAAGATGATGTCATCAATGTCATTCAGAAAGCGCACAACATGGAGTTGGAGCCCACACCTGGTAATACGCTGCGACAGACATTCGAAAACAAGGTGAATCGTATTTTAAACGATGCCCGTGACAAGACTGGTGGATCCGCGAAGAAATCTCTCACGGAATACAATAATCTAAAGGCTATGGTGGTGTCCGGCTCCAAGGGATCCAACATCAATATCTCACAGGTAAATTATCTCTCTCACCTTTCAGTTCTCCTTTAATCATGTCTTTCTTCTACACTATTTCTCCATGCCAGGTTATTGCTTGTGTGGGTCAACAGAACGTCGAGGGTAAGCGTATACCCTATGGATTTCGAAAGCGTACACTTCCGCATTTCATCAAGGATGATTATGGTCCCGAGTCGAGAGGCTTTGTGGAGAATTCATATTTGGCCGGCTTGACACCATCCGAGTTCTACTTTCACGCTATGGGCGGTCGTGAGGGTTTGATTGATACGGCCGTCAAGACAGCAGAAACTGGTTACATTCAGCGACGTCTCATAAAGGCTATGGAGTCGGTAATGGTTAACTATGACGGAACAGTACGTAATTCGGTGGGTCAACTGATTCAGCTGCGTTATGGAGAGGATGGTCTATGCGGTGAGCTGGTCGAGTTCCAGAATATGCCAACCGTGAAGCTATCAAATAAGGCCTTCGAAAAGCGATTCAAATTCGATTGGTCAAATGAGCGTTACATGCGCAAGGTATTTACCGACGATGTGATCAAAGAGATGACCGACAGTAGTGATGCCATACAAGAGCTGGAATCGGAATGGGATAGGCTGGTGGTGGATCGCGACAGTCTACGGCAGATCTTTCCCAATGGTGACTCAAAAGTGGTGTTGCCGTGCAACTTGCAGCGCATGATTTGGAATGTGCAGAAGATTTTCCACATTAATAAGCGTTTGCCCACCGATCTATCACCCATGCGGGTGATTAAGGGTGTGCGTGGACTGCTAGAGAGATGTGTTATTGTGACGGGCAACGACCGGATATCTAAGCAGGCCAACGAGAATGCAACTCTGCTGTTCCAGTGTTTGGTGCGATCCACGCTGTGCACGAAATATGTGTCAGAGGAATTTCGTCTGTCCACGGAAGCGTTTGAATGGTTGATAGGTGAAATCGAGACACGCTTCCAGCAGGCTCAGGCCAATCCCGGCGAAATGGTGGGTGCCTTGGCGGCCCAAAGTTTGGGTGAACCGGCCACACAGATGACACTGAATACCTTCCATTTTGCGGGTGTGTCCTCAAAGAACGTGACCCTGGGCGTACCGCGATTGAAGGAAATTATAAACATCTCCAAGAAGCCAAAAGCGCCCTCACTGACAGTGTTCCTAACGGGAGGCGCGGCACGTGATGCAGAAAAAGCAAAGAATGTGCTCTGCCGATTGGAGCACACCACTTTGCGTAAGGTCACAGCCAACACGGCCATTTACTATGATCCAGACCCGCAGCGAACAGTCATATCCGAAGACCAGGAATTCGTAAATGTTTACTATGAAATGCCTGACTTTGATCCAACGAGAATATCACCCTGGCTGCTGCGTATAGAATTGGATCGAAAGCGTATGACGGACAAGAAGTTGACCATGGAACAGATTGCCGAAAAGATAAATGTGGGCTTTGGTGAGGATTTGAACTGCATTTTCAATGACGATAACGCGGATAAGTTGGTCTTGCGCATTCGCATCATGAACAATGAGGAGAACAAGTTTCAGGATGAGGACGAGGCGGTGGATAAAATGGAGGATGACATGTTCTTGCGTTGCATTGAGGCCAACATGTTGTCCGACATGACGCTGCAGGGTATCGAAGCCATTGGCAAGGTGTATATGCATTTGCCTCAAACGGACAGCAAGAAGCGGATTGTCATAACGGAAACTGGCGAATTCAAAGCCATTGGCGAATGGCTACTTGAGACAGATGGCACATCCATGATGAAGGTACTCTCTGAGCGAGATGTGGACCCCATACGAACCTCCTCGAACGATATTTGCGAGATCTTCCAAGTGTTGGGCATTGAGGCTGTGCGTAAATCGGTGGAGAAGGAAATGAATGCGGTGCTGCAGTTCTATGGGCTGTACGTGAACTACCGCCATTTGGCTCTGCTGTGTGATGTGATGACCGCCAAGGGTCATTTAATGGCCATCACACGTCACGGCATCAACAGACAGGATACGGGTGCACTGATGAGATGCTCGTTTGAAGAAACGGTGGATGTGTTGATGGATGCAGCGGCTCATGCCGAGACGGATCCCATGCGTGGTGTGTCAGAGAATATCATCATGGGTCAGTTGCCCAAAATGGGCACCGGATGCTTTGATTTGCTGCTGGATGCGGAGAAATGTCGCTTTGGCATTGAGATACCCAACACACTAGGCAGCAGTATGCTGGGTGGAGCGGCTATGTTTATAGGCGGCGGTTCCACGCCCAGCATGACACCACCCATGACACCCTGGGTCAACTGTAATACACCCAGATATTTCTCACCACCCGGACATGGTAACTATACCACATCTATTTCGCTCTTTTTCGTTTTGATCTAATATGTCTGTCTCTCTCTTTTTCATTTCAGCGAGTGCCATGACCCCCGGAGGACCAAGCTTCTCTCCTGCGGCCGCCTCTGATGCCTCTGGCATGTCACCTAGTTGGTCACCAGCCCATCCCGGATCTTCACCTAGCTCACCTGGGCCCTCCATGTCACCTTTCCCCACTTCACCCAGTGTCTCGCCCTCGTACTCGCCCACCAGCCCTAATTACACCGCCTCCTCGCCTGGTGGAGCCTCTCCCAACTACTCGCCCTCCAGTCCCAATTATTCGCCCACTTCTCCACTTTATGCCGCCACCAGTCCACGTTATGCCTCAACCACACCCAATTTCAATCCGCAATCTACCGGCTATTCTCCTTCTTCATCCGGGTACTCGCCCACTTCACCTGTCTACTCGTCCACCTCGAATTTCCAGTCAAGTCCTTCGTTTGCAGGCAGTGGCAGTAACATGTACTCACCGGGCAATGCCTATTCACCCAGTTCCTCCAACTATTCTCCCAACTCTCCTTCATACTCGCCCACTTCGCCTTCGTACTCGCCCTCCTCGCCATCATATTCACCCACTTCGCCCTGTTATTCGCCCACTTCGCCTTCGTATTCTCCCACCTCACCGAACTATACTCCTGTTACGCCCTCCTATTCACCCACTTCGCCCAATTACTCGGCCTCACCGCACTATTCGCCGGCATCGCCTGCCTATTCGCAAACGGGTGTCAAATACTCGCCCACTTCACCCACTTACTCGCCCCCTTCACCCTCGTATGACGGCTCACCAGGCTCACCACAATACACTCCCGGCTCACCTCAATATTCTCCGGCCTCACCCAAATATTCACCCACTTCACCACTCTACTCGCCCAGTTCGCCCCAGCACTCGCCGTCGAACCAGTACAGTCCCACTGGTTCCACTTATTCGGCCACCAGTCCACGGTATTCGCCCAATATGTCCATCTATTCGCCGAGTAGCACCAAATACTCGCCAACATCGCCGACTTACACGCCTACGGCACGCAACTACTCGCCCACTTCGCCCATGTACTCGCCCACGGCGCCCTCACACTACAGTCCTACCAGTCCGGCGTATTCGCCCAGCAGTCCAACATTCGAGGAAAGTGATGACTAGACAATTACAAAGACCCTAAATCCACCACGCACAGACCCACTCTACATACATATTTAGCGACTAAAATTTGGTCACGTTCAGTTTATCATGGGCTAAGTAAATTGACCCAATACCTTTTAATCGAACTTTTGGTTGTTTTTTTTTTCAAACAAAATGTTATTAAGCTTATCGCGGCTCCACGCAAAGTTTCAACAATTTTACGTATATATATAATTACATATATATTTTTATGACCCAAATCTATATACATATAAATAAAAGAAAACGCAAAAAAATTACAGGTTAAGTTACAACATTAAAAATAAATAAATATTGGAACAACTAAAGAGATAAAACTTGTTTAAAGCCGGAGGAATCCAAGTAGTGGTCGGGCGTGGCGTACCATTAGTATGTGTGGCTGCTGGTGCGCGAGGTTTGTGGGTTCGATCACGCCTCGGACCATCTAATAGAAAAAGTTTTTTCTTTCTTTAGAAAAAAGCTTTTACACACCCGATCACCTTCACCAGCTACTGGCGCCAGCTGTGAAGTAACCAGCCATGAAAAAGCAAAAACTCCAACTACTGCCGCTCGGATTCGGCGTTAAACTGTAGGTCCCTTTCTCTTGTGCGAAAAATTATAAGCACTCACACACGCCAAGAGATTGAGAGAAGCTTGGCCCTGGCCCTCCTGGAGGTGCTGTTTGAGCCAATTTTACTTTACAATCCAAGTAGGCTCTCAGGTAAGGGGTGTTCCCCTTTAGTTTGATTCAGTATTAAACCCAGTCCTGTTTTGGATGCGCCGATTTCCTCTGGAAATCTGACGATTACCTCTGGAAATCTGACAAGGATTCGTGATGTTTGCTTCGAAATATAACACTCAAATGCCTTGTTTTCTGTCTTGCTTACAAACTGACATTAGAATGATTCTTGGCCAAACTGAACAAAATCTAAAGTCCGTTGTCAGATTATGCACTTGGATTACCCTGTACAGATGTACCTACCCAGCCTTTTGGCAGGTAACATTCTGGTGGTTAATATGGCAGCCTTCGGTTGCTTTTGCTAGTAATTATGCTCTGTACCAAAGGTATACAGAGTATATTAGGTTTGTTTAAAAGCATGTACAAGGCAGAAGGAATCATTTCCGACCATATACAGTATATATTTTCTTGGTCAGCATCAACAGCCGAGTTGATATAGTCATGTCCCTCTGTCTGTCCGTACGAACGAAGAGCTCTCAGAGATGGTAAGAAATAGAGGTCTGACATGATGGGACAAATGGGTATTTCCACAGAAAAGTCCACCGAGACCAAAAAATTTAAAGTATCTAAGAGTATGTTTTATCATATTTTCATAGGGAGTAATCTAAAATTTATTTATAACCCATTTCAAGATTTTCAAATGAAAAGCCGTGCAAACGCCATTTTTATATCTTTGCAGAGGGTATATTCAAATTGTCTAGATGTTTGTAACGCATAGAAGGAAGCATCTCCGACCACATAAAGTATATATATTCTTGATCAGCATGACGAGCTAAGTTGCTATAGCCAATTTTAAAGCTATCCTAACCAAACTTTGCACGAAGTCTTTAGGCACAAATACGCTGCACATTTACCGGAACCGGGTAGATCGGATGACCATAGCATATTGCTACCACATTAACGATCGGTAGAAAACGTAGTTTTTGTGAGAAAAACTTTTTTGTTTTCAATGGTAGCGTCTTTAAGCTTTCCAGTTATGAATATTTTCTGCTTCAGCACAATTGTGATCCAATATATCAAATAGCTGACACTGGCCTGCAGCGATTTAAGCCACTTTAATTATTTAATGTAAAACACAGATTAGGTTTTGTTGGTTTATTGAAGATGAAGTGTTGCCATAAGAATGACAATCACAGAGATGCAAGTATATAAAGGGCGTCGAGTATCGCTAGTTGTTAGTGATGTGGGAACTAGTTAGATAAACTGGATCTGTTATTGGAGCTGGATGAGCTGGAACCGCCACAGGCCACACGAAAGTGGCGCCATCTATTGTTGAGCTTGGGAAATCACTCAATCGTTCGAATCGAAATTAAAATTGTTCCATGAAAATCATTCAAAACCTTTATTTCTATACAGTTTACGAGCTGCAAGGGTATGTAAACTGCGGTCGAGCCGAAGATCGCTTCCCTGTATTTTTATACTCTGTACCGAAGGTACATAGAGTATATTAAGTTTGTGCAAAAGTATGTAACAGGGAGAAGGAATCGTTTCCGACCCTATAAAGTATATATATTCTTGATCAGCATCAACAGCCGAGTCGATATAGCCATGTCCGTCTGTCCGTCTGTCTGTCCGTATGAACGAAGAGATCTCAGAGATGGTAAGAGATAGAGGTTTGACATGTATGGGGCATATATTTCTTATACTTGCAGGCAGATCAAGTTTATTTTCAATTTTTGCCACGCCCCCTCCCGCCCCCGCAATTTGGAAAAAACTTCATATCTCCTCCAGTTTTGAAGATAGATCGTTCGTACCTTCTAGAGATACCTTGTAAACAAAATTATTTATCGATTTGCTGAAGGAATGATAAAGATCGGATGAACGATACTCAAGTTATGAGCAAAAAACGGCCAGTAAACACCACCCACCACCCACCCACCACCGCAGCATTCTATTGAACGGCAATCTTAGTGAGAGAGAGAGAGAGAGAGAGAGAGTGAAACTTAGAGATGACCGCGTATAGCTCGTGAGCAAATGCGAGCTGCGACGTTAAGGGTACAGAGTATGTTATAGTCGGGCTTGACCGACTTTCTTTCTTGTTTTATTTGGTTACGTTTTGTCCTGATAAAAGTGCCTATAGATTGTATTGACTTTCGCTCTCTAAAATCTTTCTAAGGGTACAAAGAGTTAAAAATTATGCATAAGAAACTATGTGATTGCAATAAACTGTAAGTTTTTGTTGCATATATAACAAAATCAACATAAATATAACGTCACGGCAGATACTAATGCTAATAAAAACAAATCAAAAGAGAATTGTTGAATATGATAACTTAGAAAATAAACTTATATTATTTCAAATCCTACTAAAAGTTTTAAAGAAAAATCTTTGGCCAATTCTCAAAAAACACGATTTTTATATTAAAAATGCATTAATATTTGTAAAATGGTGTTCTATATTGCGCAACATTTTTATGTCCATATCTTTTACAAAAAATACAAAAATTAAAAGTGGTTGTGGCAGCTCTGACCACATGAAGTGGAAATTTACACTGTCCACATCTAACATCTTACATCTGTCAATGCTCTTAAAAATATGTTGTATTGTAATGCTCCAGTATCTTTCTTGCTAAATTAATCAACATCAGATCTTGGATGTTTTGGTATATGGGCATTGGGATTACCGATGCATTCGCTGCTCGAAATTTCTGAATTAATGTCAATTGGGTCCTCTGCGAAGAAATTGGAAAGATCTGCATCATGTTCGGAATGGGGCAAGAACCTATTTAATTTAATTTTGTCGCATGTCAACAATATGGTCCTCATGCCAGCTTCAATGCAAGGCGATTTCAAGTGTTTTTTTGCCGCCTCTATACATACGTATATAAAATAAAAATATTTTATAATGCATGACAAGTTTTCCTGCTATAGTTTAATTTCATGAGGATCTTGTGGAATAGAAACATTTTGCTTCAAGATGTTAGAAGCTAGTTGTTGCTCAGTGGAAATAGCCTATTAAGTGGCAACTAAATCAGCAGCTAAATGGTTAAAAACGCTAAGTTCTTATAATATTTTCATAGGGAAATAATAAAATTGAACTAAGCCATTCTTATATTTATTCATAGCCTATTTCGAAAAATTCGGTCAAAAGGTAGCGCTAGAGCAATTTTTCTCATTTGGACATTAATACTGGACATTTCTATAGCCGTTACTCATAGAGTAAAAAGGGTATACTAAAGTCGTGCTAATGTATGCAACATGCAGAAGGAAACATTTCCGACCATATCAAGTATATATAATATATTCTTGATTAGCAGTTTGTTTTAATTTTTTCAAATTTTTTCCACGCCCACTCCCGCCACCACAATAAAAAAATCTTGAAAACCTCCTACATTTAGTAAGATATCCATCTCAAATTTGAAACTAACATTTTTATTCGCAATATCTATACACCCACAAATTTTCATAAAGAACGGATAAAAAATAGCCGAGTTAAAAGAATGTTTCTTAATTGTCGGCTTTTAGTCCCCCTCAGGAACACAGGAAGGTTATTAAACAGTTCTTCCCATGAGTAACGGGTATATCGAAGTCGGGCAGGACCGACTTTTACTTACGCTCTCGTTTTTTTTTGATAAAAGTGCCTATAGATTGCTTTTACTTTTGCTATCTAAAATCCTTCTGAGGGTACAAAGGGTCAAAAAAGAATGCATAAGAAACAATGTGATTGCGATTAACTGTAAGTTTTTGCTTTTCATCCCGCACGACATGTCCCGTGCGAAAATGCTAAATATTAAATTTTGAAAAAAGTATAAAATATTTTTCGGTAAAATCAAAACCGTTGTTAAGAGACATAAATGCACAGTATTCTATAATTAGTCACATTAGAATAAATAAATAAATGCCTCGGGATGCGCTGAAATCGGCGTTTGAATTGTTGCCAGCGAGAACCACTTCTGTCTTTGTCCCGTGGGAATGCCTTGGTTTTTTGCGATTATCTTGAAAACGAAAAAGGGCCCAGAATAAGCCTAAGAACCAATTATAGGACTAATTATGAGTTATAAGCAGTGATTGGAAAGGTATCCAATTTTCTTACCTAGGTAAGGTACAAGGTAAATGTCAAAAAATATACCTAGGTAAGGTAAAAGGTATCTGGAATCTCCAGTACCTAGGTAAAGGTAAAGGTACAAAAAGGTACTTTTAAATTAAAAAGCATGTCTCATCAATTTATATTAGTAGTAAATATTAACTGTACGGGCTTGAGTCCAAATATTAGTTTAAAAAATCCAGGTTTATTTGGAATCCACTTCAAGTTAAAGAAAAGGTCTTTGCCACGCTTGAAGTTAAAACTCCTTTTATAAGAGCATCGTTAAGTTGATCACAATATTTCAATTTTTTCAAGCATCGAAGTCATGAAAAATCCTAAATTCCAACCGGATTTGCCCTGCAAAATTATAACTAGTTCGATAAAAATAAGTATCATCTTGTAGCACTGGGCTAGAGCCGAATAAATAAATTAAATTAAAGATCAATAGCCTTAGCGAAAATGTCAGTAACATTATTCAGTCCATGCAAAAAATAAAAAATTCTTGGAAAAATAATTTCAGCACCAGCTGAGTTATGCCGCTCTATTGCCTTTAAGTCAGACTCTTCTAAAAACTCAGGCTTTACGTGTTTCCTTTTAAACTATACACTTTAAATGCTTTTCAGAAGTTGAATACATTTTCTGTAACTTTTTAACATTTGCATACCTCTAAGTCGGTATTTGCTATGAACCAGGGACCGTATCGATTATAATTTTTTGTTAAAAAAATTAGGAAATAAAAATTATTTGTTTAATTTTTTTAAAAAAGTTGGTTTTTAATTATTATTTTCAATTTATATAATAATCAAAAATAATTATTATATTTCAATTTTTTTTATAAAAATTAAGCCATAAGTTTTATTTTTAATTTTTATTTCAAATATTGAAAAATAATATTTACTCGTCAGTTCTAATAATATAAATTGAAAATAAAAATTAAACTCAAATATCCTTTGAACTGAAGAAGCCTGATCATATATCGACCTATATATATGATCGTCGCAATACTACCTTTCAGTTGATATATAATATGTACATATATGAAAAAATGGCAAAAAAAAGGCATTGCACAAAAAACTTTTGTGCAAAACCGCAAATTACGTTTTGGTGGGCATGTCGAGATTTAATTTCGGATTTTTTTTTATTCAAATCAAAAATGGTGAGTTTTAAAACCGTTCGGTTTGTAAAAGAATGACCCATATGTACATGCATTTGTACATACTATAATATGTATGTATCAACTGAAATGTATTATTGCGACGATCATCATATGATCAGGCTTCTTCGGTTCAAAAGATATTTGAATTCAATTTTTATTTTCACGATCGATATATGATCAGGCTTCTTCGGTTCAAAAGATATTTGAATTCAATTTTTATTTTCAATTTATATTATTAAAATTTACGAGTAATAATTATTTTTCAATTTTTGAAATAAAAATTGAAAATAAAACTTATGGTTTAAGTTTTATATAAAAATTGAAATATAATAATTATTTTTGATTTTTATTATATAAATTGAAAATAATTATTACTTGTCAATTTTTAAAATAAAATTTTATCCTGTTTTCGAATTTTCCCCCAAAAAAATAACATATATGTGGGTTTTCCCACTCTTCTTGGAGGCTTTTTTGGGCTTCAATTTTTTTAAACTCATAATTATTAAATACGGTCGCTGCTATGAACTCCAGCTAATATAGTAGCAATTATTTCATGTGTGTGGGAAATCGTTCACGCTTTCACCTTCAATTTGCGATTTAAAACCGGTTTCCAGTACAAAATTGGTCTAAAAATCGCAAAACTTTTGCGAAAGTGAAAATGGGAGCTCGGCTTATAGTCCGGCTTCCTTTTTTCTAGCATGGACGTATAGTTTTTGAACACGTGATATTTACCAGACGTCCAGTTAAAGCCACAAACAGGTCCTGGATACGCAGCGAAAAAAAAAATCACGCACGAAAAGTACCTAGTACCTTATCTATTGACAAGGTAAATGAAAATGAAGACCTAGGTAAGGTAAAAGGTCCTCGAATTTGAAAATACCGAGGTAAGGTAAAAGGTACACAAAATATGTATCTAGGTATGTACCTAGGTACTTCCAAACACTGGTTATAAGTAAAGCCTATTTTCCAAATTAAAATCCGATTTATTTTTAATTTTTTTTTGCTTTAAGGCCCTTTTGTGGTCTAGGCGGCTGAATTTGACCTGTTTTTTTTAAAAACTTATGGGAAGAAATCGGGAAAAGATTTTGTAATTCTGTTTTTTATATTTGGTACTAAAAATGTGTGAATGCGAGGGTTGTTCAAAAAGTTATCGGCCTCCAAAGTAGGGCCTTTTAAAAAAGGTGTGTTGATGGTTTACAGCATTCCGGGAGTCACCATTCTTCTTCTTCTTCTTTATTGGCCCGATGTTGCATCACAACCGCTTGACGGTCTTGGCCTCTGCAATGAATGCCCTGCACTCGCTTCTGCATTGTGCGAGCTGGCACCAGTTGTTCACACCAAGGTTGGAAATGTCTTTCCGCACTTGGCAGGTCATCTGCACTTGCTGATTTGTTGTTCTTAAGCCTTTTTATGGCTACACAGACTTCGTGATGGTCCGGTGGGTCTAAATCTATGTTGTCGATTGGTGGCGTCGCTACTACTCCAGAGGCGGTATTGTGTTCGTTGTCGCCTCCCAGCAGGTTGGCGAAATAGCTTCTCCATTTGTCTAGCGCCACTTGCGGATCTGTGACCAGATTTCCATTTTCGTCCTTGCATTGTGTGACTCCGGGTTTGAAACCTTCGGTAAGTCGTCTAATCTTTCGATAGAATTTTCGAGTCTCACCCATGCCGAATAGCATCTCGACTTCCTCACTCATGCGCCTTTCTCGCTCATTCTTTTTCCTTCTGAAAAGGCGCTTCTCCTCTCTCCTTTTCTTCCGGTATTGCTCTTTAACAGCCCGCGTTGCTCCCGACTGCAGAGTTCTCCTGTAGGCAGCGTCTTTCTCTGCAGTAGCGTCGCGGCACTCCTCATCATACCAAGTCTGCTTTCGAGGGTGCTCGGCGTATCCGAGTATCTCCTTGGCAGCCGTACTCATGGAGTGTGATATATGTTCCACTGTTCGCTTACACCAGAAGGGAATGGTGAGTTTTCCCTGAGCAGTTGGTTGAGTTTAGCTGTGTAGGCTTCAGAGGTCCGTTGTGATTGCAGCTTATCGACATTTAGCTTTCGACGTGTACTGGTACGTGAGGCATGTGCCACACTGAGCCGCGTGCGCACTTTGGCTGCAACAAGGAGGTGATTCGAGTCTATGTTGGCACCTCGAATCGCACGCACGTCTAGAACACTCGATGAGTGCCTTCCGTCGATCACAACATGATCAATCTGATTTCGCGATAGTTGATCAGGGGACTTCCAGGTCGCCTTATGGATGTCGCGATGTTTAAACCTGGTACTATTTATGACCATGTTCCTGCCCGCGGCAAAATCTATTAGCCTCTCTCCGTTACCGGAGGTTGTTTCATGAAGGCTAAATCGGCCGACTGTCGAGCCAAAAACTCCTTCTCTCCCAATTTTAGCGTTAAAGTCGCCAAGCACGATCTTTATGTCGTGATCGGGGCAGCGCTCATATAATTGTTCCAGGCGCTCATAGAATTCGTCTTTTATCGAAGCGCCCTTGTCTTCCGTTCGGGCGTGTGCACAGATAAGACTAATATTAAAATATTTAGCCTTAAGTCTGAGTGTGGCTAGTCTCATGTCCACTGGTGTGAAACTGATGACAGAGCGACGAAGTCTTGCACTGACTGCAAAGCCGCATCCAAACTCATGCTTGGAAGCATGTCCGCTGTAGTAGATCTCCCAGGGTGCATTGGTTGTTGATGTTCTTTTCACCATGCTCCCCTGTCCAATCCATCGCATTTCCTGAAGTGCGGTAACGTCCGATGAATATTTCTCAAGGACATTCACCAACTGGATATCAGCACCTTCTCTGTTGAGAGTGCGAACATTCCAGGTGCATATCCTCAAACCGTGGTCCTTAAAACGTTTGCGTGGGTCGTCGTCAGAGGGGGTCCGTATCCGAGGCATTGTTGTCGCAGTTTCCATTGGTGGAGTTTTTTTGACGGCGGTGGGTACCAAACCCGACGCACCAACCCTATATATTGTACCCTGTAGGGAGGGCTCGCCGCTCACGTTAGCCAGAAGCTTTGCGGATGCAAAGCGTTCTGTTTACAGTGGTCACCAACGAGGAGGTGTGAGTCGACTTGAGACGCAGTAAGCCAGGATCGCGCTGGGTTCGCCAAGTTGAACCGATCAGCCGCTTTACCTCACTACATACGCCCCCATTAGGTCCAGAAAAACTATGACTAGAAATATCTGGACGACCATTATCTCACCATTATCTCAAAACAAAACGGGAAATTGGTTAGCAGGACCCGAAGCAGAATCATGAACAAAATGTAATATGTATTTAAAAATGGCGGACATTTGAAATCGAGAAATCGTCAAATGAACGTGGTTCGGGCCACAGCCACGTTAATTCTGCGTCCTTTAAGCCCTACATCATCAAAATCGGTTGAGTAGAACTTGAGAAAAGCTTCGAACCAATTGGAGTTTCGACAACTGTTTTCGATCAAATAAAAATTAATTTTAATAGATTTCAAACATGGATTTGATGCATTAAGCTTTCACTGAAAAAAATATCCAAATCGGGTCAACAGATCTGGAGAAATTTCGGTCAAAGAGCATCAAGACATGGTGAAAAAAAGACTTTTATTTAAGTCTTTTGATAAAAAAAAGAAAAAGCATGGAAATTTAAAAATACCTCCAGAAGCGAACCCCTATGAACCGGTTCGGTTCGGGTTTTTTTTGGCCCGACGAACCGGACTATCAACCGAACTCAAAATATTTGTGACTCCTCGAACCTGAACCCGAACCGGATCACTTTCTCGAAAAATTAGGTTCGGTTCACAAAATTAAGTAGTTTTTCCAACGACACACACTGGGAAATATAGAAATTCATTGTAATCTTGCTGGTATCATTCATTAAGTTCTCCAACCCTACGACATTTCTCTATGTCAGATTTATAGAAATAGAAGAAGAAATTGAGCATATAGAAAAATTGAAGAATCCAGTGCTAGATTGTGTGACGCGATGGAACTCAACCTACAAAAAGTACGAACGTTTACTAATTCTTAAAGATTTTTGCATTTATAGTTCCATAAAAGAGATCCACTTAAAAACATCTGAATGGAATGTAGTTCAAAATATATGCAATTTGCTGCAATTACTATCATGCGATTTGTATAACGTTTGCTTTTCGTGTCGACCAATTGTTTTAAGATCCTTAGCAAAACATTGTGTATTACCATAGAATAACAAACGTATTCATCATATAACGTATCATTGTGTAATCTTTGGTATTACTATCTAAATGCCTCGATAAACGTTCTTCTATTATAAGCTCAGTATCAATATTGGCTGCAGTCTTTTAGACCCGAGATTTCAAACTTTGTTAATTTCTGACCAAAATAAAATTGCAAAGCATCACAGACTCGCTAAAGCTCCAAAAAGGAAATTCTCAATGAGAGTTTTTAAAATTCAACTTTAAAATGACTCAACGTCTGATTGCGAAGAAGAGAAATTTATGAAAGCAATAGATCTGCAAATGGTGATATAGATTCAAGAAAAAATACAACCATCGACAAATGTCTTAAAATTTTGGAAAGGTCAAAAAACGAGGGCTTAATTATATTGCCTTAACTATGTTTGCTGTTCCAGCGCCTCAAGTATCAGTTGAACGAATCTTTTCAACACATAAGTTTGATCTTTCTAGTCTAAGAGCTGGTATTAATGAAGAACTCCTAAAAGATATAATGCTTATAAACCTAAACAAAGCAGTTCTCAAAAGTTGTAAACATCAGCTAATGAATTTGATAATTAAAATAAGGAATATTATTTCAAAAAAAATAAGTATTAATAAATCGAAACTGAATAGTTTTTATGTTCAAGCGAACCGAGGTTCGAACCAAAACCTTGGGTTCAGGGGATCCAGAAACCGGTCAGCGAACCGCACCTTAGACTTTAAAACGGGTTCGAACCTCCGGACCGAACCTTCAGCAAAATTTTAAAGGTTCAATCATCTTCACTTAATGCAAGTCTCAACAGCTCTTCAATCGAAAGAAAATTGCAAGACTTTCAATATGGCGAATGCTTGGGTTTCGAGGAAGATATTTTAAAGCACTGGAAATACCTTCAACACAAAGAGCCACAGCTGAAAAAAGTAGCTGAAGTAGCGTTGGCTGTGCTGGGCACTCAGGTGCCTGTGGAACGTGCGTTCAGTGTCTTACCGAATAATTGCACAAAATGGCGAAATAGGCTTAGTGCCGATGCACTAGAGAATATATTAATTGTAAAACTTTTCTCTCAAACTGCTCAAAGACATAATCATTGAATACATAAACACTCATAACAATTGTCGTTTGCAATTATAATTGAATAACGCTTATGCATTACATCTGGCAGACTCTTGTACTAATTTACAAGCGAAAATGGTGGATACTGATAATGGTCATACATGGTTCGGTGTTCAGTATTGTCATAAACAGGCCAATGTAGTTGTGTGTGGTCATTGGTGGTCTTGAAAAGCGCTTCTTAGTTTTTTTTTTTTTTTTTTTTTTTTATTACATTAGATAGCTTATATAATAAGAGACCTAATTACATTAGAGTGCTAGCTACCAGGGCCTACGACTCTATGGTTACTTATAGACAGTTAAATTTTCATGGTTGAGTTTAGAGAGCGTATGTATTCGTAAATAAAGTGAATATTTTTCAGTGTGGGCTTTACAAGAAGATCGGAGGGTTTTGTGTTGTTAAAGAAGACGTTTCTTTTACTGGCCGTGTCCGGACAGCTTTCTATGATGTGGTCGATGGTGAGGATATCGCCGCAGGAGCAGCGTTGTGCCAAGCTACCAGATAAAAGGTGTTCATGTGTCAGTTGAAAGTGACCAATACGGAGGCGAGCGCATATTGTCCATATGTGTTTTGGGCAGTTTGCTGGATACGATGTTCCAGTACCATCCTGGTTAAACGTTTTGTATCTGTGTTGGAATGTGATCCAGTCTTCGTTGTGTTTGTTTGCAATAATTCTCTTGACGTGTCTTAGAAGGTCTTTGTCAGCCGGAGGGTTATGTAGTATTGTTGGAGCTTTGGTCATGGTGTTAGCAGCTGCGTCGGCATTTTCATTACCGGTTATGCCTTGATGGCTGGGTACCCAGCACAGTGAAAGTTTTTTCGGGTGTTGGATGCATAAGTTCCGGATTTCTGCGATTACGTTGTTATGACAGTTTAGATTTTTAACTGCTGTTATTGTAGAAAGGCTGTCGGTGCAGATTGTAAATGTCCCTTTGTTTAGGTGTGCGTAAGTGCAGGCCTTCAGTACAGCCGTTGCCTCTGCGGTGAATACAGAGCAATGTTCAGGAAGAATTCCCCCAGAGATGATGCAATTGCTGCTGTCGACTACGGCAAACCCAGTATTACCGTTGTTCTTGGAGGCGTCCGTGTATAGCCATTTCGTTCCTTCTGTTGTAGCCAGCACCTCTTGGAAGAGTTTCCTAAATATGGAACTGTCAGTTGACTCTTTTTTGTATTGATGTAGTGTTAGATTGAACGATAAGTCTCGTACTTTCCACGGTGGGTAACATAGTTTTCGTTTTGTCTTAGAAGGGAGAGTGAAGCTGTGCAACTTCCACATTGACGCACAACGACGAATTGTGGAAGTGACCTTGTATTTGCGTTTTGTTTTTAAGGCATTTAGGCCCAATTTCTCAAAAGTTGCGGTTAGGTACCGGCCGGTCAAATTTGCCGGCCGGAATTACCAGAGGTTAAGTCTTTTGGTTTTCTCAGCGAGTCTTACCGGCAGGTTCACCCGATAGCGATTAATTGCTATCGCTGCAAAAGTGTGACCTGACACTGTCGACGAAACAGCTGTTTGTTTTGGCATTTTTTAATGCTATTGTTGTCGCTGGTTGTTATTTTGCAAAATAGTTAAATAAAATTGCATGCGAAAAGACCAAGAGCGAAGAACTTTTCTGCGGCTGAGGAACATTCGCTTGTAGATTTTTAGAGTCAAACAAATCCATTTTTGGATGCGGAGACCTGGAAGCAGAAGGCCTGGGCTTGGAGATCCGTATGCCGCCATGCCGGAGTTCATCGCCCTTGGAAAGACTTACGGGATAGGTACGAAAATATTTCGCAATTAAGAAGCTGGAGACTTCTGGAACTGCGGCGGCTTTCCCAGCCCCGCTGGAGTCTTGTCTATTTCCAAAAAATTCGTGGCAAGATCCCAAGCACAGCCACAGGATTGGAAAATGTGGTTGAAAATTATGGTACGTTTTTATTTATGATATGTAAGCTTTAAAAATATTTAATTGGCTTCTTAAATTTTAGCACAAATCAATCAGTAAGTGCCTGTTTGTGATGGCACGGATAGCACGGTTTGCCGAATGAAGTCTGACTCAACAGATGTCGCCCGCAATGATAAGGAAGAAGAACCTTGCAGAAGAGCGCAGCGCCACCATAAGTTTGCTCTCTGACAACAATCCACGAGTCCTGTTAACAATCCAAATCATAATAATAAATTGAATCAAAACTGAAGTTAAGGTTTTACCTGTTACTTAGCGAAGATATTTGCTCTAATCCTAGCAAGATTTATTTGACATGCTGAGTTTGTTAACCTGAATCGTTGAACAAATTTGGCATCATCCAGATCATGCTCTCCCTGTACACTCTTGCTTTATTTTTTCGTTGCTCCGTCTTGGGTTATGTGGGTATAACCACCATCATGTTGGCCATTGTGGTAATACCGTTCCTGGTGCTGGCGGTGCACACGGATCAGCGGTTAGATCACTATCGGTATACCACATCGCATGAGGCAATTGGTGGTGCCATTGACCAGGTGGGTCCTTCGATTTTGCAGACGGCGGGCAGTAAGTTTGCCTGCTTTGCTTTATGCCGGCGTTGCGCTCAAAACATATGCCATGAATGCGGCGGCTGCTATTCTGCTGAACAGAAAGTTCCATATCGCCGCGCCTGTGTCTTCTTGTCTTACCACCTGAATCTTCCATTTCCATTATTTTCCAAATTTGTTTATTTATAAACATTTTGTTTTGGCAATTGACAAAGTCAACAATACAAATTTTGGGCACAGCTGTTTGTCGATCGATAAAAAAATCGATAATTCTATCGAAACTTGCCGGCAGGTTAAAATTTGACCCCATCATGAGGCAGCGGTTAACTTTGCCGCTCGGTTCTCGCCAAAGACAGCATGAGACACGCGAATTCGGCTAACCTGCCGGTAAGTTTGACTAACCGGATATTGAGAAATTGGGCCTTACAAAGTTTTCGGTAGCAGCTGGTTAGGCGATGAGCTGAGTTTGACCAAGAGCCAGGATACACTTTGTAGGCGATGTTGGGAATGCGTTGATGCTGCGACGTACTGCTGTGTGGTAGGGCACTTGGATTTTTTTTTTAAATTTGAATCGGAACTCCATCCGAATATTGGAAGCCCATAGTCCAATTTCGAAAGAATTAGGGATCTAGTAATATTCATTAGTGTGTTAATGTGGATTGCAGAAAATTTTGAACTGAGGAATCGTATAATGTTTAGTCTGGCTTCTAAGTTTAATCTGAGTTGAGAATAATGTTGCTTAAAATTAATTTTAGAGTCAAAAACAATTCCAAGTATTTTAAGTTCTGTAACGTTTTCAATGTTGATATTTTGATACGATAGGCTGCTGGTGTTTGCATTACAATGGTGTTTTCTACAAATATGTAGTAACTTGCATTTATTGGTAGAGAGCGTGGCACCCGAAAAGTTTCCCCAGTCGTGTATGTCTTTTAATATCCTTGAGAAGGTGCTGTTTACATGGTTAATATCTTTGAGGTTGGTATAAATTATAGCATCGTCTGCGTAAATGGCCAGTTGTATATTTTTATGACTTAAAACTATTCTATTTAGTTTTTCGAATGCTATGATAAATAGTACGACTGATAGAGGGGAACCTTGTGGGATGCCATTATGCAGTGAGTAGGTATTATTGACTCGAACTCTGAAGGAGCGTTGTATGAACTTATACACCTTTAATGAGCACGCTTGATGCAGGTTTCAATTGTACTAACCTGTTCAGTCTGAGCGAGGTCCTTTTATTTAGAATTTCTCATCCCTTATCTTCTAACTTAACTAAGGCAGTATTTGTAAGATAGCTGCGCGTGTATAAATATAAAAATGCATTCGTGGAAGGAGTACACATTGCCTTCCACGATGCATGTTAAGTGCACCGGTTGCCCTTTTCAAGTGGTTCCCATGGTTGATCCTTTTCAAGTGCTGTGTCTGCTGGGCTGGGCTGATCCTCGTCACTGCGGCTATTAATATTTAATACTATTACATAAGGATGTTTATGACACACATGGCGACATAGGATGCTTATTTAAATATGAGATTAACACTACGTGTGGGCCGAGTTGAATATCATGTTCAAGTTTGAACAAGCGTCGTGTCATGAAGGCCTTTACAGCGTTAACGGACTTAGGACCGACCCCCCAAAGCTCAAGCTGGTCGAGAACAGCATGTACCCCTACGCGATCGAACGCTTTTTCAAAATCAGTCCCCAAAACAGAGACATGATTTCTTGTTGAAAGAGCGTCCGACACGAAATGTTGGATTTGTAAGAGTGCGTCCATAGTACTTTGCTTACGTTTAAAGCCAACCTGATTATGAGAAATAAGGTTGTTTCTGTTAATAAACCACATAAGTCGACGGGCTAATATTTTTTCAAAAAGTTTGCTGAAGCAAGAGAGCAATGAAATTGGCCTAAAACTGGTGATTTCAGGAGTCGGCTTATTTGGCTTGGGAACAGGAACAATGGTTGCAGTTGACCAAGTGTGGGGGTACATACCATTATCTAGGATTGAGTTGTAGACTTTAAGGAGACCGTGCTTGATATTGGGGGGTAAGTTTTTAATGATAGGATATGAAATCCTGTCGACGCCAGGAGTTTTACCCTTGGTTTGGGCCAGTGCCGCTTCAAGTTCTATGAATGTAATTGGAATGTCCAGATGTCTAGCGGAGGCCGTAAGGTTTAGGGGGGCGTAATTTGCAGAAAGCATAATGTTTTTTCTGGAGATATATTCTTGGGAGAAATTATGATCGTTTGAAGATCTGGACCAGTTTAAGGCAAGTGCCTCAGCAATGTTTTTGAAGGAGGTGAGTAGTCTTTGGTTGACCGATAAGGATTTAAGGGTGTTAGTTGGGATACCGGTTAAAGTTTTAATATCTGCCCAGATTTTAGTAGTAGTTGACAGCGGACATATGCGGCTAGTAAAGTCGGCTAGTGATTTTCTTTTAGCGTTTTTTGCCTCTTTTTTAAAAATAGCCTTGGATTTTTTATATGCGATTAAATTGGGGATAGTTAGGCTATTTTTATATACCACCCAATTGGCTTGCTTTTGAGCTCGAAGTTTGGTAAGGTTAGAATTCCACCAAGCTATATTAGCCTTACGTGGCACCGGTTTTGTTTGTGGGATTGAGCAGTTGGCTGCTCTTCTTATTGCTTTGGTAATTATTGCAACATCCTGGTTAATGTTGTTGTGATCGTGATTTACAGAATATGAGGTCAGCTGACTGCGAAATTTATCCCAGTTGGCATCATCAGTTTTATATTTTGCAGCACAAATAAATTGTTCTCTCAGAAGATTTGTGGTTAAGGTGGTAAGAATCGGAAAATGATCGCTTCCATACAACGAATTTGCTACGTTCCATTGGCATCTATGTGCGATTTGAGGCGAGACTATTGTGAGGTCCACATGCGTGAAAGAGCAATGGGATGAAAAGTGGGTGGGGGATCCGTCATTAAGAATGACAAGATTGGAATTAGCGATCGATTTTTCAATGTTTGTTCCGCGAGAGTTTGTGGAGTTGGATCCCCAGAGTTGACTCCAAGAGTTGAAGTCACCAACAAGAATGAATGGAGCAGTATTTTGACTGGTCAGAGAAAGAAGTTCGGCTGCCGAGAAATTCTGGCAAGGTGGTATGTAGCAATTGGTAATTGTTATTCTTGGGTCGGTCTCTAGCTGCAATGAGACGCAGAGTATGGAGGCGTTTAACCGAGTGTATTTGTGTGGGATGTGGCGTTTAATTAAAAAACCAATCCCTTGTTTGGCTGTTACGTTATTTGGTAGATTTTTAAAGTATCCGTTGTAAGATGTAGGGAAGATTATATTTTTGGAGTGAAATGGCAAGTAAGTGTCTTGTATACATATGACATCCGGGTTCATGTCTATAAGAATAGTTAATTCGTGGTAATTATTTATATATCCGTTCAAATTCCATTGAGCTATTTTAAGAGACATTGGAAAAGAAGAGAAAAAATGTTATATGTATACAGGAGGAGGGAACAGAAGAGACTGATTATGAATCAGCAACTTCCATTTCCTCGTCTGAGTCGCTTGAGCTTGAAGAGATTTCTTGCGAGAGGTTGGTTGAAGATAAGAGAGTAGAGTGATAAGAGAGGTTTGGCTTAATTTTGTTTTGAGTGGTATTTGCTTTTGTATTAAATTCGTTTATGTTATTGTTATCCAGAGATAACGATTTTGAGTATGATGATGCGATGGTGGTGAGGGGCTTTGAAGTGGTGAGAGAGGTGGTTTCATGAGATGAGTTGTTGATGGTTTTGGTGATGCTTTCGGCATTGGAGCCGTTATTTTTGGGTTCTGTTTTGTTGATGGGTTTTTGAGTGACGGTGTTTGTGGTAGCCGCGAAATAGCTGAGAGCAGAGGTTGATGGTAATTGAGATAATTGTTTTTGCAATGTGCGGGCTTCGCGCATGTTGCATTTGTTTCTTGTTTTGATTTTTAAGACTTCTTTTTGCGCTTGATATTTTTTACACGAAGGAGAAGATGCCGCATGCTCTTCTTGACAATTGGCACATTGCGTGCGGGTGCAATTTACTGGGGAATGGGGGGGCAAATTGCAATTTTGACAGGCTGGAGAGTTCTTGCAGTATTTAGCCGTATGGCCAAGTACTTGACAGGTCTTGCAGCGCATTGGGTTAGGGATGTATTCCCTAATTCTCACGTTGTTCCATGCTATATTTATTTTACTAGGGAGCGTGTAAAGGTCGAAGGTCAATAGGATTACCCCTGATGGTTTGGCGACACCGTCGATCATTTTGTTAAACTTGTAGATAGAAGTGACATGTTGTGCCTTGAGTTCATCAATAATTTCCTCATCGGGTACGTTATTTAGATATGGGGCATATATGGTGCCTTTAACGTAGTTGAGTGATCCATGGAGTTTGCAGGTGATTTCACAAATGCTTGTTAGCTACTTTGCTTTTAGGATTTTTTCAGCTATATCGTTGCTCTTTACTAGAATGAGTAGGCTACCATCTCGGAGTGTTGAAATGGATAGGATTTCTTTGCTTATGAGGTTGATTGCTCTGTGCACTGCGAAGCAGGAGTATTCAGTTAATGGTTTTTCTTCATTTTTGGCTGACAGCGTAATGAATTTTGGGTTCTGCGCGGCAACTTCGGGAAGCTCTGGGAAATCGAGTGGGATTTTCTGGTATTGTCTTTTTTGTTTTGTTTTTGGGCTTTCACTTAATAGGAAAAACTGGTTTTCCCTAAGGTTTGGTGGCCTTGCGGCCATGATTGCTTTTTTGTTTTTCTTCCTTTGCAAACGAGATGATATCACGTGCGCGAGTGTGAGGAATAAACCGATTAAAGAGAGAAAAGACTATGACTTAGACTTGATGAGCTAATCAACGATGACGTCTGTACCCGTGAAGAGTTAGTCGGCGACTGCGCTTCTTAGTTATTTAGCGGTATTGTTACAATGGAGATCCCTCTGCTGTAAATTGCGCTTATGCATTGATCCTGGCATGATTTTCCACTTGATTGGCATTAACGTTTATCATTATTTCTATTTTTTATCCTCTTTGGTATTTTTTTCGCGATTTAATAAGCGGTCAGTCACGGTAAATTGGTTTAAATCAGCGGTGGGCAGCAAAAATAACGAAAAGGGTACAACCACGACAACTGGTAATGCAACGTCGTACCGACCCATCACTACACTAACGACTGGTAATGCAGCGCCGTACCGACCGGTACGTTTTGCGGACATTCCCATACAAAGTTCGTTAGGCAAATAACTGGTGGTTAGGCTGGTGGCTGGTGGCTACGAGTGTTAGCGGATTCGTTAGAACCAGCACCGGTGCAGCGGTACTACAGGGTTGTAAATTGCGTTGTAAATCTATTGCGTTGTGGGTTTAGGTAAATAAAGGGCCAGGTTGCGCGTGTAAGCAGAGCTATGAGGCTGCCCACCGTTGGTTTAAATAACTCATATACCACAATGTCTGAAACTTAAATCGTTTTACACTCAGTGTACTTAACTAAAAATAATTTTTTACTTAACTGTACTTAGCAGGGTTGGCAAACACTTTCTTTTTTAAAAATGATTTCCGCTTTTTTCCAGCTTTATTTTTATTTTCGAGTCAATTGCAAAACTTATAAGCAAATCGATAGTTTGTCACCTCTGTCAGTCATTTATCGTCCCCAATTGCCACTTCTAACGTTCAGGAAACAGTTATCTCAAAGTGCTAGCCAAGTTTAGAGATCGTTTGACAAAAGCGCCAAAAGTTTTCAAACAAAAAAGTCGTAAAGTCTGGCTGCAGAACCCGGAGTTTAAGGCTTGGCTCCGCAAGAATGAATCTGATAACTCTTGAGCTTACTGCATTTATTGCAAATGCACAATATGACAAAGTAAACTTCACTAAACTTCAACTTAAAAAAAATGGATTATTTCATCAGATACTAATATTAATATAATACAAGTAGACGATTTCGAGAAATTTGATTTCAGAGAATTATGCTTCATATGGATAGCGAATTGGAAAAATTTATTCGAGATTGCTGCACAAATTTCTAAGTTGAGCTTATAAAGCAACTGAAGCTCAGGCACTGATCTACTTTGTGGATTTTCACAAAATTCATTCTATTAAGCAATTTAATTGATTTCTGTTTAAGTCTAGTACGCAGTTGTGAAGTAACGAGAAGTAAAGTAAAAATCTCGTGCAAACATTTTTAACAGGAGAGCAAACGTACCTGACAATCTTTGCATTCTTTAACAAACTGACATATTTCTACGACCAAAAAAAAAACAAAGCATTGCATTGGTTGCTGCCGTAGGCCGTAACTGCTGTAATTAACAGCTAATTGACCAAGCTTCACAGTGCCATACTTGTTTTGCTTTGATTCCAACGGTGCTTTCTAAAAATTCCAACGAAAGTGTTTAATTCGTGTTTATTTTTGTGTAAATCGTTGTTTTAGACAAGTATCTTTTTGTGTTTGTTTTTGGTTCGAGTGTCAAATGTTAAGTTAAAGTTTTAAGGGCGGTATCCACGGGTCGCCAAAAAATTTCTTGTGAAAAAGTTGATATTCCGCAGATTCTTAACAAAGTCTGCTAAGCCTATGTTAATAACACGATAACATAATTTACTCTGTCGATAAACGTTTCAAAGATACCTTGCGCTGCTCTGGCGCTGTTAAATATGCCCGCGAACTTACAAACAACACCTGGCAGGATTATGAATATAACATAATAAATGTGCTATTTTAATATATTTTTATTATTAAATAAAATTAATAATAAAATAATTGTTATCATTATGACTTTTGACAATCTGCAGTATTAGCGCAGCAATGGCATTAAATGCAGTTCGATGTATTCCCGAGAGGCGGCACTTAACGAACACCTCGCACTTGGCTGCCACGACAAAGATTTCGTTCATCTCGATTGAAAAGTAATTCGCGCATTTCTGGCGATTTGCCTCCGCAAAGTTGGTCAGGTCAGCATGATGATCTTCTGGATGTACTGCTGTAGCATGTGTGACTTGGCGGCGTATATAGCTCCGCTGAACTCGAAAATGGTATTGGGCAGCGGTCCCTGAGTGGTCATAGCACTTGGCCCCGTAGTCGGGTCCCTGTCAGGGAAACGTTAAGAAATGGAAGTGATTTATAAAGTTGAAGTTTGGTTCGCCCATTTCTTACCTTGATATAATTGGCATTGTTGTAGGGCACATCCTCGTTGCCCGATCCGCTTTTGCTCGGTCACCTTCAGGGGGTCAATTGAGGCTGCACTATCCGCTATACTACCGCTTGATAGGAGGCCAGCAGTTCGCTGTCCACTGAACTGGGAGCGGGCATTTGGTTTGTGGCCGTTTTACTGTCGCGATCATTGAGCCCCGTCGGCTGTTCAATGATTTTTCTTTTGGTCTGGTAGCTGTGATCGAAGACATAGTTGAGGCGAATCAAATCGAACTGATTGAGGGGACTGGAGTGTGGAGTGTTTGAATGCTGGCCAAATAGATTTTAAGCTCCTCGCTTCTGGTGTGTGGTGACAGGAGACGCCACATGATGTTTCAGACATTGCTCCGGTCCGCCGGTGTTCTCTGGCGGGTTTCCGAGTGTTTCCTATCCGCCAAGTCCCGCACGTCGCTCGTCACTTTCACGGCGCTTATTAAATTCAGCTTGCCCGCCATAGAAAGTGCCATTAGGCGACGCTTTCTGCAGGAATCTTTTTTAGTTGCGCTCATTTTCAATTTGGCCATTCAATTTCGCCGCACAAATTAGAATAAAAACCTATTTTGTTCACGTCACGTCACGTTAACAGCACTTAAAGCACTTAACAGCGCTTGAACAAAACGTATTGGCAAACGTAATAATTTTTCGCGATTGGTAGAAACCGAATTTGCAACGGCCACACACAAAAATTCCTTAGCAGTTTTTTTATATAGAGTTTTTCATTTCACGGCCGTTTTCGTACCCATGGACAGCGCCCTTTAAGTGTTATGCCCTAATCTGCCCTCACTATTATTTATAACATCTTGTTTCTTAACACTTTAAGATAAAAAAAATATTTAGTCTAGCTGCCACCACCAGCCGCTGCTCGTGTAGTTATTCATAAAGTAATGCACGTTTTTTTGATTTGTCAGTCCGTATAATCGTAAGATCTCAGAAATGGAAAGAGATGGAGATTCGACATGTATGGGACATAAACTTCTTATACTTGCAGGCAGATCAAGTTTATTTTAAATTTTCGACACGCCCCCTCCCGCCACCGCAATTTTGAAAAAACATCATATCTCCCTCAGTTTAGTAGATAGATGGTTCGTACCTTTTAGAGATATATAGTTATCAAGATTATTTATCGATTTGCGGAAGGAATGATAAAGATCGGATGAACGATACTCAAGTTATGGGCAAAAGAATGTTCGCTGCTGCAGCGCTGCCGCAGGAACTGCTAAGGAATTTTTTCGTGTGGCCGTTTCATATTCGGTTTCTACCAATCGTGAAAAATCCTTACGTTTGCCACTACGTTGTGTTCAAAGTTAACATCGCCTTTAAGTGCTGTTAACGCCTCTTTTTTGCCGTGACGTGAGTAAAATAGGTTTCGATTCTAATTTGTGCGGCCAAATTGGAACGCCAAATTGAAAATAAGCGCATCTAAAAAAGATTCCTGCAGAAAGCGTCGCCTAATGGCACTTTCTATGTCGGGCAAGCTGAATTTAATAAGCGCCGTGAAAGTGAGGAGCGAGGTGCGGGACTTGGCGGATAGGAAACACTCGGAAACCCGCCAGAGAACACCAGCTGACCGGAGCAATGTCTGCAACATCATGTGGCGTCTCCTGTCACCACAAACCACAAGCGAGGGGCTTCAAATCTATTTGGCCAGTATTCAAACACTTCACACTCCAGTCCCCTCAATCAGTTCGATTTAATTCGCCTTAACTATGTCTTCGATCACAGCTGCCAGACCAAAAGGAAAATCATTGAACAGCCGCCGGTGCTCAATGATCGAGACAGTAAAAAAGCCACAAACCAAATGCCCGCTCCCAGTTCAGTGGACAGCGAACTGCTGGCCTCCTATCAAGCGGTAGTATAGCGGATAGTGCAGCCTCAATTGACCCCCTGAAGGTGACCGAGCAAAAGCTGATTGGGCAACGAGGATGTGCATCAATGCCAATTATATCAAGGTAAGAAAATGGCGAACCAAACTTCTACTTTATAAATCACTTCCATTTCATAACGTTTCCCTGACAGGGCCCCGACTACGTGGCCAAGTGTTATGTGACCACCCAGGGACCGCTGCCCAATACCATTTTCGAATTCAGCGGAGCTATATATACATGCTACAGCAGTAATGCCATTAATGCCATTGATTGTGCCAGACACAATTTTAAGGAAAATGTCTGAAGAGGCCGCTACCAACGTTCACTGCGCTAATACTGCAGATTGTCAAAAGTCATAATGATAACAATTATTTTTTATTAATTTTATTTAATAATATATATTAAAATAGCACATTAAGGGCCGATTTCTCTTTTTCCAGATAGCTGCTATGTATCAGATATTCTAACAAATAGTGAAATTTCGATTTCATTGCCTTCTAATTGCATCATAAGCTATCTGCCACTTCGACCTCCAGATAGCCACAATGTGCTAGATAGGCATTTGACTTTTTGCCATTCACTATAAATTGACATAATATTTGGGGTGGGTTTTTAATTTGTGCTAAATTTGTAAACAAAACAATTTGTAAAATGAATTTGAACCGAGCTATTTACCTCCACTCACTGGAAGATTCTGATGAACACATTGTGACAATTTATAGAGAAAGAGAGTATTTATCCCAAGGCCGAACTTCTTTTAGGTCATGGAAGATTCCGTATTCATAAAAAGATTCCTGCTTTCCAAGTCTACATGTTCACTCCCTTTCACAAAAATTGGTAGCCAGTTCGTGCCAATCACTGATCGGTTTGACCCATCAACAAACTTGACATAATGCATCCTTTTAGGAAATGTATCTTGTTTCCAATGAAGAAGCTTCTTTTTGCATTGTGATTCTATGCTTGTAGTAATTTCCTAATTACTGTTGGGAACTTTTGTGGAGTAAGCATAGCTACAGCATGTGGGGTAGTGAAAGAAGTTTCCTTTGCCATTGCATAATTATCCAGCAGTTACATTAAGTTTGGGGACCCCATTAAAATCATTCGAGACTTTTATAAAATTGCTAAATTCGCAAAAGTAATGGGTGCTATTGATTGCACCCATGTACGGATTCTATTGCCAGGCGGTAACCATGCAGAGATATTCCGTAACAGACAGGGATATTTCTCTATAAATGTACAAAGTTTTTTTTGGCAAGATGGCTGGTTCATCTCATGAATGCAATGTTTTGAATAACAATCGATTGAAGTAACGATGGGAAAGCAACAAATTTAAAAATGATTACCTTTTGGGCGATAGTGGGTATAAATTGAGACAGCACATGATCAATCCGCTACTCAACCCCGTAACAGAAGTTGAAAAGCTTTATAATGGGTCACAGATCCTCACGCGCAACGTAAACTGTATGTATTATGTATGTTAAACAAATACATAATAACTTATACTGTGTTTCTATAAGTTGCTTCTATTCATATATTTCAAGCTCAATTAGCTCTAAGGCCTAAGGCTTTAACCCTTATATTTCTTCCTGGAGCTTCAATTGTGCTCTCACATTTTCCTGTTCATAAATTGTATTTTGAGTTCTCAGTAATTTTATTTTTTCTTCTTGAAGCGTTAGCAATTTTTGGATGAGGCCTTTTTTTGAATTTTGGCTTTCCGAGTTGTGCTGGGGTCCACTTTGAATTAAAGGGTGATGGATCGGCGACCTCCAACTCTACATTTTTTATTTATTTATTTATTTATTTAGAGTTGACAAAAAAAGGCTGTCAACGAAAATTTAAATACGTTACAAAAATTTTTATGAGCTAATGAAGCCTATCAAAGAAAATCTAATAAAATTACAAAATAAACTAATAACGACTCCGACACGGTGGGGGAATTTTATTTGCCCGTCCGGCCAGCTATGCCCCTATTCACAGCCAATTGTAGTCAGAGACGTTATTAGAGCTAACAAAAACTTTAATAATATAGAGATCGAGAAGAGGGAGAGAGAGAGAAAGAGAGAGAGAGAAAAAAACCAAAACCTACAGTTAAGTAGGAAGAAAGGAGAAAAAAAAAGGATAATATATTAAATTAAAAAAAAAAAAAAACTGAGATAGAGAGAAAAATATCTTAAAGTAAACTTTAAAAATTAAAAATTTATACGAAAAACTTAAAACTAAATAACCGGAAAATCTCTTTGTGTTGGATATGATTTTGGAGCTCTTTTAAATCAGCCTCCCTTAGCTGACCATAGTCTTCCAAATCAATAACATCTGTAAAAGATTTGATTATGTACATCTATAGAAACAATCAAGATATCAAGTTGTAAGCTCCCTTCTTTTGGCCGTAAGGTTAACACTGATTTTAAGAACATGGAAAATTTAAGTTGTAAGTTTTGTAAGGCCCTTTTTGAAAACATTAGGTTATTTTTTACTCATATTAATACAAGTCATAAATTTGACTCAATCTCTTATGTTTGTGGATTTTCTATGTGTTATCAGAACTTTTCAACAGTTGACAGTTTAAGAAAACACATGAAGAATGAAGAAAAAAAAATATTAACACATCGGTTAGTAAATAATAGTGTTAAACAGAGAATAGAAAATCTTAGTTTACCATCATTAAACCAAACAGAAGCTTCTGGGCCTGAGTCGTGTAATGATCAATTAAGTCACTTGTCAAAGACAGAAAATGAAAAATATTTAAATTCTATTGAAATATCAGCGTTAAAAATGTCTTTAAAAAATTATGGGGAAATAGGATTACCCGGAAATAAAGCAAATGAAATACAGAGCAATATTTCCAAATTCATAACATTTCCAATTAAAATCGAACTAACTAATATATTAGCAGACTTGAGATCTGGTATCACAAATGCTGACTCAATTGAAAAGTTAATCAAGTTTTGTGTGGACCCCTTTAAAAAATTCAATTCAGAATACCTTCTTATTAAATATCTTACCGATATTAATCTGTGGCAACCGCCAGATGTAATAACAATTGCTAATTCAATAAGGCTCACAAGAAACAAAACTAAACTAAGCCTAGATTCAAACCAAGCTAAAGGAGTTTTATTTCCCATTGAATTTTATCTAAAAAAGTTTTTTGAGCTGTCAAATGTGTACAATGATTTCGTAGCAAATTTCTTTGAGTTAAAAGAGCAAAAAAACTTAAAAAATTTTATAAATGGTCACATTTGGAAGCTGAGAATGTTAACAGATTTGGAAAATTCTTTTCGTCTACCCATATTTTTGTATTTTGACGATTTCGAAACAAACAATCCTTTGGGAAACCACATTTTGCCTATTTTAGCTGCATATTGGCGCATTGCCGACAGCTCCACTGAATTATCGCGAAATATTTATAGGCGCCTTATTTGAGTCGAAAGATGTTAAGGAATTTGGAAATAATCGTGTTTTTTACAAGCTAATTGATGTGTTAAATGATCTTAATGAAAATGGGATAGTAAAAAACACGCAACAAGGAAACGTTCGATTGTATTTTAGCTTAGGTTTGGTAATCGGGGACAATTTGGCTTTAATCTACGTGCTTGGTTTCGCTAGATCTTTTTCTAGCAATTATTTTTGCAGATTTTGCAAAATATCTAAGGAAGAATCTCATTGTTCTTATATAGTGGATCCAAAACATTTGAGAACTAAAGCTAATTATTTAGAAGGTTGTAGAGAATCGAACGTTTCAGTTTCTGGCGTGCGAGAAGCTTCCATTTTCAATAAAGTTCACAATTTTTCGATGTTAGAAAATTATTCCGCAGATATATTGCATGATGTTTTTGAAGGCATTCTTAACTACGATATTTCCCAAATAATACTACATTTTATAAAAAAAAATGTGTTTGATTTAGACTTTCTTAATTTACGCAAGCAAAATTTCGATTATGGAGAGACTGAAATAGGCAATTTATCTTCAAAAATTAGTATTTTGAATCTTAAAAGTCTTAAATTAAAAATGTCAGCGCGTGAAATGGTTACATTCGTTCCACTCATGGTTGGAGATAAGATTCCCTACGACAACAAAGTTTGGAGTTTTTTCATCAATTTGTCTGAGCTTTTGGACTTACTTCTTTTATTTGAATATACGAAGCGTGACATTATAAACCTAGAGAGTCATATAATTAATCACAACAAACAATACGTTGAATTATTTAACGACACTCTTAAACCAAAACACCATTTTCTTAACCACTATTCTCAAATTGTCAAAATGTCCGGGCCTTTACGACATCTTTGGACTTTTCCATTTGAGTCGAAGCACAGGGAACTTAAAGCCTATTGTAAAAATATAAACAGCAGAGTAAATTTAACACACTCATTGGCTGTTAAGTTTAATTTTAATTTTGCCAACAAAATTCTTAATCATGCTAAAGTAAGCATAAAGTTTAGCAAAGCAACATGTCTCTTTGAAAGTTCAACGTATTTTGACCAATTTAAGATAAGTTTTCCTGAACATGACATATCCTCAGCTAGATGCTATTTATATGTAAGCAAATTTGGATACACTTTTAAGCGTGGCTACATTATTTTTTTCACTAAGCCAGAATTTTCATCATTAGTTATAAAAGAAGTTGCTCTGAATAAAGAAAAAGTATTTTTGTTTTGCCAAGAAATGGAAACAAAATTTTGCAAGCACTATAATAGTTATCAAATAATTAGTTACGGTTACTATAAATTAATAGATTTAATTAATATAAATAACCCTCCTATTCATACTCATAAGATAAATTCATTTATATTTGTTAAACCTAAGTTAATTTAGTATAAATTAAAATAAAAGAATAATGTATCTAAAATATATGGTTTCTTTTTGGGATCAAAGATTACCTACAAATTTAGGTAATTATGGACAAACTTTAATGAGCTTTTATGCCTATAAATGAAGGCGTTGAGGGACTTTTTTCAAGGAAGTTATTACCTTAAATAACTGCCTACATTCTAGGCCACATATTTCATAAAAATATTGACTCAATTTTAGGTCAATATCAACTCGATTTTAGGCCATATACGACCTAAACCGAAAAAAAAATTTAGGTAATGCCTCTCCTTAATTTTAGTCCAAAATTCTTTGGTCGTTAGTTTAGGCAAAATTGCTTAAAATTTTAGGCAATTTTGGGCCATTTTAGGTCATTTATTTTTCTGGGTGTATGTCTTGCAGAAAATAGTTCGTTTTTACTTACTATCGCTGTCAAAACTGTTCTCGCCAGCAGTGTTAGATTTGTCAATCATTTCCATTATTTTTTGCGACATGTTAGAAACTCTTTTGGACAAGGGCGGGCGCCACCTGTACGGAATCTTTACCTCTTTCCTCTTAAGAGCCTGAGCAGTGCGCTGAATACCGGTCCTGCTAGAGTAAGTGGACTCCAGTTTGGCCCATGCTTGCTCCTTTTGTTTTCCAATGACCGCATCTGACTTCTGGTTCTCGATGAAACCTCAACTAGAGCTACTAGTTCCAATTCCTCCTCGCCTGAAAAATTCTTAGCACGTTGCCTTTTTTCGATAATTTCAGATGACAGACAAACTTTTAACACAGCAAATCAGCTATTTAACAATGCTGCCAGATTTTCACTGGAAGTGCTACCACTTCATTTGAGAATTTGTTAGAAGATGAGAAATCGGCCCTAAATATGTTATATTTATAATCCTGCAAGGTGTTGTTGTTTATAAGTTCGAGGGCATAATTAACAGCGCCAGAGCAGCGAAGGTTTCTTTGAAACGTTTATCGACAGAGTAAATTGTGTTATCGTGTTGTTAACATTGGCTTAGCAGACTCTGTTAAGAATCTGCGGAATATCAACTTTTTCACAAGAAATTTTTTGGCGACCCGTGGATACCGCCCTTTACTTTAAATTAAGTTGGAATCAATGCAATTCACAGCACCCCACTGGCGAATCCGCATTTCACACCATGATGCAATCCTTCTGCTAAACCAAGCACCCTATAATCAATATAAGCAACAAAGATGTTCGTTGAGATAGACCCATCACATTACATATACGGCTTTCGCTCTTGGATCGGCTCCTCTTCGGACGAGATGATTAAATTCCAACGGGGCAGAAAAACGGTGGACATTAAAATCGTTACAGAAGTTGGCTATCATGTTTATGCCTATAATGAGGCCTGTGATATCTACGCCAGCTGTTGACGCCTCTGCAGCAAATCCGTGAAACCAACGAGTCGGATGCGGAGCATGAGCTGGTGCAGCCCAAAGCCAAATCCGTGTAGATTAAGCCGAAGGCGGTGACAACGGCCACGGTCACGGCTACGACGAGTACCCAGGGCGGCGAACCGAAATCTGGCACTGCATCACATTAGCCACCAGCTACGTGACTACCAATTAGCATATTACACTAGTTTACAGCCAAAAAGACCCATTTCTACTGAAACTGTTTTTAAGTGTAGCTATGATTGGTGATCTCAAAAATCGATTTCAAAAATTTTTCATGGCAACGTTTTTTAAATATGAAGTTTTTCATTTTTTCAGTAGTTGCACTTGCATTTAAAGCCATATCTCACTTCATTATCGTCAGATGAAGTCAAGCAAGATATGAATCGAAAGGTAATTGAACTGTCAATAACCGCACAAAATACTATTTTCAAATCGGTTGAGTAGTTTGAATACAACAATAAAAAATATATTTAAAAAAATGGATTTTTTGCTCGAAAACTCAATACATTTCGTTTCCAAACGCCTAGTTAAAATATTTAAAAATTCAAAAAAAATATTTTTATTTGTTCTACTTAAGAACCATACTTCTGCGAAGAAAATAAGATATCGATGAACAAAATCTATAAATAAATTCAGGATCTGTGAGCAATTGAGTGCTAAACAAAGTGGTATTTTTGAGATTTTTAAAAAATAAATTTCCCTTCCTTCGAATTCTGTTCTGTATTGTTTTTTTTTTTCTGATCTGGCTATTCGCCAACTTCTAATATTGACCAAAAGACGGAAAAAAATGATACAAAAATTTTCTAAACACTTAAAATACACAAATTTGGCTGTTAGATCCTTCACTTAGCTACAATATTTTTTCATAGATTTTCTTCATCAATACCTCATTATCTTTGTAGAAGTGCAATTCTTAAGGCGAAAGAATAAAAAGAATTTTTTTCGATTTTTTTATATTTTTCCTAGGCGATTAAAAATGAAAATTCTTGCATTTTCGAGCAAAAAATCTATTGTTTTGAAATATTTTTGGTAATTGTATTCAAAGCTCTAAGCCGATCTGAAAACAATGTTCTACGCTATAATTGACAATTTAATTACCTTTCGATTCATATCCTGCTTGAGACCATCTGACGATTATGAATTGAGATATGGCATAAAATGTAAGTGCACCAACCGAAAAACTCGAATCGATTTTTGAGATCACCAATCCAAACTACACTTAAAAATAGGGGACAGCTAACTGCGGCTCGAACGAAGTTTATATACCCTTGTAGCTTGTTTAATTTATATAAATTAAGGTTCTTAGCTGAGTTATTTTCCAAACTCAGCAATAGATGGCGCCACTACTTTGACCATTTACTTGCCAGTTTTTTATATGGCAGCTATACGAAATATTCATCAGATTTGGATCAAACTCGTCAAAATTGTGTGGAAACCGATAATATTCATAACTGGAAAGCTTAAAGACGCTACCATTGAAAACAACAAAATTTTTCTCACTAGAACTACTGTTTCAACCGATCGTACCGATGGCAGCTATATGCTTTAGTCATCCGATTTAATTCAAACTTCGCAGAATTGTGTGGTCGCATATAGTATTGATCAGCAACAAGTTTGAGAGCGATAACATTGAAAACAAAAAAATGTTTTTTCTACTAAGACTTTTTCTCTGAACTAACTTTTGTATGGCAGCTATACTATATAGTTGTCCGATTTTCATCAAACTTGGTGGAAATATGTAAAATCAGAAAAATAGAAAACTGAAAAATGCGAGGTTTGGGGGCGTTTGCATTGAAAACAAAAAAGTTTTTCTCACTAAAACTAGTTTTTTGACCGATCGTTCCTAAGGCAACTATATGCTATAGTCATCCGATCTGGCCTGTTCCGACAAATGTGCAACGTATTTGTACCAAAAGGCTTCGTGCAAAGTTTGGTTAAGATAGCTTTTAAACTGACGGAGGAGATAGCATAGAAACAGACGAACGGACAGACGGACGGACATGGCTATATCAACTCAGCTCGTCATGCTGATCAAGAATATATATACTTTACGTGGTCGGAGATGCATCCTTCTATGCGTTACAAACATCTGGATAGTTTTAATATACACTCTAGAAGGGTATAAAAATAGTTTCAGTAGAAATGGGTAATTTAATTTTTCTTTTTTTGTAAAGTAGATTTATTAATCAGAGCCAATTCTAAAAGCTTTGTGGATGCATGTAACAACAATAATTCCAATTTGAATGAATCATTAGCTAATCCATTGTATTTTTCATTTGAAGAAAAGTTTCGGGTGTTTTTGGGAGGCTGCCGTGCCCAAGGCAAATCCTGTCCAATTTAAAGAATTTTTAGAACGAACGCGGGTGCATATTCCGATAGCTATCGATAAAAATTGCACAAGGCTGCCACATTTTTGGGGTAAATTCGGTCTGGCAGCACTGCTTTTTTTCTCAGGCAGTGAAAACAGCGTATAACGCTCTCGTTTTTAATAAATTCGAAAAGCTTTTATATTACACCAGAAAATAGTTGTTTCACACTTATTTGTGTAAAAGGAACTGCAAATACTAATTTCGATCACTCATATACTTCTAGGTATTGGAAATTTCTACCCAACATTTCAATATAATGATTTGCATTGTGACTGTTTTAGTGACCTTTGGATTATTACTCTTAGAACTTTTTAGCAGGCTCTAGGTCAATAAGCTATGATTTTCATCATAACGTTTCTAAAACAAGACACGCACAGCATCACAAAGGAGGCTGGTTGATCGTAAAGCTATTTCATAAACTTCCAACAGTTCAATCATCAGCGATCTTTTGCCCAACTTCAATGAGTTGACAGATGCTTCCTCATGATTTGTTAAAAGACACTGCCGAGTAAAATGCAAGTTTTATTCGTTTCCTGGAATTGTTAAACGCTCCCATTTGCCAAATCCGACTGTAATATTCTGAATCATCATTCAAATGTCTTGACAGCGACAAATTTAATCCAGGGATTCCCTCGTGCTTGTGGCTAAACTGAATTTTTTGGCGGCAAATTCGACTTTCGCCCGGGGTGTCAGAACCTCACGCTACGCCACTGGTACGAATATAACATACGTAACTCAGGAAATGCCTTTAGAGTATCAAACAAAGAATAAAAATCATTTCATTTGCTTCGACCGACAAAAGAACCGCATTCAGTCAAGTGTGGGATTCCCTGCCAGACGATGAGAACAAATCAAATAAAACCTAAAAAACTTGTTTCAGTTTCTTTGACAGGGCTCAATCTGAGAGCGGTACTCGTCATTGCGGCATAATCGGATCGTTCATTTCGAGTAAAAGTGTCTGACAAGATCAGGGCGAGTTTAGTTTACATTCGAGCGCAGAGATCAGCAGACACCGCGTTACTATGCTTCGCTTGGGCAAAGCCGCGCTATCACTTGGGCTTCTTCTTATCATCAGTCTGGTTCATGCCAAATCCCTTAACTGTCCGCAGGTCAAGCTGAAACGTCAATGGGGAGGCAAGCCTGCTCGAGGTCTCCACTATCAAGTACGACCCATACGTTATGTGGTCATACATCATACGGTCACAGATGAGTGTGCGGGATTTGTGCCCTGCGCCGAGATCTTACAAAATATGCAAAGCTATCATCAAACGGAGCTGGACTACTATGACATTAGCTACAAGTGGGTATAGCTTTAATGGGGAAAAGTAATCCTTTAGTTTGCTTTTGGTGTATGGTGAAGGTTGTTATATTCACTGAACATGTTCACTTGTTATTTTTTTGAAAGTGAGTCAACTCACTCAAATTGCTCAGTTCTTCAGTTGCTCAGTTAGAATTGAAATTGTTAGTCTGGTTCAAACATCTTAAAACGATAAGGTTCAACGTGTGCGCAAAGCACAGAATATGGGGCCAGCTTAATGGCAGCCACTAAAGTGAAAGCGTTGTCTGAAGCTATTGCTGTCACTGTTAACGATCTTCCAATCGGTGGCTGTCTTATTAAAAAAATTGCAAAGACTAATGACTGTATGCTTCTCGTCAAATGCTGCGCATACAAGCATGTAGGATGTGAGCTCCGATAACCCCTTTTTAACAAGAAAGAAAGTCGGTCAAGCCCGACTATAACATACTCTGTACCCTTACCCTCGCATTTGCTCACGAGTCAAGAGAGGCAATCTTAGTGAAAGAGAGAGAGAGAAACTTAGAGAGCGCACCGCTGTGCGTCGTTTGCTCATAACTTAACTATCGTTTATCCGATCTTTATCATTCCTTGAGCAAATCGATAAATAATTTTGATTACTAGATATCTCTTTATGGTACGAACCATCTATCATCAAAACTGTAGAAGATATGACTTTTTTTCAAATTGCGAAGGCGGAAGGGAGCGTGGCAAAAATTGAAAATAAACTTGATCTGCCTGCAAGAATAAGAAATATATGTCCCATACATGTCAAACCTCTATATCTTACCATCTCTGAGATCTCTTCGTTCATACAGACGGACAGACCGACAGACGGACATGGCTATATCGACTCGGCTCAGGAATATATATACTTTATAGGGTCGGAGATTATTCCTTCTGGCTGTTACATACTTTTGCACAAACTTAATATACTCTGTGTACCTTTGGTACAGAGTATAATAAAATGTATGCTTACTGTCAATTAAGCATACCGCAGTTGCCAAGCTGCGTTTGCTCGTCACACTAGCCACTGGGGTTCTCGAATATTTCAAAAATATCGATATAGATATAGTAGTAGTAGTAGAAGTTCTTTATTCATAGAACAATTAAATATATATAAACGCATAACATTTTTGCCGTTTGCCTTAAATTTAAAATTATACAATTCACATCATTATATAAAACTGGAGCTACCGGAACGCCCTTCCTTCAGAGTTACAACACCTACCTTCCCCGCTGGTCGCGAGATAGTAGATCTTTCACTCCTCAGGATGAAGTCCCGGGCTCCACTAGTTAATATAAAATCAGATTCAAATTTCAGATCTTCTTTTAGAACGCTTCCTGCAGGATTCTTTACCTGTATTTGTGATCATCCAGCAGGTATTTTGCCAACACACTCCAAGATTGCCCTTTTAGGATTGCTACAAGCTCTTCCAATGTGAGGTATGCTCTTCGCGTGCTCTCATGTTGCAAAGGCTGCACAGCTCATTTTCAACGTGTCTATGTGGTGAATAGTTAAGCGCCAGTACCTCTGTTCTTGCTCTGCAAATATAGGAAATGGTTAAAGTGTCATAGTCTTCCCTAAAGTAATTATTTTCTCCGAGCTCGTAACTTAAACGCTTGTACATCTCTAGAGAAGTGTAGTAGTAGAAGTAGATAAATATATATAGATATAGAAAAAGTATATTTTCGATATAAATATTTTGGTGTAAAGAATATCAATTTTATCGATATTTTTCAATAAAAACCCGGATCTTAGCAATGAACAGGTCTATTGAGGTAATTGATGCGTCATTTGACGCGTAATATCAACTACATTCTGACTGCGCTTAAAAATATAGATTAAATGTATATTTATTAATTTAACAAAAGATATTTTAGCTTGCCGGACTGGCTAAAAAATCCTCCCCCACCGGGTCAGAGATTTTCCGGTTATTTAGTTTTAAGTTTTACGTATACATTTTTTATTTTTAAAGTTTACTGTTAGATAGTTTTCTCTCTTTCTCTCTATCTCTGTTTTAGTTTAATTTATTATATTATCTTCTTTTTTCCTTTGCTCCTACATAACTATGGGTTTTGGTTTTTTTTCTCTCTCCCTTTTCTCGATCTCTATATTATTAAAGTTTTTGTTAGCTCTAATAACGTCTCTGACTACAATCGGCTGTGAATAGGGGCATAGCTGGCCGGACGGGCAAATAAAATACCCCCACCGTGTCGGAGTCGTTATTAGTTTATTTTGTAATTTTATTAGATTTTCTTTGATAGGCTTCCTTAGCTCATAAAATTTTTTTTGTAACGTATTTATACTTTTGTTGACAACATTTGTTTGTCGACTCTAAATAAATAAATAATAAAAAAATATTTATTTTTAATTTCATATATAACATAAGAAGTTCTGCAAACACAGTCATAAATTTAAATTTATGGAACGAAAGAGTTGTTTACTTTTTAAATTCATCATCTTTCAACATAGAGCATTCGAACTACAAAGCATAAAAAAACACATATTCAGTTAAATCTACGAAACGTAAGAACTTCTGATTTTACCAATAATCGTTAGACAAAGATTTTGGGAAGACCCGCTGAGTTATGTGCTCATCGGTCATTCGGCTTCTGGTATCAGAAATCGCACTTTTTATAGCCGAAGCCAAGCGTTCCGATGGCACGGAGCTTCCCGGTGTAATAAGATATGACAATGCCAAGTCAGAAAGCCCTGGCAATGCCTACAAATTCCAAGAAGTCAATATCATTTATACTTAGGCCCTCTACACACGGATCGTGTCGTCGTATTAGCGATTTCACGTACAAAAGGTCTAAGGTTTGATGTCGCTTTGATGTCGCACACTTTTGTTTGATGCATGCACGATAATCGTCATGCTGCACGCATGTTGTTCTCCCTTCCAAATCCAGTGTGTGACATCAGAGCGTCATAAAATCTTAGGCCTTTTCTTAGTGAAATAGCTACGATGACGATACGAGCCGTGTGCGGACGGCCTAACATTTACCGTTTCTAAAGATGGGCTACATTTCAGCCAAGCATTTCTATGCTTTGCTTTTAAGTGCGCCTTAAAATAACTTTTAAACATTTTGTTTTACATGTCCAGAGCACAAGAAATAGTTATTCGCAACAGTGTGACCGAACGCTAAAACAAAAATATCACCGAAAAATAGCGGACGGTGCAGTGTGACTGTTGAGCGCCTTACAGTAAATTTTACTGCGAAATATTGTTACATGTAATTTGTTCTTGTTTTGTTAAACTTTATTTTCGGTATAAATTACCCATACAAATAGTTAATAATCTAGCGTAATTTCTGTGTTTTGATTTGTTGTTGTTTTTGAAACTGCGACTTGCAGTTACATTGTACCATTGAAATAGTACCTCGCACGTATCAGTAGTTAATATATATTGTATTTATTTCCTGGTTTACTGGGTCGCCAGTAAAAGTTACCATTAAAACAGTACTCTTGTATTTATATTATTTATCAGTGAATTCGAACTTGAGAATTACAAGTGGTCTCATTTATGCGACGTTCAAGAAATTATGGGTTGATTCGATACGAGTAACATTTTAGAAGCGCTGCCAATTGCCCGAGCGGCAGCCGATCCAGTTGAGATGGCGAGCAAATCGATTTATTCAGTCCATGGGCCCCGGGTTCGAGTCACCCCAGAGTAAGACAAATTTTTATGAAATTATTAATAATTCGATGTTTTTCAGAATTAATACGTTGGTATTTGCACTGTGGTGTGTGGTATTTGTATTGCTTGTGCTATTTGTACTGGTGCTGTGTTAGACTTATGAGATTACTGTAAACAATGGTAAAATAACTATTTTTATTGGTTCGAGCATTTTCAATCGTCATTTCTGGTTCAAATCTACTGTGCTACCCCGTAGTCATTACGCTATGTGTTTACGCCTCTTTTACTGTATGTTGGCGGTAAGTTCAACCCAAAATTATGGGTTGGAGCATTTTAACCACAGAATGGATTGAATATACCGACAAATTTTGTTCTGTGTGGGTCGTTGTCTAATACGACTACGCTACAAAGATGACAAATTTAGCGGAGGCCAATGTTTATGACTCATGATGTGGGATGTTGGATGTGCTCAGTGTGATAACACAGTTCGACAAAATCCAACTTTTTTTAAAAACCCGGCATGAGACCCTTAAATTATGATAAAAAGGACATCTGTAAACATCACCTCATACCCCGTATACCCAAATAAAGCCTCGGTTCTCGTTTTATGGGTACTTTTGTACTTGCAACACACAACGACAACAATTTTATATTAGATTTTAAGGGATTAAGATAAAAATCTGGAAAATTCATCAAATGTGGACAGGGTCATTGGGAACGTAATACAAAAAATGCACTTCAATCGGGCAATTGGTTAGGGAACCTCCAGAAGGAGTTAAACCTTCATTCTTGAATATCTTTAAAAGCGCACGGTAGATTTTTATTAAAATCGATTTTTATGGAGGTATAATGGGCTACTGCATGTCCCTAAGAGATGGAACTCAACAGCCAAAAAAACCGCGATATGGAGTACCCATTTTAGACTCACCCAAAAACTAATTCATATAGGCCAAAAACTAGACCTAAAAATAGACAGAACTGCGTTTTCAGTTTTTCCAACGAAGCCTTGGTTCGCGGTTTAAAGGTATTTTTGTAACTGCCTTAGAACAACATTGACCATTTAGGGTACAACCAGCTTTACCAAAATTATGTAATAATTTTTGTGAGTTAAGCGCTTTATTACCAGCAGGAAAACATATGATATCATTTAAATACTTCAGTTCAAGGCATCTAAGCGTACCGCGGTTTTTCCACCAAAGACAATTTTAAATGAAATTTAACTTTTCTTGGTGGCAATGACGAATTTTACTCATAAGATTAATTACATAATTTTGGGGAAGCCTGTGATACCCAAATGGTCAATGTTGCTCAGAGGCAATTGCTGGTACAATATTGCCTATAGTCCGCGAACCAAAGCTTCCTTTGTGAATCTATTTTCGGTCTATTTTTACATCTGGCTCATAGTCCATATCGAGTGGTTCATGGGTGAATATAAAATTGGTACTCCAATTCGCGGATTTTTCGCTGTTGAGTACCATCTCTTAGGGACATGCAATAGCCCATTATATAATAACATCATAAAAAACGATTTTAATATAAATTTACTCAGGTTTACGCCTTCTGGAGGTACCTTAACCAATTGCCCAATTGAAGTGATTTTTTTTGTCTTGCGTTCCCAATGACCCTGTCCACATTTGCTGAATTTTCCAGATTTTTATCTTAATACCTTAAAATCTAAGATAAAATTGTTGTCGTTGTGTGTTGCAAGTACAAAAGTACTCATAAAACGTGAACCGAGGCTTTATTTGGGTATACGGGGTATGAGGTGATGTTTACAGAGGTCCTTTTTATCATAATTTAAGGGTCTCATGCCGGGTTTTTAAAAAAAGGTTGGATTTTGTCGAACTGTGTTATCTAGCACGTCATGGCTATCTAATATTGAGCTATTAACGATGCACAGTGGCGTCATTTGAGTTTATTTGAGTTAAATTTCAACATTGACAACCCATATGTAAGCATCTGGAAAGTCAACACTTATTTTATAGGTTGGACAATTATCTATCATATGCCATTTAAATTATTTAATTATCACAATTGGTTCAAAAGTTATGATTCTTGCTACGAAAAAATCAAATGGTGCGCCACTGTGCGCCATACAATTTTTGGATTAATATCTTTTTTACTTTTTTTACCTCTAGCAGTCGAAATGGCAGCTGAATGCAGCTGGACTTTGTTGAAAGAAGTAAAGGAATAATCAAGTGTCTAAGATATGGCATTTATTCAAAAATATACATTTTTATTCTCTGTACCGAAGGTACATAGAGTATATTAAGTTTGTGCAAAAGTATGTAACAGCCAGAAGGAATCATCTCCGACCCTATAAAGTATATATATTCTTGATCAGCATCAACAGCCGAGTCGATATAGCCATGTCCGTCTGTCCGTCCGTCCGTATGAACGAAGAGATCTCAGAGATGGTAAGAGATAGAGGTTTGACATGTATGGGACATATACTTCTTATACTTGCAGGCAGATCAAGTTTATTTTCAATTTTCGCCACTCCCGCCCCTGTAATTTGGAAAAAACGTCATATCTCCCACAGTTTTGATGATAGATTGTTTGTTCCTTTTAGAGATATCTAGCAAACAAAATTATTTATCGATTTGCTGAAGAAATGATAAAGATCGGATGAACGATACTCAAATTATGAGCAAAAAACGGCCAGTTAAAGTAAAGTATGTAACAGCCAGAAGGAATCATCTCCGACCCTATAAAGTATACATATTCTTGATCAGCATCAACAGCCGAGTTGATATAGCCATGTCCGTCTGTCTGTCTGTCCGTCTGTCCGTCCGTCCGTATGAACTAAGAGATCTCAGAGATGGTAAGAGATAGAGGTTTGCCATGTATGGGACATATATTTCGAATACTTGCAAGAATTTTTGCCACGCCCGCTCCCGCCCCCGCAATTTGGAAAAACGTCATATCTCCAACAGTTTTGATGATAGATTGTACCTTCTAGAGATATCTAGTAATCAAAATTATTTATCGATTCGCTGAAAGAATGACAAAGATCGGATGAACGATACACATGTTATGAGCAAAAAAAAGTTAACCGGAACTCAATTTTTGAGAGAGAGAGAAAAACTTAGAGATGAGCGTATAATAAAAATATTGCACGATAACTGCGTGACTCCTTGGATGCATTATAATAATATAGTCGGGAGCAAATGAACTGGTACAGAGTATGTTATAGTCGGGCGTGACCGACTTTCTCACTTGTTTTTTTTTATATTCTATCTCAAACTGGAAACTGAAAATCGGTCAACTATGAAGGGTTATATCTTCTAAACTAAAAATCTGATTTGATTGAAGGTAGAAAATTCGAAATCTTTGAAAAACTTCCTATAAGATGAGTACATTTAAAATATCCTCATTTGTTCTAAGTTACGCCACTGTGCGATGCAGCTGCTGCTCAGAATTTCTGAATTAATGTCAATTAGGTTCTCTGCGCAAAAGAGGGAAAGATCTGCATCAGGTCGGGAATGGGTGAGCTCCTCTTTAATCACTATCATGATTATGTCGCATGTCATCTCATGTCACCACGAGCCAGCTTCCGTGCGAGGCTTTTTCAAGTGGCTTTCCTTGCCGACTTAGTATAAAAAAAGTGTATAATAATGCATGACAAGTTTCTCTGTCATAACTTAGTTTTATGAGGAACGTGTGGCATAGAAACATTTTGCTTAAAGATGTTAGATGTTGCATAGTGAAAATATCCTATTAGCCTATAAGCAAGAGCGACTGAACAAGAGTGACTAAACAACTCTCATTGAACAAAACTCACTAAACAAACCTCACTGAACAAAAATGAACAATTGAAGAAGAACATGTTCACTTACTCATGAACTACCCAACACTACTTGCTTCACAGTTTTCTTATAGGCAACGATGGGCTGGTCTATGAGGGCACCGGTTGGGGTGTACGTGGAGCCCATACATATGGTTACAATGGCAATGGCACGGGCATTGCCTTTATAGGAAATTTTGCGAGTAAGTGCATGTGCAAGATGAGTTTCAAAGAATTTGCTTGATAAATTCAATATGTTTCTTTTTCATCTACATACACAGATAAACTGCCCACAAAAGTGGCTCTGGAAGCCGCCAAACAGCTGTTGGCCTGTGGCGTACAACTAGAGGAGCTCAGCGAAAATTACGCCCTGCTGGCTGCTTCTCAAGTGATCACCACACAAAGTCCCGGTCTGACACTGTACAATGAGATACAAGAGTGGCCACATTGGTTGTCCAATCCATAATCTAAAATCATTAGTCAGTGCAGTTTAAAGTAAAATAAAAATAATTTTTACATCAACAGATTTTTCTCTAAACAACGTATGTACATACATGTCAGGGGTGTTAAGAGATTCCATGCACATTTCTTAGTAATATAACATTTAATATTTACAATATACTGAAACTTATGTTCTGGCTTTAATTGATTTCGGTACAGGTAGGTACCGATATGTACCAGTAAAAATTAAAGACATTTTAAAACTAAACACCAGACAAAGTGGACAAAGGCAATCATCAATCGACTGCGTATGCTAAAATCGGCACAAATCAGGGGAAGAAACATTTAATAGCCTTCACATATATGAATCGAAAGAGCATTAACATTCATGTTAACATATCAACACTAATGTTAGCAATTTGCGCATGCTGACCCCAAATACATATATGAGTCATTCTTTTTGAAACCGAAAGGTTTTAAAATTCACCATTTTTGATTTCAATAAATAAAAAATACGAAATTAGATCTCAACACTCCCACCAATACGTGAGTTTCGGTTTTGCAAATTTTTTGTTAGTTTTATAAACAATTTCGAAAATCGTCAAAAACGAAAAAATTGAAAAAAGGGTTTTTAAACCTTTATTTCTCAGGTTTGGTTTATCGGACAGGTCTCGTGCTGATATCGCTGAAAAGTATTTTACAGTATCCACTTAAATCATAGTTTAATACATTTTGAAATTATTTAATAATATTAAGTAATTGTTGCTAAATTTTATATATTTTTTCTCAGTGTGAACCACCATAATATAGCTTCTATGGATATACAATTTATAGCCCTACACATAACTTAAATTACGGTGCTTTAAAAAGATGGAGACTTTTATAGTTTAAAAGATATTAATTATTGAAGTTATAATATAAAAAAACACAAATATGGCCTTAAATAAAGCTTTGCCATGCAGTCAGTTTCGAAGCTATGTGGCTGAAACTTGGCAAGTGTGCTTTAAATTTGTCAAGCTTTTCAAAAATGTACATGTGTAATGTACAAATGTTCTCGTAGATTGGACGTCAATATCATATTTATTTTGCGAAACCGAAAATCACGTTCTGGTGGGAGTGTCGAGATCTAATTTCGGATTTTTTTATTGAATTCAAAAATTGTGAATTTTAAAACCGTTCGGTTTCAAAAAGAATGACGAAGATCATGAGAATCTCAGATGTTTGTAACGCATAGAAGGAAGCATCTCCGACCACATAAAGTATCTATATTCTTGATCAGCATAACGAGCTGAGTTCATATAGCCATGTCTGTCCGTCCGACCGTCCGTCTGTCTGTCCGTCCGTCCGTCCGTCCGTCTGTTTCTATGCTATCTCCTCCGTCAGTTTTGAAGCTATCTTAACCAAACTTTGCACGAATTCTTTTAGTACAAAGACGCTGCACACTTGTCGGAACCAGCCGGATCGGATGACTATATCATAAAGCTGCCATAGGAACTATTGGTCGAAAAAGTAGTTTTAGTTAGAAAAACTGTTTTGTCTTCAACGCGAACGTGCCCAAACCTCGTATTTCTTTGCTTTTAAATAATTCCACCAATTTTGATGAAAATCGGTCAACTATATAGTATAGCTGTCGTATAAAATATAGTTGAGAAAAAAAAGCTTAGTAGGAAAAACTTTTTTGTTTTCAATGCTTTCACTCCCGAACCCGTTACTGATCAATTTTATATGCTACGACAAAATTATGCCAAGTTTGAACCAAATCGGATGACTATAGCATATTGCTGCCATATGAACGATCGGTCGAAAAAGTGGTTCTAGTGATAAAAACTTTTTTTTTCAATGGTAGAGTCTTTACGTTTTCCAGTTATGAATATTATCGGTTTCCACACAATTTTGGGAAGATTGGTCAAAATCTGATGAATATATCGTATAGCTGCTATTTAACAAACTGGCAAGCACCTGGCCAAAGTAGTAGCGACATCTATTGCTGAGTTTCGGAAATATCTCAGCTAAAAATGTTCGACGAAAATCATTTAAAACCTTTATTTATATGAAGTATACAAGCTACAATTGTATATAAACTTCGGTCGAGCCGAAGTTAGCTCTTCTCTACTTATTTTTTAGTTCTTTGCGCAACATGGCTGAAAAAATTCAGTGTATTTTACAGAAAATGTATCAAAAATCCAAAATCAGATATATTTTATGTTATCGTTACGGCCTTAAAAGTTCCAATTTCCCCTTAATTTGTCTTTGAGCTGCTAGGCATGGGATAGTAGGCAGACAAAAATTTTGACAAAAATTGTCAAAAAAAATTATTTCAGCATGTCATAAATTGCAAAGCTAGCAATACAATCGGACGGTGCCAAATGGATACAAAGGGAATATACAAGAAGAACCTACCACTGACCCATTTTTTTTGGTTGGATCTATTCAAGCGGTTATGGATTTGGATAAGCTACCATCAACAGGAGAAGTCCTTGCAGTGCTATTTTACAGTATGTAAGCATAATCTGTATCAAGTGATCGCTGATCACTAAAATCATCTTGAGTATAGTTTAAAAAAATGTATTCTGTTTTTAAATTAATAAAAAGACAAAACAGATCGCAGACTTAAAATTTGCCAATCGTTTAAGTAACAAGGCGAACTCAGACGTCATACAACATGTAAAGTAAGAATACTAGAATGAAATCTGCCCCCTGCCACATCCGCTATTTGGGAAAACGTCCTTCTTACTTGTTACTTCTTTTATGTCTTCATTGAGTACCTTAAAATGATCAAAAACATCCCAATGCTTGGGAAATAAATTCACGGAGTACTGATGATTTTACAGCGTTCCAGTGATATTGAATTCTGTTTATTCAAATTGATATGCAATCTATAAAAATGCTTGTAGGCAAAAACATAAAATCAACACGCTCTTTTTATACCCGTTACTCGTAGAGTAAAAGGGGATACTAAAGTCGTGCAAATGTATGTAACAGCCAGAAGGAATCATTTCCGACCATATAAAGTATATATATTCTTGATCAGCATCAACAGCCGATTCGATATAGCCATGTCCGTCTGTCCGTCTGTCCGTCTGTCCGTCCGTCCGTCCGTCCGTCCGTCCGTCTGTCTGTATGAACACCTAGATCTCAGAGACTAGAAGAGCTAGAGCAACCAAATTTGAAATGTAGACTCCTATTGTCTGCACGCAGATCAAGTTTATTTTCAATTTTTGCCACGCCCCCTCACGCCCCCGCAATTTGGAAAAAACGTCATATCTCCTACAGTTTTGATGATAGATGGTTCGTACTTTCTAGAGATATCTAGTACTCAAAATTATTTATCGATTTGCTGAAGGAATGATAAAGATCGGATGAACGATACTCAAGTTATGAGCAAAAAACGGTCAGTTAACACCCACCACCCACCCCACCCATAACCTAAGCATTGCGTTCAGCAGCAATCTTAGTGAGAGAGAGAGAGAGAGAGAGAGAGAGAGAGAGACTTAGAGAGCGCACTGCGTTGTGCGTTGTGTGTTAACTGGCCGTTTGACTCGTGACCAAATTCGAGCTGCGACATTAAGGGTGCAGAGTATGTAATAGTCGTGCTTGACCGACGTTTTCAAAAGTTTTGTTGTCTGATCTGTTTATCGTGATGAATTTGGAGTCATTTATGTTGGATTTAGTAATTGACAAATGTCTATTAATATCTGGCGGATAATAAATAGCCGAGTTAAAAAATGTTGCATACTTTTCGGCTGACCCACCTCAGGCATACAGGAAGGCTAATAAACATTTGTTTCCATGAGTAACGGGTATATCGAAGTCGGTTAGAGCCGACTTTAACTTACGCTCTCGTTATACACTTGAAAAGTGTATTATAATTTTGCTCAGGAGTTTGCAACGCATAGAAGGAATCGGCATGACGAGCTGAGTCATTTGAGCTTTGTCCGTCCGTCTGTCTGTTTCTACGCGAACTAGTCCCTCAGTTTTGAAGCTATTGATCTGAAATTTTGCACAGTGTCTTCTTTTAGCTGCACGCTGCTAATATGTCGGAACCGCCCGGATCGGAAAACTACTTCTTGTAGCTGCCATAGAAACCATCGTTCGAAAAATGGCTTTTTGTGTGAAAAAATTGTTTGTTTTCAATGTTAGCGTTCTTTAACTCGGTCAATATTAAAATAAAATGTTTTCAAACTGATCTGCGAAGTTTGGTCGAAATCGCTAAAAAAGCTCGCTCCAATTCAAGTGTATTAAAACTTCGGCACAGACGAAGTTAGCTTTTCTTTCTCGTTTTTTTATAATTTTACTTTATACACTCAGAGAAAAAATAGAGAATTTCGCCCTTGAATCAAGAGCATTCGTTCTCAAAAGTACGGTGAGAGTGAAAATTCTTGATCCAAGAGCGAAATTCTTGATTCAAGAGTGAATTTTTGATCCCGACATTCCTGATTCAAGAGTTTCAGCTCTTGATCCAAGTATGAATAATTATTGATTCAAGAGTTTCAGTACTTGATCCAAGAACGAATAATTCCCAAAATAAAAAAATTAAAAATAATATTTGGGGTGGGGGGTGGGAGAGACACGACCGACCCGACCCGACCGACGTGGTCCGCGTCTCGTCTCCCTCCTCCCCCGGTCGCACGCACCATTATCAACCAAACCAACCCCAACCACCACCACCCACCAAACTTTGTTTTAAACTGTGATTTATTTTGAGATAACCACATGGTTTTTTTTTTTTTTTTTACTTACTATTCTGGGACTTGAACTCGGCACCTCGAAAGACTGAAACACACACAGGCGACGGGCAGCTTAACGAGCTCAGCTAACTTCCGTAAGCTAAAAGACGCGACGAAATCACACTTATAAATAAACGCAGTTGCCTTTCGTACGCATCGCAGAACAACAAACTGCGCATGCGCTCTCACTCTCTGCGCTCTCATTCTCTCAACGACCAACTGCGCATGCGCCCTCACTCTCTGCGAGTGCGACTCCAACGCTGTTCTCTCAAAGTTAGGTTGCCCTCACCCCCCTTGCCTATAAAAAACCTAAAGCCCCATACGGACATCCGAAGCAACGAGAAGTTTCATACAAAAATTGAGGGAAGAAGAAGCAGAAGTTACAACTTCGCCACTTGAACTTTTTGCAAGTACGGACATCAGAATTTGAATGTCACCCTTAACAGTCAATTTTACGCTTAACAGCACATTTGTGGAGAGTATGTAAGTGGCTGTGGGCCTTATTGTGCTTTGAGCAGCTAACGCAGCATTGAGAATGCACCTTGTTAAGTCACTCTGCGCATCGATCAGCTGGAGTGCATTAAGCTAAAGTGAACTTAAATATAATAATAAAAAAGAACATGGCAGAAAAGCAAAAACGAAAGAGTCGCTTGGAAATGTTTTCACATGATGAAAAAATTTCTTTAATTTTGGCGGTGAAAGAGCGGGATGTTATTTGGATCTTTCCCACCCCAAGCATTCGGCCTTAAATTTTGTAAACAAGGCTTGGGGAGAAGTAGCCGCCATATTACAAAAAAAGGTATGTACATATGTGAAAAATTAACACTTTGATCAATTCGATTAAAATTTGTACCAATATGTTACAGTGGCTGATTGCCGAAAAGGCTTTAAGTCTTTGCGAGAGAGCTATCGCTATCATGGCAGAAGCGCAAAGCAGATGAAGACTGGTAGTGCCGGTGGTGAGCCAATAGATAGCCCTTCTTTTATGGACGATGTTAATATTGATTGGGAATTCGGCGCATTAATGTCGTTTCTGCCGAATGTCTCATCAAAGCGCAGGTAAGCCCATCAATAATATTTTTATAAATTAATTTAACGAAAGATTCATTATTTTACAGGACATTTCAAACGGACCCCTTGCTTCCTGCTGAGTGCCTGAACAATTCTGCAGTGAATATAGGAGAGTGCATTTCTGAGTCTATGCTGTCGTCAACTCAGGTGGGAGACAGCAGTTACTCCAATTTCACTTGCAAATATAAATCAACTTGGCATCAAAACAAAAAACAGATGATCGAGCAGTGTGACCCACCGCCAGTAACACTAAAAATACCACAAACTTCAATTCTTGGCGTAGTTTTTTTTCTCAATTCTGGTCACACTACTCTTACGTTCCACGGTGACGAAACATATGACGAAGTAAGCTAAATTACGAACGTCGGATGTCCGTATGGGGCTTAAATGAGAACGTTTAGAACGAATTTATCTCGATTCCAAGAGCGAAATTCTTGAAAATTCAAGAACGACTAATTTTTTTTTCAAGAGCGTTCGTACTCAAATTATTCGCTCTAGTTTTTTCTTAGTGTATAAAACTAACTAATTCAACTGTTTTGAAATAGTTTTTTGTAAGCAATTTGGAAGTAATTTCCGATGCTCTTCGACGCAATGTAGGAGATGCGATTGGCCAGTCTTGCAAATAAGTCTTCCAAAGTCTTCCACAAGCAGTCAAGCTGACACTTCTTTCTGCTACATCCTTGACAACCTTTAAATACTTCAGCATAGACTGATATGCGTATCAGCAGTCAGCATGGATATAATAGGTTGTCAAAAAAGTCTTGCGGTATTTTTATTGAATTTTCAATTGTTCATAAAATTGGTTATAATAATGCGATTTAAGTCAAATATGCGCCGTGTGTCGTGTGATGACGAGTTCCCAACGAGATGCCAACTTCATAATGCTCCTCTTATAGAAGCTCGCTTCCCTATTGGCAAAAAACTCGGAGAGCCAATTTTCACAGGACTCTCTCCGACTACCAAGCTCGTTCGCCATGGACAGAAATAGGTGGTAATCACTTGGTGCGAAATCCGGACTATACGGTGGATGCAAAAGAACCTCCCATCCGAGCTCCCGGAGCTTCTGGCGCGTCACCAAAGATGTGTGTGGCCTGGCGTTGTCCTGATGGAAGACAATTCGGCCTCTGTTGATCAAAGATGGCCTCTTCTGCATGAGTGCTGCATTCAAGGGGTCCAGCTGTTGGCAGTACAGGTCCGAATTGAGCGTTTGGCCATAGGGGAGCAGCTCATAGTGGATGATTCCCTGCCAATCCCACCAAACACACAGAAGAACCTTCCTGGCCGTCAATCCAGGCTTGGCCACCGTCTGGGCAGCTTCACCGCTTTTCGACCACGACCGTTTGCGCTTCACGTTGTCGTAAGTGACCCACTTTTCATCGCCAGTCACCATCCGCTTCAAAAACGGGTCGATTTTGTTGCGATTCAGAAGCGATTCGCATGCATCCATACGGGCAAAAATGTTTCTTTGCGTCAAGTCGTGTGGCACCCATACATCGAGCTTCTTTTTGAATCCAAGCTTCTTCAAATGGTCTTGGCCGATGCTACGGCTGCTACTATGCCGGTCTCTTTCGATCAGGACCGTGGCGCATCTTCGATCACCTCTGCACCAGAACAAAAACGTTGAAACCATCGTTGTGCGGTGGAAATGGAAACTGTATCGGGTCCATAAACTGCACAAATTTTATTGGCAGCATGAGATGCATTTTTGCCTTTATCGTAGTAGTACTGTAAAATATGCCGTATTTTCTCTTTATTTTGCTCCATGTTTGCGACGCTATAACTCACGAACGACTAAAAACAAACAACAATAAATCAAACACGTGTTAGCGCGTGAAAAGAGCTTTCCAAAAAGCTCTAGCGTGAACCGATGCGACGAATACAACTAGAACTACGCGCTTGCAAAGACAAGCTTGCGGAAATACCGCAAGACTTTTTATATACCATATTTAGTGTTGGTCGGCCATGATTCTGGATCACATTTTAAAAACTCGGTTGAAATTTCAAACCGCTTGCAAAATTTCACACTACTCTTCGTTATTAGTTGGGAAAATGATTTCTCTGTTGATGTGGAAGTAATAATATTAAAATAAAATTAATTGAATGAAGAACTCACTTAAAAACGAATCAATATCTGTATATTTCACTATAAGCCTCTTTTCACATAGCCCAATATCTTCATTACTTAATGCCAGCTCCATTTCACGCTTTTAATCTGATTTAATGTCGTCATTAAAGAAAGCTAGAGCAGCAGCTTCTGCAGACAGATACCACAAGTGGCCAAGCATTGGCATGACACTCCAGATAGTTGTTCGTCTATAGATTTGTAATTATATATATCGTGTAAAAAAGTGTAGTCTAATCTAGGCGCTTTTACTGCACTTTCGCATTGGAACCAGGCTTTTAAATAAATTTGTACAATCCATAGAGCTTGGTGGATGCCGCCAGGTTCTTTAATATTAATAACTTTACCACTATTGTCTCGTTTGCCCAAAAATAGTAGCGTTAGTTGCAGCAACTCTGTGTAGTCATACTGTTCAGCTTGGACTGCCAATTGACTTTCTACGAAACTAAATATTTCTTCCTTGTTTGGGTCTAAAACGCTTCTACATATGACGAGGCATATCCATTCCGGTTTGATAATCCTCTCTATCAAGAGTAGCCCATGCCTTTTTAAAGCTTTTAAAAATTTGGAAGTCAGCATTAGTGGCTGTCTGGGGCAATTTAGCATCCACAACTGATCTTAATACAAGCTCCAAAATGTGGTGCCGGCATGGTAGCAATAACATCTCTTTTTTCATTTTTTGCTCAAGCAGAATATATGATCCCTTCAATCTGCCAGTATTCGAGGCGGTTGTGTCACAGCAAAGTGCTTTTATTTGGTCAGTAAGGTTCCAAAGTCGCCGGGTGTCGCGCACCAGTAGTATGTGTGGCTGCTGGTGCGGGAGGTTGTGTTCGATCCCGCCTCGGACCATCTAATAAAAAAAGGTTTTTCTTTCTTTAGAAAAAAGCTTTTACACACCCGGTCACCTTCACCAGCTACTGGCGCCAGCTGTGAAGTAACAACTAGCAATGAAAAAGCAAAAATTCTCTAACTATTGCACTTGTGCGAAAAATTATAAGCACACACGCCAAGAGATTGAGAGAAGCTTGGCCCAGGCCCTCCTTTGCCCTCTTGAATGATTCCAAACACGGTATCTACTTGGATCATTCCTGATGCCGATTCTATGGCTGGAGCATCCAGCAACTTTGAAATAGTTTGTCTTATTTTCAGAATGCTGGTCCTGTTAATCACCAGCTTTTTAGTATCGTGGCCCAAAGAAGAGAACACCACCTTTCATACAGTGTCTTCAGTTTTCTGCAAATGCTTCTTTTCGCAAAGCCTGAACTTCAGCTTTCTGCCATGATTCGCAAACTTAAGCTTAATGAGTATTTTTCACACCTTTAATTAAAAAACCAGTGAGAAAGTCGGTCACGCCCGACTATAACATACTCTGTACCAGTTCATTTGCTTCCGACTATAATATTATAATACATCCAAGGAATATTTTTACTATACGCTCATCTTTAAGTTTCTCTCTCTCTCTCCCAAAAATGGTGTTTGTTTGTATACAGCGGTGGATGGCGTGAATTTCAAGAGGCGGTGGAGGGGGTGACTGTTAACTTTTATGACGTTTTTCCAAATTGCGGGGACGGGACGGGGGGTGGCAAAAATTGAAAATAAACTTGACCTGCCTGCAAGTATAAGAAATATATGTCCCCTCTTTCTTTTACCATCTCTAATATCTCCTCGTTAGTATAGACGGACAGACAGACAGACATGGCAATATCGACGCGGCTATTGATGCTGATCAAGAATATATATATATTTTATAGGGTCGGAGATGATTCCTTCTGACTGATACACATTTTTACACAAACTTAGTATACTCTATGTACCTTTGGTATAGAGTATACAAAAACACTGCAATTTCCAGTCAAGAATACAATCTGAGCTAATTATTAAGCTTAAATTATTAAATAGCACTGCAAGGACCTCTCCTGTTGATGGTAGTTTATGCAAATCCATAACCGCTTGAATAGATCCAACCAAAAACGAGAGCGTAAGTTAAAGTCGGCTCTAACCGACTTCGATATACCCGTTACTCATGAAAACAAATGTTTAATAGCCTTCCTGTGTGCCTGAGGTGGGACAGCCGAAAAGTATGCAACATTTTCTTAACCCGGCTATTTATCATCCTATCTTGATGAAAATTGGAGGGCTTATAGATGTTGCGAATTTTAATGTAAGTTTTAAATTTCGATATCTCAAAAACTGTGGGAGTTATTCAACATTTTTTATTATGGGGGCGGGGGTGGGCGTGGCAAAAATTTGAAATAAACTTGATCTGCGTGCAGACAATAGGAGTCTACATTTCAAAATTGGTTGCTCTAGCTCTTCTAGTCTCTGAGATATAGGTGTTCATACAGACAGACGGACAGACGGACATGGCTATATCGACTCGGCTGTTGATGCTGATCAAGAATATATATACTTTATATGGTCGGAAATGATTCCTTCTGCCTGTTACATACATTTGCACGACTTTAGTATACCCTTTTACTCTACGAGTAGCGGGTATAAAAAGGCGGCAATTATTTTTTAAAATTAATAGTCATTACATCCCTAACTAACGGTACTTAAGCTTTTATGTGACGCTTAACGGTCTCCGCCGCTGCTATTAATGCCCATCAGTCGTTTCTGTTTCGTGCGAACTGGCACCAGTTGTTCACACCAAGCTTGGCAATGTCTTGCCGCACCTGGTCTTCCCATCTAATTTTCGGTCGTCCCTTCCTGCCTTTTATCCCAAAGTTTTTCGCCTTTCAATTGTGCAGTTTTTTACTGGAGCTTGTTCACCATACGGGTAACATGTCCTATCCAGCGCGTCCCCATAGAGCTCATACAGTTCATCATTCATTCGGATGCGAAATACATCGCCAACTTTTAAAGGTCCATAAATCCTCCGAAGGATTTTTCTGCGCCTTTTGCGCTTCTGCGCCGTATTGCAGGACTGGGATGATAAGCGACTTATTTATCGCTATTTTCGATTTTCAACAGAGGACTCTCCTCTTCAACTCCTTACTGAGCCCGTAGTAACATCGGTTTGCAAGAGTAATTCTTCTTGCAGCAGATTGTCCAAGACGCGTAGACTCTCTGCGCGTGGATACTAGGTTATTCGTCTTGTCCTCGATTACCGCTAAGCCCATCAGTTTATGCTGCTTCTTTATCTGTTAAAACTCCCTGCTTACCACCTGTTCGTTTGTGCCGATAATGTCAATATCATCGACATATGCGAGTAGCTTTAAATCTTTATAAAAGATGGTGCCCGATCTGTTTACATTTGAGCCATGGCGCAGTATATACTCCATCAGCAAATTAATCGAGAAAGAAAGTCGGTCAGGCCCGACCCCCGAATTCTATTCAATTTAAGTTAGAAGTAGGGATGTCGAAAATATTATCGAAATATCGATATTTTTGCCCAAAATGACAAATATCATTATCGCAAATTTTTCCGAGGTGATATAGCGGAAATCGAATATTTTTTGGTGACATTTTTCGGTGATATTTATACCGAGTAACGGGTAAAGAGTAAAAGGGTATACTAAAGTCGTGCAAATGTATGTAACAGGCAGAAGGAATCATTTCCGATCATATAAAGTATATATATTCTTGATCAGCATCAACAGCCGAGTCGATATAACCATGTCCGTCTGTCCGTCTGTCTGTATGAACACCTAGATCTTAGAGACTAGAAGAGCTAGAGCAGCCAAATTGGAAATGTAGACTCCTATTGTCTGCACGCAGATCAAGTTTATTTCAAATTTTTGCCACGCCCACCAAAAAATGTTGAATAACTCTCACAGTTTTTGAGATATCGATCTCACATTTAAAACTTACATTAATATTCGCAACATCTATAAGCCCTCAAATTTTCATCAAGATCGGATGATAAGTAGCCGAGTTAAGAAAATGTTGCATACTTTTCGGCTGACCCACCTCAGGCACACAGGAAGGCTATTAAACATTTGTTTTCATGAGTAACGGGTATATCGAAGTCGGTTAGAGCCGACTTTAACTTACGCTCTCGTTTTTGTAGTGTCCCTGAAGACGGATGCCGAGGCGCATTCGAAATATATCGGAAACAAACCAAAAACACTGAGTTTTTCTTCTCGACCTAGAGCCAGCTAACAGCTACATTGTTACACCAAAATATTAATATCGAAATGATACTTTTTCCATATCATCAAAAATATCGATATAGATAATTTTGAAATATCCGACAACCCTACTTAGAAGCCACACAAAGTGGCAAAAAACCATAAAGTTTGTGAAGTGCTTGTTTTCCTTATAACTCGACTTTCGTTCATCCGATCTTTATCATTTCTTCGGCAATTCGATAAATTATTCTGATTACTAAACAGAAGGTACGAACCATCTATCTTCAAAACTGTGAGAGATATGAGGTTTTTATTCAGATTCGGCAGGGGGCGTGGCAAAAATTAATAATAATAAACATGATCTGCCTGCAAGTATAAGAAATATATGAGACCCATACGTGGAGAAATATATAGACAGACGGACATGGCTTTATCGACAGAGCTATTGTTGCTGATCAAGAATATATATACTTTATAGGGTTGGAATTGACTTCTCTCCCTGTTAAAAACATTTGCACAAACTTAATATACTTTGTGTACCTTTGCTACAGAGTATAAAAAGGACCAAAGTCAATCATTTCGAACTACTGGTGTGTATAGAAACTATCGGAAATTCCTAAGCTTTCTGAAACGATCCTTACTGACAAACATGTCAGAGTTTCTCCCTATTATATGTGGAGTCCCACAGGGATCAGTTTTAGGGCCTCTTCTGCTTACAGTGTATGTTAATGATCTTCCCAGTGTGTTGTCAAAGTGTGAAGTCCATATGTATGCAGATGATGTCCAAATGTATGTTAGTAGTTCATTGAGTCAAATTGATAAGTGTATTAATGCGTGTTACAATGATCTGCTTAATGTTAGTGAATGGGGCAAGAAAAATGGACTTAGCATCAACCCCATCAAATCGAAGTGCCTTGTCATACACAAAAAGATCTTAAGTACTAAAAACTTTGCAAAATTAGAAATAGATGGAGTATCTATACTGCATCTATGTTACTAAGGCTGAGAACCTTGGAATAACCTTCAACAAAACTCTACCCTGGCAGGATCATATAAATAAGGCTGTTAGAAAGACTTACGCACTGCCCAGGCAACTATCGCTAACCCAGAATTGTTTACCTATAAACATTCGTCTCCTGATTGCGAAGTCTTCCGTTGTTCTTGTACTTTTCTACGGTATAGAAATTTTTGGTATATGTGATGCTGGTAGCCAACACAAATCAAATGTCGCCTTTAATAGCATTGCAAAATATATTTATGGGCTACAAAGAAGGGATCACGTCACAAGCTCTGCATTTAAAATATGTGACCTCAGCCTGAACGCTTTAATTAGATATAGAGTTCTTTTATTCATTCACAAAATAATTTACAGACAAAATCCAGACTACTTGTTTAACATGTTCAGCTTTACCTCATCCAGAAGAACCAGCAATCTTGTCTGCGTGTGAAACAGACTGGCTTGTTCCGACAAACACTTTTTTGTATACGCTGTTCGCCTTTGGAACCAATTACCACACAGCCTTAAAACTATCAGTGGCGAACGCACATTTAGTAAAGACCTCAAAACGTCATCAGAGAGCATCTTCAGAGAGCCGTCTAAACTCTTGACAAACAGAGGTAGGTAGCTAGTTCCGGCTGGCCCTTCGTAGGGGCCACACATAGACCTTACGGTCCTTAGTGAGGCCTGGTGGTTTTTCTGGGTACCATTAGAAATTCAAGAGAATATATGACGTTTTGGCAAATCCCAATAGCTGTTTGGGAGACTTCCTTGCCGCCCTCTTAAGAGAGGTGAGACTTGGGTAGTGCAGATGTCTTAATCTTGCCTTAGCGATCGTTGGGCAGCTGCTGATGAGGTGTTCCAGAGTTTCGACGACTTCAGGTTCCTTACATTTCCTGCAGATGTCCGTTGTGATTCCTAGCTTTTTCGCATGAGCAGCTGCTAGGCAGTGACCAGTTAAAATGCCTATAATCAGTCTACAGTCTTTTCTTTGGAGCTGTAGCATATAGTGCGTGAGTTTTTTGACTCTTGTCTTGCACATGATTTTTGAGATTCTGCAGCCGGTTGTGTTCTTCCACTTTTTCCTCTGCTTCTTTCTCCGCTATCTCCTCCATCTTGCTGTATAGCGTCTGTACGGAGATAGGTATATTTAGTGTTGCTTCTTGGCTTAGTGCGGTTCCGGCTTTTGCAAGACTGTCAGCCATATCGTTTCCATCAATGCCCCGGTGGCTGGGAAACCAATAGATTTGCGCCTTTCTAGAGATGCTGAGGGAATCTATTGCCTCCCTGCTTGCCAGAACATTTTTGGAGTTAATAGTGTGTCTCTGCATTGCTTTGATTGCCGCTTGGCTGTCAACGTGTATGTTTATTTGGTTGTTTGGTGGGTATTGTTCTGCCAATTCCGCTGCTTTCCTTATTGCAAAGACTTCCGCCTGGAATATGGTGCAGTGGTCTGGCAGTTTATAAGAGAGCCTGAATTCCGGCTCATCGCAGTATACGGCGGCTACGAATCCTAAGGCCATTCTTGAGCCGTCTGTGAATAGGTGCATTGCTTCCTGGGCCAGTCCTGTACGCCAGTCTTCTGGTCCCAGTAGTGCTGATGCGCCTGTGAAGTTGGTTTTTGGGATCATGTAGTCCGTGCTACTGTTGATCACTCTACCCACCATGCTGTGTCCATAGCTTTGTAGCGCCATGGTGCCTATCGCACAAAGACGTTGGGCCGTCTTTAGCGCAAGGAGGCGTGCTTGGATGTCCAGGGGGTTGACTCCTAGGATGTGTTCGAGTGCTTTTGTTGTAGTGGACCTCAGCGCCCCCGTTATGCAGACTAATGCCTGTCGCTGGGCCTTTTCCATCAGCTTTATATATGCGGACTTCTCCGTTGCTTGCCACCATACCACTATGCCATGTAGTAGTATCGGTCGTATTACTGAGATGAAGAGCCAGTGCGTTAGACTTGTTGATAGGCCCCAAGTGCTGCTTAGCATCTTCTGGGATGCATATAGCGCATTGGTTGCATTTTTCACCCTTTCCTCCACATTGAGTCTTCATGACAGTTTACTGTCGATTATTACTCCAAGGTATTTTACGTTGTTCTTTGGCGTTAGCTGTGTTCTATTTACATTAGTATCTCTTTAAGAGTAGAGTCCATGATTGAGCTGATAGTCGATGGACATTTCCCCATGATAATTATGCTTATGTCGTCAGCATATGCGGTTATCCTGGGTGCTTTCCTGCGGAGTTTTAGTAATAGTTCGTTCACCACAAGGTTCCATAGAAGGGGCGACAGGACTCCGCTGAGGCGTTCCGCCATGTGCCTCTTTCGTCATGGTTGTGGTACCCCACTCGGCTTGTACTCTTCTGCAGCTCAGCAGGTTGTATATCCAGGAGTCCAATGCCTTGTGTATTGCTAGTGCCCTTAGGCTTCGCATTATCGCTTCTGTGGTGACGTTGTTAAATGCACCGGATATATCTAGGAATGGAATAGGAATGTGGTCGGGCGTGGCGTACCAGTAGTATGTGTGGCTGCTGGTGCGGGAGGTTGTGGGTTCGATCCCGCCTCGGACCATCTAATAGAAAAAGTTTTTTCTTTCTTTAGAAAAAAGCTTTTACACACCCGATCACCTTCACCAGCTACTGGCGCCAGCTGTGAAGTAACTAGCCATGAAAAAGCAAAAATTCTCTAACTATTGCCGTTCGGATTCGGCGTTAAACTGTAGGTCCCTTTCTCTTGTGCGAAAAATTATAAGCACACACGCCAAGAGATTGAGAGAAGCTTGGCCCTGGCCCTCCTGGAGGTGCTGTTTGAGCCAATTTTACTTTTACTTATATCTAGGAATGCTCCCAGGGCAAATTCCTGATGGTACAGTGCCTTCTCGATGGTAGCTACTAGGGAGTGTAGCGCTGTTTCCACCGATTTCCCTTTCGTGTAGGCGTGCTGATTATCTTCCAAGGTCAGGTTCATGCCTTCTCTTATATGAAGATCTAGTAGTTTTTCCATTGATTTGAGCAGGAATGATGTGAGGCTTATGGGTCTGTAATCTTTTGGTTGCACATGACTGCATATTCCCGCTTTTGGCAGGAATACAACGCGTGCTGTCCTCCAGGCCACAGGTACATAGCTCCATCTCGAGCATGCTTCAAAAATAGATTGCAGCCATGGGACGATTGCGCATTTGCTCGTATTTAGCATGGCTGGAAATATTCCATCCAGTCCTGGGGATTTGTAACTCTCGAACGTGTCGATTGCCCAACGGATTTTCTCTGGAGTAATGATCTTATTACTGTTATGTCTACCGGGGTGGTTGCTGGTGCGTGAGGTTGTGTGTTCGATCCCGCCTCGGACCATCTAATAGAAAAAGTTTTTTCTTTCTTTAGAAAAAAGCTTTTACACACCCGGTCACCTTCACCAGCTACTGGCGCCAGCTGTGAAGTAACAACTAGCAGTAAAAAAGCAAAAATTCTCTAACTATTGCAGTTTGGATTCGGCGTTAAACTGTAGGTCCCTTTCTCTTGTGCGAAAAATTATAAGCACACACGCCAAGAGATTGAGAGAAGCTTGGCCCCGGCCCTCCTTTGGAGGTGTGCTGTTTGAGCCAATTTTATAATGATGTTATTTGGGATGGTTGATTTGTTGCGTGTGTAGGTTATGAGGCGTATCTGACTCAGTGACTACAGTACTGCGTGGGAAGTGCACATCAAGATGAGCGCATGTCGTTTCCCTGCTGCTTTCCGTCCAGTGTCCGTTGTTCGTTTTCAGCTGACTCTGCATGGGTGGCTGCTTTGACAGCAGTTTCCTGAGTCTAGCTGTTTCAGAGACCTTCCATCTCTATGCTGGAGCAGAAGGTTCTCCATGCGTTTTACTTTGCCTTTCGTACTTCTTTTTGAAGAAGCGAAGTCTTGTTTTGTATGCCTCCCAAATTATCTGCTCATCCGCTTGTTTGGCGATTTTAAAGCATTCTCGCTTTCTTGCTGGTCCACCAGTGGGGTCCGGTTCCCCGTTTGCTAACTGATAGTTTGTATGAGGTTTTGTATGCGTTGGTTAGGTTGGACGTGAGCGTCGTCACGGACACCTCAATGTCGCCTACCGAGCAGATGTTCGCTGGAGTAGGTAGTTTTGATTCTACTGTTTTAAAGTACTTCACACAGTTGGTGTTCCGGGAGAACTCGATCTCACAATGGATGTTCTCTCCATTCTGATGCCTGAGTACTATTTCCTCAGGTCGGAGTTAGGTCTAGGACGTTGGCCGATGTTGGTCCCACATATGTGGGCACATCTCCAACGTTTTTTACTTTTATGTTAGTTTGTAGTATAAAGCTTAGGAGAGACTCACCTCTGATGACAAGTGGCTGGTTTTTCCTACTCGCCTCGGCCGTTAGACGTACGAGCTCGGCCGGTGGTGACTCTTGCTCGTGTGCCATGTAGCAGGACGAAATTATTATTGGCTCATCATCGTGGCCTTCTAGGGCTACAACTGTGAGGTCGTCCGTGCTGTAATTTGACATAAGGTAAGCAGAGATGCCTTTTCTTAAAAGAATGACTGTCCTTGACTTACTTACCGCGGTGGGATATTGTAGTTTTGTGACTTTAGCCCTGAGACCTTGTTCCCTGCCGTAATCCAAGGTTCCTGAACTAAGGCCACATCAGCGGGCCCTACCTTAAGGGTTATCTTGCTTTTAAGCAAGTTGACCTGGAGGACCTTTAACTGCATGATCGTTGTCGGCGTCCCCCGGCCCTGATGGATCAACTACCATAGTTGAGTCATTATCCTCATCGTTCTCCAGGCCTCTCGACCCATACGACTATTATGGCTGATACACCATCCCTTTCGCCCTTAGCAGACTGCACTGCCTGTGTAATGTCGAGGCTGCTGGCTCTTTGGACCGTCGCGTCGATGCCAAGGTCATTCTCGACCTCCTCTGCCTCCAGCGTGTGCTCGTTTTTGGCTTCAGGGTGGCGCTTCTTGAGTCGCAGGTGCACGCAGCCTACTCCCCACGCCATATTCCGAATGTTGGGTACAGCAAATTATCTGCCTTCTTGTTGATCTGGAGGACCATGTGCTGTCCGTTGTTGTCGGGCTTCGCAACATGGAGTACCTTCCAGTCGCTTGTTGGCACGTCTGGGTTTTGCCACCGTAATAATTTCAGCGCCTGTTCCGTTGGTACGACTCTTGGGAAGAGAACTTTTGCTTTCGGTACTGACAGAATGCATGTTCTGTCAACTTCTTCTAGCTTGGCACCTGCCCATGGGCTTCCCATATCTGCAACGACGCGTGTGACCCACTTGAGGGTGAGGTCGTCCTTGCATTTGAGGATTTTGACTCCAAACAGCCAGCCTGCTCCGTAAAACGTTACTGGCTGAGCTTCTGGGCTTCTTCTTCTTTATTGACCCGTTGTTGCACACACACAACATCACAACCGCTTGTCGGTCTTGGCCTCTGCTAGGAATGCCGTCCACTCGCTTCTGCATTGTGCGAGCTGGCACCAGTTGTTCACACCAAGGTTGGAAATGTCTTTCCGCACTTGATCATCCCATCTTAGTGGTGGGCGACCCCTCCTGCCATGTCCTCAAAAGTCAGCCGCCTTCGCTTTGTACATCTTCTTTACTGGAGCTTCTTCATCCATCCGGGTTACATGTCCTAACCAGCACAGCCGCTGTTGCTTTATGCGCTTGACTAGACTGATGTCCCTGTAGAGCTCATACAGTTCGAGATTCATTCGAATGCGGTATCCATCGCCAACTTTTAAGGGTCCATAGATAGACCGAAGGATTTTTCGCTCGAACACGCGAATCGCCTTCTCATCCGCTGCTGTCATTGTCCATGCTTCTGCGCGGTATTGCAGGAATGGGATGATGAGCGACTTGTATAGCGCTGTTTTTGTTCTTCGAGAAAAGGCTCTGATCTTGAACTCCCTACTGAGCCCGCAGTAGCATCGGTTTCCAAGAGAAATTCTTCTTCGGATCTCCAGGCTGATGTTGTTGTCGCCGGTAATCATCGTTCCGAAGTAGACAAAATCCTCTACAACCTCAAAGTTATACTCACCCATAGTAACAAATTGTCCAAGACGCTTAGACTTCTTGTCCGTGGAAACTAGGTACTTCGTCTTGTCCTTGTTTACCGCTAAGCCCATCAGTTTAGACTGCTTCTCAATCTCTGAAAACGCCCTGCTTACCGCCCGTTCACTTTTGCCGATAATGTCAATATCATCGGCGTATGCAAGTAACATTAGATCTTTATAAAGAAAAGAGCCCGATCTGTTCTCATTTGGGCACTAGCGCAGTATATACTCCATCGATAGGGTATCACCCTGCCTAAAACCTCTTTTGGTATCAAATGGTTCGGAGAGGTTCTTTCCTATTTTGACGGAGCTTTGAGTGCTTCTCACAGTCATCATGCAAAGTCGAACGTACTTTGCTGGTTTTGGGTCACCCATCCTTTTAAAAATTTCTTCGAACACTTCTTCCCCTCCACTTGCTTCCACTGTTCTGGCGTCATTTTCCCAAAAGGGTCGCTTTTGTCGACTAGGGCTACGGTGAGATGCCGTTTTGTCGCCGACAAAATCACTTGTGATAAATATCATGAGATATTTTTGTGATATATATTTTTATACTCTGTACCGAAGGTACATAGAGTATATTAAGTTTGTGCAAAAGTATGTAACAGAGAGAAGGAATCGTTTCCGACCCTATAAAGTATATATATTCTTGATCAGCATTAACAGCCGAGTCGATATAGCCATGTCCGTCTGTCTGTCTGTCTGTCTGTCCGTCCGTCCGTATGAACGAAGAGATCTCAGAGATGGTAAGAGATAGAGGTTTGACATGTATGGGACATATATTTCTTATACTTTTTATTTTTTTTTTATTTTTGATACGCACCCTCCCGCCCCCACAATTTGTAAAAAACGTGTATCTTCTACAGTTTTGATGACAGATGGTTCGTACCTTCTAGAGATATCTAGTAATCAAAATTATTTATCGATTTGCTGAAGGAATGATAAAGATCGGATGAACGATACTCAAGTTATGGGCAAAAAACGGCCAGTTAACACCAATCACCCCCCCACCAATAACCACAGCAACATACCCTAACCGTTCAACACAGGCAATGTCATCGTCATCGTCATCGTCATCGTCATCGTCATCGTCATCGTCATCGTCATCGTCATCGTCATCGTCATCGTCATCGTCATCGTCATCGTCATCGTCATCGTCATCGTCATCGTCATCGTCATCGTCATCGTCATCGTCATCGTCATCGTCATCGTCATCGTCATCGTCATCGTCATCGTCATCGTCATCGTCATCGTCATCGTCATCGTCATCGTCATCGTCATCGTCATCGTCATCGTCATCGTCATCGTCATCGTCATCGTCATCGTCATCGTCATCGTCATCGTCATCGTCATCGTCATCGTCATCGTCATCGTCATCGTCATCGTCATCGTCATCGTCATCGTCATCGTCATCGTCATCGTCATCGTCATCGTCATCGTCATCGTCATCGTCATCGTCATCGTCATCGTCATCGTCATTGTCATCGTCATCGTCATCGTCATCGTCATCGTCATCGTCATCGTCATCGTCATCGTCATCGTCATCGTCATCGTCATCGTCATCGTCATCGTCATCGTCATCGTCATCGTCATCGTCATCGTCATCGTCATCGTCATCGTCATCGTCATCGTCATCGTCATCGTCATCGTCATCGTCATCGTCATCGTCATCGTCATCGTCATCGTCATCGTCATCGTCATCGTCATCGTCATCGTCATCGTCATCGTCATCGTCATCGTCATCGTCATCGTCATCGTCATCGTCATCGTCATCGTCATCGTCATCGTCATCGTCATCGTCATCGTCATCGTCATCGTCATCGTCATCGTCATCGTCATCGTCATCGTCATCGTCATCGTCATCGTCATCGTCATCGTCATCGTCATCGTCATCGTCATCGTCATCGTCATCGTCATCGTCATCGTCATCGTCATCGTCATCGTCATCGTCATCGTCATCGTCATCGTCATCGTCATCGTCATCGTCATCGTCATCGTCATCGTCATCGTCATCGTCATCGTCCGGTCATTTTCACTCCCTGTGGGCGGATTTTCCGACATTGGAAAATCACATTTAAAATTATTTCGTATTCTATCCGTGCAAACCGAGTTTTAACTCAATCGGATGAATAATAGTTTCTTGCATGCAGAATTTTCCGGCCATTTACCTCCTGGCCGGATTTTCCAAAATCGGGAAAAGTAAAGTAAAAGTAATGTCCATGTCCGTCTGTCCGTCCTTCCGTCTGTCTGTATGAACACCTAGATCTCAGAGACTAGAAGAGATAGAGCAACCAAATTGGATATGTAGACTCCTATTGTCTGCACGCAGATCAAGTTTATTTCAAATTTTTTTCATGCCCACCCCCGCCCCCACAATAAAAAAATGTTGAATAACTCCCACAATTTTTGAGATATCGATCTCAAATTTAAAACTTACATTTATATTCACTTCGTCTATAAGCTGAAATTTTCATCAAGATCGGATGATAAATAACAGAGTTAAAAAATGTTGCATACTTTTCGGCGGTCTCCCCCAAGGGGACACAGGAAGGCTATTAAACATTTCTTTCCATGATTAAAGGGTATATCGGAGTCGGTTAGAGCCGACTTTAACTTACGCTCTCGTTTAATATAACAAGAGTTTCGAATCGTGGTCTATTCTATTTCTTTTTGGTGGAGGTATTTGGCCTATACTGCTTAAAAATCTTTCAATAGGTTCAGAGCTAGGCAAAATGGTATTATACTTATAAAAAACATTACAATTATTTTACTACTTAAGTATTGATTCAAAAGATCGGCAAGACTAGTTAATTTAAGTCTTCCAATTCAATATTAGAATTTTCATAACAATTCTCAGTTTCATCCAATCTTCCATTACTGGTATGGTAAAAGTCTTCAGAATCCTTTGTATTTGAACTCTTACTGACAACAGTTTCCAAATTTTCCGTAATTTCTTTAACAAGAAAATCTTTAAAACACTTTCCAATTTTGTTGTTTTTTTTTAGTCACCATCAATTTAGAGCAAATGTCTTTGCCTCGCTTGAAGTCAAGTTTTCAAAAAAAGAAAATCCTTTTTTAAGAGCATTTTTAAGTTGATCACAATATTTCAAACTATTCAAGCATTGAAGTCAAAAAAATTCTAAATTACAACGGGATTTGCACTGCAAAGTTGCGACTAGTGCGTTAAGAATAAGTATCATCTTGTAGCACAGGGCTAGAGCCAAATGAATAAATAAAATTATAGATCAATAGCCAAAGTATCAGTAACATTATTAAATTCATGAAAAAAAATCAATTTCTGTATTTGTAAATAATGGTTTTTTAAAGTTGTACAAACACTTTTTAAATTATGTTTTAGTGTTAAATACTGTCATGAAAACTGTTCCATCTTGTGCTGCTACTGTTCTCAACTTCATCTGCTGCTACTGTGGATCTGCTAACAGCATTCCAAGTTGCCGTTTCGTTCCCTAACTAAGAATTGTACAACCGCTTGAAATAACGTGTTTGGTAGAGTCTGTTCAGCATCTTTCTTAACAAATAAGTTTAAAGCGTCTGATGCGCATCTAAAGTGCCTTGGTAAAATGATTTCAGCATCAGCTGAACTACCCCGCTCTATTACCTTTAAGTTAGGTTAGGTTAAATAGTCTACTCAGCTAAGGCCGAGTTCACCCAGAGGCCTTATGGCCCATTATGATGCCTAATTGGGGGAAGGGAAATGGGGTGGTAGGTGGGGTCGGTTGGGTTCTGACGGTCAGGTACGACGCATGTAATGTAGGGTCGTTAGTATACGTCTATCTAAACCATCCTGTGGAGTCGACAAAAAGAACCATGTCCTTCAAGGGCAGATCTGACAGACTGCCCAGGTCTTCAAAGAATGGTTTTCCCAGATGCTGGGTACGCTTCCTCAGAAGTGCAGGGCAGTCGCAAAGAAAGTGTTGGATGCTTTCTACCTCTTCCTCATTCCCACAACTACGACAGAAGTCATGGTGGCGTGCGCGCATCCTGATGGCCATGTGGCCTATGGTGCAGTGCCCCGCTATGACTCCGTTCATAGTTCTAATCCCGTTCTTGCTAAGGTGTAGGAGTTGGGAAGTTCTTTAAGGTGAGTATCTGGGCCAGAGTGATCGGGAGATGTGGCAACCGGGGGCGAGGTCCCATTGTCGTTCCGCCATGGCTCTGGATTTCCTATGTACTTCTGTCATGAGGGGGTCTTTTTATGTCCGTTACCGCTTGTGTCGTGGGTAGCGCTGAACCGTTCCTTGCGCACTCGTCCGCTCCCTCGTTACCTGGTATGCCGGCGTGGCCAGGTACCCAGACGAGAGTGATGGAGTGTTGTTGGATTTGGTTTAATGCTGTCACCGTGCTGCGGACTAGGTTACTTTTTGTGGCGTTTGATGACAGAGCTCTAATAGCAGCCTGACTGTCGACCAGTATTGAAATGTTCCTTGGAGTTTCGTACAGGGTGTAAATAAATTTGGTCGCTTGCTAGCCTGCATAGACCTCTGCCTGAAAAACGCTGCACCAGTCCGGTAAACGGAGTGAAAGCTGTATCGCTAGTTCTTCGGAGAAGATGCCAGCTCCTGTGCTCTCATCCGCCTTCGAACCGTCTATATAGATCAGGGTTCCCCAAGCAGAGAGCGCGAAAATGTGACTCTGTCTCTCTCTAACACACAGTGATGCATGACTTCGGCAAGCATTCGGGGTAAATTGGCGAGTATGTTCGTGCCCCAGGGGCTATCACTGGGGAACTCTGGTATAGATGGTAAGCTCGTTCTCCCTGATGGCAGTTTCTTGCTCCCATTGCTCTCTCTCCGGGAACCGGGTTCTAAAATTGTCGTTCCATTTCTGAGCTGGTAAACAGCAGTCACTTCCCTTTGCCTCTGCAGTTATTCCTACTTCAAGCAGGATGCTGCTGTGGCCTGTAGTAGATGCTTTGAGAAGTTTCAGTTCCCAGAGTCTTGCTGCGCTTCTCACTGCTGTATACTTCAGGAAAGTGTCTACAGGTTCCAGGTTCATAATTACATCCAGGGCCGCCTGGGGGAAGATCGCAGGGATCCTGTTATACACAGGCAAGCCGCTCTTTGAATCTTATGGAGGTTATTTAGATGGGTGTTAGCCGCCTTCCACCAGACAAGCGCTCCATATGTAAGGATAGGTCTGACGGCCGCTGTGTATAACCAGTGAATGATATACGGTTGCAGTCCCCAACTCCTACCGAAAGTCTTTTTGCAGGCGTAGTATGCGCCCAATGCCTTCCTCATTCTTTCCTTGGAGTTTCTCTTCCAGGAGAGTTTCGAGTCCAGAATGACACCTTGATACTTGGCCTCCTTGACTATGTTGAGCCGCGTTCCCCCGAAGGGATGGGGGTGTGAACTCAGGGATCTTATATTTCCTAGTGAACAGCACCACTTGGGTCCTCTGTGGGTTGACCCCTAGACCGTTCTGTTTTGCCCACCAAAGTGTTTTAGCAAGAGCAGATTCCAGTAGTTCACTGATTGTGGATAAGAACTTAAGAAGAAGTTCGTTGAGAACCAAGTTCCAAAGAAGTAGGGAAATGACTCCCCCCTGTAGAGTGCCTCTCGTTGTTCTTCTTCTTATGTTACTTGCACAGAGAATAGAGTTGATCACCCGGCTGCTAAGCATATTCCTTAGCCAGTGAGTAATCATCGGGCATGTAGTGCGGTGTAACGGATCCATCTTCAAGGTAAACGTGTTGCGCACCGCTGAACGTGCGTGGTGTGAGCTTACTTCTCAGGTGAAGATCCAGAAATCGTTCCATCGTTTTCACCAGAAACGATGATAGACTGATGGGTCAATAACACTAGTTTACAAAAAAACGAGAGCGTAAGTTAAAGCCGGCTCTACCCGACTTCGATATACCCGTTACTCATGGAAAGAAATGTTTAATTGCCTTCCTGTGTGCCTGAGGTGGGTCAGCCGAAAAGTATGCAACATTTTTTAACTCGGCTATTTATCATCCGATCTTGATGCAATTTTCAGGGCTTATAGATGTTGCGAATATAAATCTAAGTTTTAAATCTGAGATCGATATCTCAAAAATGGTGGGAGTTATTCAAAATTGTTTATTGTGGGGGCGGAGGTGGGTGTGGCAAAAATTTGAAATAAACTTGATCTGCGTGCAGACAATAGGAGTCTACATTTCAAAATTGGTTGCTCAAGCTCTTCTAGTCTCTGAGATCTAGATGTTCAAACAGACTGACGGACGGACGGACAGACGGACATGGCTATATCCACTCGGCTGTTGATGCTGATCAAGAATATATATACTTTATATGGTCGGAAATGATTCCTTCTGCCTGTTACATACATTTGCACGACTTTAGTATACCCTTTTACTCTACGAGTAACGGATATAAAAATTAAATGCCCCCTTTCTACTGAAACTATTTTTAAGTGTAGTTTGGATTGGTGATCTCAAAAATCGATATACAAATTTTTTCATCGCAACGTTTTTATACTCTGTACCGAAGGTACATAGAGTATATTAAGTTTGTGCAAAAGTATGTAACAGGGAGAAGAAATCGTTTCCGACCCTATAAAGTATATATATTCTTGATCAGCATCAACAGCCGAGTCGATATAGCCATGTCCGTCTGTCCGTCCGTCCGTCCGTCCGTCTGTCCGTCTGTCCGTCTGTCCGTCTGTCCGTCTGTCCGTCCGTCCGTCCGTATGAACGAAGAGATCTCAGAGATGGTAAGAGATAGAGGTTTGACATGTATGGGGCTTATATTTCTTATACTTGCAGGCAGATCAAGTTTATTTTCAATTTTTGCCACGCCCACTCCCGCCCCCGCAATTTGAAAAAAAGTCATATCTCCTACAGTTTTGAAGATAGATCGTTTGTACCTTCTAGAGATACCTTGTAAACAAAATTATTTATCGATTTGCTGAAGGAATGATAAAGATCGGATGAACGATACTCAAGTTATGAGCAAACGGCCAGTAAACACCCAGCACCACCCCACCCACCACCGCAGCATTCTATTGAACGGCAATCTTAGTGAGAGAGAGAGAGAGAGAGAGAGAGAGAGAGAGAGAGTGAAACTTAGAGATGAGCGCGTATAACTCGTGAGCAAATGCGAGCTGAGACGTTAAGGGTACAGAGTATGTTATAGTCGGGCTTGACCGACTTTCTTTCTTGTTTAATTATGATTTTTTTAATTTTTTCGGTAGGTGCACTTACATTTTATGCCACATCTCAATTCATAATCGTCAGATAATGTCAAGCAAGATATGAATCGAAAGATCATTAAATTGTCAATAATAACGTGTAGCATTGTTTTCAAATCGGCTTAGAAGTTTGAATACAATGACCAAAAATATTTCAAAAAAATCTTTTTATTCTTTTGACTTAAGATCTACAAAGATACTAAGGTATTGATGAAGAAAATCTATGAATAAATATTGAAGCTGGATCAATTTAAGTGAAGGAACTAACATAAAATTGGAGTATTTTAAGTGTTTAGAAATTTTTTTTTCTATTTTCATTGTTTTTTTGGTCAATATTAGAAGCGGGCGAATAGCCAGATCGGAAAAAAAGTTCCAAAACAGAACAAAAGTCGAAGTAAATGAAAAAAATTTTTTAAAAATCTCAAAGATATCCCTTTTTTTCATCACTCAATTGCTCACAGCTTCTGTATTTGTTTATAGATTTTGTTCATCGATATCTAATTTTCTTCGTAGAAGTGCAGTTCTAAAGTAGAAAAAAAAGAAGAGTTTTTTTTAATTTTTCAATATTTTTCCGAGGCGTTTGGAAACAAAATTTATTGAGTTTTCGAGCAAAAAATATATTATTTTGAAATATTTGTGTACATTGTGTTCAAACTACTTAACCGATTTGAAAATAAAGTTTTGTGCGATTGTTTACAATTCAATTACCTTTCGATTAATATCTTGCTTGACACCCTTTGACGATTATGAATTGAGATATGGCTTCAAATGTAAGTGCACCTACCGAAAAAAATAAAAAAAATGCATATGTATTTATAAAACGTTGCCATGAAAAAAATTTTTATATCGATTTTTGAGATCACCAATCCAAACTACATTTAAAAATAGTTTCAGTAGAAATGGGTCTTTTTGGCTGTAAACTAGTGTAATCTTTTGGTGAGTTGTGGTTTATCTTCGCAGCCTTGGGAATGAAGACACTTCTCTCCAGCTTTCTGGGATATAACCTATGAGGAGACATCCCTTGAATAGCTTTGTCAGCCATGGCAGCAGATTCGGAATCGATGCTTGCAACATGACGGGTCGGATGTCATCCGGTACTGGTGTTTTAAAGGGTTGGAATGACGTGATAGCCCAGATTATCTTTTCCTCTGTGATGAGTTCCTCAATCATCGTCGTGTCTATTTCACTCTGTCCTAGTGCCTCGCTGATTTGTAGGTCGGTGGCACCGACCTCTGGTTCAGCATCCAGGCAGCCTAATGTGTCGTCACTAGCAGTTCCAGAGATTCTAGTCTATTACCTTTACATCAGACTCATCTTATAACTCAGTCTTCACGTGTGTCCTTCAAAACTGTACACCTTAAATGCTTTTCAGAAGTTGGATACATTTTTTGTAACTGTTTAGCATTTGGATATCTCTAAGACGGTATTTGCTATGAACTTCAGCTAATATAGTAGCAATTATTTGTGGAAATATCGCACACGCTTATTTAGGAGCACAAGAGAATGACAATGAAGATTGCTATCTATATAGTGCCCGGTTACACGAAAGTAACTTTTGTTATTGCAACACCAGATATCGGCAGTCGTACATATAAAATGAGTATTTTGAAATATACCGGCGATATTTATACCCGTTACTTCTAGAGTAAAAGGGTATACTAAAGTCGTGCAAATGTATGTAACAGGCAGAAGGAATCATTTCCGACCATATAAAGTATATATATTCTTGATCAGCATCAACAGCCGATTGGATATAGCCATGTCCGTCTGTCCATCCGTCCGTCTGTCCGTCCGTCCGTCCGTCCGTCTGTCTGTATGAACTCCTAGATCTCAGAGACTAGAAGAACTAGAAGAACTTGTCTGCACGCAGATCAAGTTTGTTTCAAACTTATGCCACGCCCACCCGCGCCTCCACAATAAAAAATATTGAATAACTAGCATAGTTTTTAAGAAATTGAGCACCTAAATTTTTATAAAGATCGGATAAAAAATACACGAGTTACAAAATGTTGCATACTTTTCGGCCCCTCAGGAACACAGGAAGGCTATAAAACATTTCTCTCACTGAGTAACGTGTATATAGAAGTCGGTTAGAGCCGACTTTAACTTACACTCTCGTTTTTTTGTACAGCCGTGCTCCCATTTGCACTTGTGTAAAAATTTTGCGATTTGAAACCGATTTTCAGTACAAAGTTTGTCCGCCTTTCTCTTATCTAGCATGGATCGTACAGTTTTCGAACACGGAATGCTTAGCGGACGTCCACTTAAAGCCAAAAACAGGTCCCTGATACTTTTATTTTCAATATGACAGAGCGCTGCACCATCTCGGCTATAATGTAATCGGAGCGAAAAAATCACGTACGAAAAGTGCCTAATACCTTACCTATTGACAAGGTACATATATGAAAATTAAGACCTAGGTAAGGTAAAAGTTACTTGAATTTGAAAATACCGAGAAAAGTACCTAATTACTTACCTATTGACAAGGTATATGAAAATTAAGATCTAGGTAAGGTAAAAGGTACTTGAATTTGAAAATATCAAGGCAAGGTAAAAGGTTCACAAAATATGTATCCAGGTATGTACCTAGGTATTTGAACATAGGTACTTCCAAACACTGTATCCCATACATGTCAAACCCCTATCTCTTACCATCTCTCAGATCAGACAGACAGACAGCGGACATGGCTATATCGACTCGGCTGTTGATGCTGATCAAGAATATATATACTTTATAATGTCGAAAATGATTCCTTCTCCCTGTTACATACTTTTGCACAAACTTAATGTACTCTGTGTACCTTTGGTACAGAGTATACAATTAGAGGAAAGCTAACTTCGGCTCGACGATATATTCATCAGATTTTTACCAAATTTCCCAAAATTATGTGGAAACCGATAATATTCATAACTGGAAAGCATAAAGACGCTACTTTTGAAATCAAAAAAGTTTTTCTCACTAGAACTACTTTTTCGAACGATGGTTGCTATTACAGCTATATGCTATAGCATGTGGGCACGTTTGCGTTGAATACAAAAAAGTTTTTCTAGCTAAAACTACGGTTCCTATGGCAGCTATATTCTATAGTCATCCGATCCGGCCGGTTCCGACAAATGTGCAGCGTCTTTTTACCAAAAGGCTTTGAGCAAAGTTTCTGGGCTGCAAACCTCATCAAAATCGGCAGGGGTTCACTCCGGGGTTCGAACCCGCGAAACTTATTGGGTTCGGGTTCACGGAGCGGGCTCGGAAGGTCGCTGAACCTAGGTTCGGGTTAGAACCGGGGTTCAGGAATAATTTTCTACAGAAAACATGTACGTTAATTGAAACAAACAAAAGCTTAGAGGCTTGATAATATAATACTCAGGCGCTGGATCGTCGATCGTTTTAGCAGGCTCCAGTCAATAAGTCACGGAGGAATGAGTATTTGAGATAAAATTTACGCTGCTCAATTTTGAGCGGTGTTAGGGGAAATTCCGCATTGTGATTCTTATCGTCCGTTTAGGAAATCACAGTGGTTAGAGCGGGACAGCACTCAGAGAGCGTAAGTGAGAGCAAACAGCTGACTAATTTCTGACTGCGCAACCGTGCAATCTGTATATGGGCATTGCCAAAAAGAGGTCCACTTTTTGTCACGTTCGACAGCAATTATCTTGGAACAGAAAAATTGCCCAAATTCAGCCTTACCACAATAATATAGCACTTATTAAAAGATATAATTAAAGCCCTTTTAGACTTTCATTTAGACTTTTATTTTCTTTAAATGAGTTCGATGCTCCCGTTCGACAGAATAGAAATAACATAAGAAACATAACTTTTAAAACAAGACACACACACACCACAAAGGAAAATGGTCGACCGTACAGCTGTTTCAAGAACCTCCTGGTTTTATCATCACCAAGCTTTGTATATCGTCTTCGACATGTGGGGGAAATTCTCTCCCCTTAGTTAACACACTTGGTATAAGTTAATCATTAGTGTGTCTTCCAGCAATTTTGCACTATTACTGACTCTATCGGTGAATGAAAAAAATATAGAAGTAGAAAAAATTGCGCTAGACTGATACTTGTGTTGCAGGAACAGCTAAAACAACAAATGCGACATTGTTAAGTTCTTTACAATCATAGTTTTTCCAAAACTTCAAAGTTTAAAGATTGCTTTTCATCTTCATCATCAGATAAACATGGTAGGGAATCATTAATTTGTTAATTTACCAAATTTCTTAAAGCTTTCATTTATTAGTTCCTTTTGAATATTATACAATAAAGCAAAATGTTTCTTTGCAATCTTTTTTTGTCTAAGGAAAAGGCAAACTTGACAAGCAGCAAAAAAAAATGTAATGGAACTGTTTTTGAATTGAACCCTTTTCAACTTTTTTTGCTCCGGTTCAGGTTCGGGTTCGGGAAGAAAAAATTTGTCTGCTCCGGTTCAGGTTCGGTTCGGCCTTCCCAAAAATTCCGGAGTCTCCGGCTCCGGACCGATTAAACTCCGAACCGGTTTGTAGCCCTGGTTAAGATAGCTTTAAAACTGACGGAGGATATAGCATATAAACAGACGGACATGGCTATATCAACTCAGCTCGCCATGCTGATCAGAATATATATACTTTATATAGTCGCAGATGCTTCCTTCTATGCGTTACAAACATCTGGACAATTTTAATATACCCTCTACAAGGGTATAAAAAGATTCGCTTGTGGAAGCAATTACGGAAAATTTGGAAACTGTTGTCAATGACAAGACTTTTACGATACCAGCTATGAAAGTTATAATATTAAAACTCTTGCTATGTTAAAAAAGAGAGATGTAGATAAAAAAACATTTTAATAATACAACGTCATTTGAAATAAAAATGTTCCACTTTTAAGCCTTATTATTGGACTTAAGCCCTTACAGTTTCCTATATCAATGAATGACTCTAAAAATATTTGTAATTGAGTTCAATTGTTTTGTTTTTAATATTCATTACTAATAAAAATGGATGAATCATGCTTTTAAATTTAAAAGTAAAACTTAAAAGTTTTTTGTATCTTTACCTAGGTATTGGAAATTCCGGATACCTTTGACCTTACCTAGGTATATTTTTATACCCGTTACTCGTAGAGTAAAAGGGTATACTAAAGTCGTGCAAATGTATGTAACAGGCAGAAGGAATCATTTCCGACCATATAAAGTATATATATTCTTGATCAGTATCAACAGCCGAGTCGATATAGCCATGTCCGTCTGTCCGTCTGTCCGTCTGTCCGTCTGTCCGTCCGTCCGTCCGTCCGTCTGTCTGTATGAACACCTAGATCTCAGAGACTAGAAGAGCTAGAGCAACCAAATTTGAAATGTAGACTCCTTTTGTCTGCACGCAGATCAAGTTTATTTTCAATTTTTGCCACGCCCCCTCACGCCCCCGCAATTTGGAAAAAACGTCATATCTCCTACAGTTTTGATGATAGATGGTTCGTACTTTCTAGAGATATCTAGTACTCAAAATTATTTATCGATTTGCTGAAGGAATGATAAAGATCTGATGAACGATACTCAAGTTATGAGCAAAAAACGGTCAGTTAACACCCCCCACCCACCCCACCCATAACCTAAGCATTGCGTTCAGCAGCAATCTTAGTGAGAGAGAGAAAGAGAGAGAGAGACTTAGAGAGCGCACTGCGTTGTGCGTTGTGTGTTAACTGGCCGCCTGACTCGTGACCAAATTCGAGCTGCGACATTAAGGGTGCAGAGTATGTAATAGTCGGGCTTGACCGACTGTCTTATTAGGAAAGGTGATACGTTTTCAAAAGTTTTGTTGTCTGATCTGTTTATCGTGATGAATTTGGAGTCATTTATGTTGGATTTAGTAATTGCCAAATGTCTATTAATATCTGGCGGATAATAAATAGCCGAGTTAAAAAATGTTGCATACTTTTCGGCTGACCCACCTCAGGTGGACAGGACCCCAGGAAGGCTATTAAAAATTTGTTTCCATGAGTAACGGGTATATCGAAGTCGGTTAGAGCCGACTTTAACTTACGCTCTCGTTTGACATTTACCTTGTACCTTACCTAGGTAAGAAAATCGAGTACCTCTCCAATTACTGATGAGACATATATTTCTTATACTTGCAGACAAATGAAGATTATTTTCAATTTTTGCCACGGCCCCCCACGCCCCCGCAATTTGGAAAAAACGTGTATCTTCTACAGTTTCGTAGATAGATGTTTCTTACCTTCTAAAGATATCTAGTAATCAATATTACTTATCGATTTGCAGAAGGAATGATACAGATCGGATGAACGATTCTCAAGTTATAAGCAAAAAGCGGCCAGTTAGCACCCCCCACCTTCCCACCAATAACCACAGCATTCCTTTCAACAAAGGCAATCTTAGTGAGAGAGAGAGAAACTTAGAGATGAGCGTATAACAGCGTCTAACGCGTATAACTCGTGAGCAAATGCGAGCAGCGGCATTAAGGGTACAGAGTATGTTATAGTCGTGCTGTACCGATTTTCTGTCTTGATGTTGTTATTATTTGGAATCCACTTCAACTTAAATTTTGGAAGTCTCATAGTGGACAATTGGATTTCAAGCTTCGCAGGTTTTCAATAGAAGAAAATCGTTTTAAAATTCTTCGTTTAAGAGCATCTTTAAGTGAATCACAATATTTGGTAATTGTCTAGAATACCAACCTATGGTCAAAAAATTTCGAAAAAATGTCCTTGACCGCGAATTATGAAGTATCATCATGCAAAAAAGTCGCGGCGGTCATCCATGGTTGTCAATGACAAATAAATACAAATAAATTAAATTTTTTGGCCATAGAGGCCGAATTGGGGAACTTTCCGGCCATATTTGATCAAAATTTTTGCGTATGGAAACGTAGGTAAAGTTTTAAATCGTGGAAAATTTTTAATCATGCCTATTTTCTTATACTCTGTACCAAAGGTACAGAGAGTATATTAAGTTTGTGCAAAAGTATGTTACAGGGAGAAGGAATCATTTCCGACCCTATAAAGTATACATATTCATGATCAGCATCAACAGCCGAGTCGATATAGCCATGTCCATCTGTCTGTCTGTCCGTCTTTATGAACGCACAGATCTCAGAGATGGTAAGAGATAGAGATTTGACATGTATGGGACAAATACTTCTTATAGTTGCAGGCAGATCAAGTTTATTTTTTTATTTTGCCACGCCCCCTCCCACCCTCGCAGTTTGGAAAAAACGTCATATCTCCCACAGTTTTGATTTGTTTGTACCTTCTAGAGATATCTAGTAGTCGAAATTATTTATCGATAAAGATCGGATGAACGATACACAAGTTATGAGCAAAAAAAAGTCAACCAACTCCCCCCCCCATTCCTGACCACCACCTCTGGATTCAAACAAACACAAGAGAGCGTATAACAGCGTACAACGTGTATAACAGCATATAAAGCGTAGAACGCTTAACACGTATATCGAGCGAGCAAATGCGAGCGACGGCATTAACTGATACAGAGTATCTTATAGTCAAGCTTGCATGTGTCAACTTAGCTTGAACAAGTTTTTCCACCTTGCGGGTGAGTTTCCAAGACTGAAGAATTTGTTTCCCATTTACTTGGCGCATGGAGCTTACATCCGCAACCCCTTCGGCGTGAGTTGTCCAAAAGCGGATAATGAAAAAACCAATGAATTCGAATACTATCATTACAAACCGAGTTTCAAATCGATCGGATGAAAAATATTTTTCTGCATGAATAATTTCCCGGCCATTTTCACACCCTGAGGGCGGATTTTCCAGCATCAGAAAATGAAATTACAAATGAAGTCGAATTCTTTCCTTACAAACCGAGTTTCAAGTCAATTGGATAAAAAATAGTTTTCTATTGCATGCATAATTTTTCGGGAATTTCCAACATCAGAAAAAAAAACAGTTTTTGGCATGCAGAATTTCCCGGCGGGTTTTCTAAAATCGGGAAAATACGTATCCAATTATTTCGCGTACTATTCTTACAAACCAAGTTTCAAGTCAATCGGATAAAAAAATGTTTGGCCACCCCTTGGGGGTGGAATTTTCCGAAACCCCGTCTTAGGGCTCACTTTCAACACAAATGGAAACTCCTGTCCAAATTATAGCCTTCTATCTCTTGCCATTCGGGCTGTGCATACACAGAAAAAAATCTGGTGGGGTTTGTTGTTGTTTGGTAACTGTGCTAACAGAAAAATCTACAGAAGAAATTATAAGTTTCTCGGATTTATTTTAACACGTGTTTTGTTGTTGCATTTTACAACTGTACTCTAAGTAAATTAAAGCGTGGTACGGAGACGCTGACAATTTTGTCGGAGCGGAAATCGTTTGATAATTTCCAGAGCCGCTCTGATAATGTAGTGTGACCAGGCAACAGCCAGAAATCAACTGTTGTGTGTATAAACAAGAAAGAAAGTCGGTCAAGCCCGACTATGACATACTCTGTACCCTTACACTCGCATTTGCTCAGGAGTCAAACGGCCAGTTAACACCCCGCGCACAACGCGGTGCGCTCTCTAAGTTTCTCTCTCTCTCTTTCTCTCTCGCACTAAGATTGCCTGTGTTGAACGGTTAGGGTATGTTGCTGTGGTTATTGGTGGGGGGGTGGGTGGTGTTAACAGGCCGTTTTTTGTACATAACTTGAGTATCGTTCATCCGATCTTTATCATTCCTTCAGCAAATCGATAAATAATTTTGATTACTAGATATCTCTAGAGGGTACGAACCATATATCATCAAAACTGTAGAAGATACACGTTTTTTCCGAATTGCGGGGGCGGGAGGGTGCGTTTCAAAAATTGAAAATAAGCTTGATCTGCCTGCAAGTATAAGAAATATATGTCCCATACATGTCAAACCTCTACCTCTTACCATCTCTGAGATCTCTTCGTCCATACGGACGGACGGAAAGACGGACATGGCTATATCGACTCGGCTGTTAATGCTGATCAAGAATATATATACTTTATAGGGTCGGAATCGATTCCTTCTCTCAGTTACATACTTTTGCACAAACTTAATATACTCTATGTACCTTCGGTACAGAGTATAAAAATAAGCGGGCTAATTCAAATAAAATTAAAGAGTATAAAATTGAAAATGGAAGTCACTAGGGGAAATTCAGCTGTCTGTGCTAAATCCATGGTCTATTTCATGGAAGCATTTTGTGTGGGGAGGTAGAAGCCGTGCCCTTTATTTTGGGCTGCGGGAGCAGCACTTGGCCACTGAGACATACCGCTATAACGACATCCCAAAACGCATCGGGAGATTAAAACGGCTGGTCCGCTCATTAAACCAGAGGTAATATTCATAGCCACAGCCAGCTCCATAGACTGAAGGCGGATCATACTCTCCGGGCGTATTAGAGGAGGAAAAACTAGGTGAATCCGGACTTAAAGGTGGCTGGTAGGTGGCCACAACAGTAGCAACGGAAGCTTCCACAGTGCGCCGAAAGAGCCACTACTATAATGGGCTGTGGAGACTTCAGCTTAGGGCTGCTTGGCCGTTGGCTGTAGGGCCGTTCCGTCGGCTGTGAAGACTGCGAAGATTTACACTCCGGTGGTGTGCATATATTGGGCAAATGGCATACCGGGGAAGCATACAGAGAAGGATTCTCCGCCTCAAGTGGTGCAGCTGCGGGTATCGCAATGCTTTTTATTGGCCAGATTCCATAAAATTGGTTGCGACTTGACCACTTTGATTAGCTCCACTTGTTTGTCCACCTCTCAGTTGTCCAAATAATTGTAGTTTTGTTTTTTGGTCTTCTTTTCTTTAATTTTTTAAATTTTGTGCTCAACTCTCAAAGGTGCCTCTGACAATTATCAAACAAGTTTCATAATTTACAGACCCCCCTTCGACAATTTATCAGCTGTTTCCAAAAAATCGTGTTGGCAGCTCCATGCACATTGTCAGAGCGAATTGTTGGTTGCTCCGTACTCGCTCTGACAATGCGCTCTGACAATTTTCATAAGCGGATTTCCTGAGCTATGTAATTAGATGGGCTCCGACAAAATTGTCAGCGTCTCTCACGCTTAAACTACAAATATTTTTGCACATATTTTGTTGTTTTAATAAGTTAATGCTACTACAGTAACTTAACAATAGAAATAGTAACTCTAACGTGATTTTTTCATCTCATATTTTCATTTTGCAGCCATTAACTCTACCCACATTTTGATTTTTTCATCTCATATTTTGATTTTGCAGCCATTAACTCTGCCCACAAGCAAATCTAACTGCACATATAGTATAACTTTTTGAATGTATTTGCTGCACGGATTAACTGTACCGACAGCAAATCTAAACTTGTTGATTTAGCAAATTTCAGTTGGTCTTATACAGCGGTGTCACAGAAATCTCTTTCGGTTGGTTTCATATATTTTGTGCTTTGTTAGGAGATTTAGCAAAATTCAGCACCCAAACAATTTTGACAAGTAAAATTAGGTTTGGATATGTAAACAACATTATTTTTCTGGATATGTTGCATCAAATCAATAAATTATTTGATTAGTTTAATCATTGCAATTTGCGTTTTAATAATTATTCGCCAAACCAACCAAAGTCTCTCGTATTTGTCGAAAGCAGACACCTCAAGTGGCGCCATCTGCAGCTTGGTCGCCATCTATGTAAGACCCAGCTGACTAAGGGCTGGCAAGTTACACTTCATGAGTGCCGCGAACACATTTTTAAATTTCGCATTTTATTTTTGGAGAATATGAAATGAACATTGTTTGGAAGTTCCTAGGTACAAATACCTAGATACAAATTTTGTGTATCTTTTACCTTGCCTCGGTATTTTCAGATTCGAGTACCTTTTACCTTACCTAAGTCTTAATTTTCATTTACCTTATCAATAGGTAAGATACAAGGTACTTTCGTGCTTGATTTTGCTTCGCGCCCAAATATCGATATCAATTATTGTATTGTATCATCTCTACACTTTTAGGATTTTTATGATTTTCGGTCACACTAATTTCAGTCATATTTCCAAGAAATACAAAAAAAAAACAGCGCGCGACAGCCCATTGTTTGTGCAGGAATTTTACGAGACAATAAAACTTAAACTTAATTATAGTTGACAATGAATGATCAGGCGCTAAATAATGCAGGGAATAAAGACTTACCGCTGATCTTGAATGGATCGTTTTTCAACCCGAACGGGAAATGTCAACTCTGTGTAAATAAAACTATTAGGTTTGATGAGAAATCTACTGGAAATTTACACAAGCATTTGAAGGTAAGTACCTACACAATGAGCGCGTTCACCAGCACACACCAATCATCTAACATAAATCATCAATCAACAAAATAGTGTTTGGCTGCTGGTGAACGTGTTTGATAGAATTTTAAGGCAACAGAGTCATCGATATATTTTTGTTGGCGGAAGTTTTGAATTTTTGGCAACTAAAAGCTAAATAAAATTTAGAACAGACTGTTAAATTTATATGACCGTCGTCAATAGCAGCAACGGCTCCTAGAATCCCCTTGAATTTTCCTCAAAACTTTGTTGGCCATTTAAAATTTGTTGTAATCCCGGCGAGAATGTACACAACAAACTCGAATATCTGATGGCCAGACCTTTTTTCTATTTAAAAACGGTAATTTAGTAATATGAAGAACTCCTGTGTTTTGTCAGCAGCTAAATTACATAACGCTGGGCTTTATTAAGAGTTACTTTCGCTATTAGTTCATCCAGGGCAACGCAAGAAGGGTCTGCAAATGTTCATTTAAATAAAGTATTTAATGGGCAATAAGCTGAGAGTCCTTAACGATGCACGGGACATCATAAAATAATCCTTGAATTTGTCGATTCTGTAATTTTGTACTGTCACTTCAAAGAACAACTGGGAGCGCACGCGAGTCTGCTTCGTTTTGAATAGGCGACTTTTCAAGCTTTCCTCCTCCTCCGCAACAACCAGTAGAGCCTTCAGAGCCTTGCACGAATTTCCGTGAGCGACTTGCGAAACCCATCAATTCATTAATTAAAAACAAAGAAGTTTCCACATTCATTTTGTTTTTGTCTTCATTAAATTTCTTGTTTGTTTACAACTGACAGCTGTGTGCTATTGATAACAAATCACAATCAAGCAATTCTAACAAACTATTTCTTTGATGTATTCACATCTAACACAATCACGAAAATTAGCAATCATGTTTGCACATCATGCCTGTTCACCAGCACAATCTAACAAAAATAGTCGATTTTTTGTCATCGATTTATGCTGGTGAACGCGCTCAATATGTATATGTACAATGTACATACATATGTGGACAAAAATTTGAATATTTACAAACATACACACATATTTATGTACATATGATCGAATTTTTTGCACCAAATTGTCGATTCATACATACATTTATGTGCATAAATTTGTTTGTATTCCTATAGTCTAGTCTATAGCAGCAGTTTCTTGCAAATTTGTACACGCAAACAATGAGCGCGTTCACCAGCATAAATCGATGACAAAAAATCGACTATTTTTGTTAGATTGTGCTGCTGAACAGGCATGATGGAGGAAAGCTTGAAAAGCCGCCTTTTCAAAACGAAACAGGCTCGCGTGCGCTCCCAGTTGTTCTTTGAAGTGGCAGGACAAAATTACAGAATGGACAAATTCAAGGATTATTTCATGATGTCCCGTGCATCGTTAAGGACTCTCAGCTTATTGCCCATTAAATACTTTATTACAATGAACATTTGCTGACCCTTCTTTGCGTTGCCCTGGATGAACTAATAGCGAAAGTAACTCTTAATAAAACCCAGCGTTATGTAATTTTGCTGCTGGCAAAACACAGGAGTTCTTCAAATTACTAAATTACCGTTTTTAAATAGAAAAAAGGTCTGGCCATCAGATATTCGAGTTTGTTGTGTACATTCTCGCCGGGATTACAACAAATTTTAAATGGCCAACAAAGTTTTGAGGAAAATTCAAGGGGATTCTAGGAGTAGTTGGAGCTATTGACGACGGTCATATAAATTTAACAGTCTGTTTTAAATTTTATTTAGCTTTTAGTTGCCAAAAATTCAAAACTTCCGCCAACAAAAATATGTCTATGACTCTGTTGCCTTAAAATTCTATCAAAAACGTTCACCAGCAGCCAAACACTTTTTTGTTGATTGATGATTATGCTAGATGATTGGAGTGTGCTGGTGAACGCGCTCAATGTTGTTAATATATCATATATTTCAATTTCTTTACGCTAGAGGGTTCACCCCAATAGTTACTCTTCCTACGAATCAATGAGAGCCAAAGTGTCTAAGGTTTCCAGTAACTCAACTAAGGAATCAGCAGAAGACATATTCAAGAGTCCCAGTATCTTCAATTCCAACCAGGTATGAGAATTGAATGCATTACTAAATTCATTATAACAAATGTAACTTAATTTTTTATTACAGCGAAATGAACGTAGTTGCGATTACATTATAGCCGAGATGTTGCCGCTCTGCGATGTTGAAAAGAAAAGTTTCATGGACCTGTTTGTGGCTGTAACTGGACGTCCGGTAAAAATTCCCTGTTCAAAAACTATACGCTCTATGCTAGATAAGAGGAAGGCTGACTATAAGAAAAATGTCGGCAATATTATTGAAAATACTAATTTTATCTGTACGACTGCCGATATCTGGAGTTGCAATAACAAAAGTTATTTTGGTGTAACCGGCCACTACAACGATAGCAATCTAAATCGTCATTCTCTCGTGCTCGCGTATAAGCGTGTGCGATTTTCCCACACACATGAGGTAATTGCTACAGTATTAGCCGAAGTTCATGCCAAATACATACTTAGCGATACCCAAATATGTGGAACAGTTACCGATAATGCATCCAAATTGTGTAAAGCATTTAAGTGAACAGTTTGAAGGAACAAACGTGAAGCCTGAATTTTTAGAAGAGCCTGATTTAAAGGTAATAGAGTTCAGCTGATGTTGAAATTACTTTGCCAAAGCACTTTAGATGCGCATCACATACTTTGAACTTAATTGTCACGAAAGATGCTGAACAGGCTCTACTAAACACATCATTCAAGCGATTGTACAATTCCTCCTTAGCAAAAGCAACGGCAATCTGGAATGCTGTTAGCAGATCCACAGTAGCTGCAGATGAAGTTGAGAAAAATTGTAAGCTTAAATAAATAGCTCCTTGCGCCACAATATGGAACAGTTTTCATGACAGTATTCAACGTATTTTGGAACTAAAACACAATTTAAAAAGTGTTTGTACAACTTTAAAAAAACCATTATTTACAAATACAGAAATTAATTTTTTGCAAGAATTGTGTAGTGTCACTGAAATATTCGCTAAGGCTTATTGATCTGTTGCAGGGCGTATCCCGTTGTTACTTGGGATTTTTGCTGCCCACTTTAATTAAAGTAATACATAAACTTGACAGTTTGAATAATTTGAAATATTGTGATCCACTTAAAGATGCTTTTAAAAAAGGAGTTTCAACATGATCTTCTTTTATTGAAAACTTGACTTCAAGCGAGGCAAAGACTTTTGTTTGGTCCACTATGACACTTCCAAAATTTAAATTGATGTGGATTCCAAATAAATCCACAAAAAATGTAAAGTTTTTAAGTTGAAGAATTGAAAGAATTTTTAGCTGTGGAGGCCAAATATTTACACCAAAAAGAAACAGACTAGGTGACGAAATATTCGAAACTCTTGTAATGTTAAAAAAGCAAGATAGTATATAAGAAACATTTAAATAAAAAAAAGCAAGATAGTATATAAGAAACATTTTAATAATATAACATTATTAGAATGTAGATGTTAGCTGGCTCTAGGTCGAGAAGAAAAACTCAGTGTTTTTGGTTTGTTTTCGATATATTTCGAATGCGCCTCGGCATCCGTCTTCAGGGACACTACAAATGTGAACAATTATCACATTACTTCAAAAAACATTTTTTACATACAATTTATAACACGTCTGTACCGCTTGACGTGGAGTTCAGTACTAAATTATTGCCTATTGAGTAGATATCTGTATATGTACGCGCAGTTTTCAGTGTCTGTTTTCTAGTTTAGTCTCTTGTCTGTTGGCGTGTCAATTATATGTAGCATTTCAAGAGTAAAGCGCTTCCTGTAATTGCTCTCTTGTTGTAAAATTGTTGTTGCTTCAAAATTCGGTGAATGTCCGCTCTCCATACAGTGGGTTGCTAGTGCTGTTTTTTGATTTGTCGTTTGGTGTCTAGGCTTGTAATCCGATTTATGTTGTGAAATCCTTGTTTTAAGTTTAGACTTTGTTGTTCCAATGTAAAGTTTATTGCACCTGTTCTCTAAATCTCCATTGCATGGTATTTTATATATAACACTGCTTTTGTCGCCTTTTTCTATTTTGGATTTCGTCTTGTTGTAAAAAATTTTCATTGTGTTTGTGGGTTTGTGGGCTATTTGTATGTTGTGTCTGTTGAAACATTCCGATTTTGCGAAGCGCTCTGAGAGTTTCGGAACTTATGTGAGACACCTATATGATTTTGGTTGTTTGTCGTCTTTTGGTTTTATTGTCTTGTTTCTACCAATTAATGATTTTATAATCTTCATGGGGAAGTCATTATTCGTCAGTATTAGCTTAATTTCGGAAATGATGTCCTTATGGTAAATCTCGTCGCTTATGCTCAGCATCCTTTGAATACAGCTAGCAGCTGTATTTACTATCATATTTTTTGGGTGTTTGGAGTAGAAGTTTATTATTCGTCCTGATGCTGTGTGTTTCTTGTACCATTTAATTTTAAGTTTGTTTCCATGTCTGTTGATAGTGGAATCTAAATATGGAAGTTTTCCATCTATTTCTGTCTCGGTGGTGAATTTTAAATTTCTATGGAAAGAGTTTAGTGCTTCTAATGTCTCATGAGCCTCGGTCCTAGAGCCAGCTAACATCTACGTTCTAATAATTAGAAAGGTCGCTAACCAACAATTAAAATATAACATTATCTGAAATCAAAACGTTCCATTCTTAAACCTTATAATTGGATTTAAGCCCTTAAAGTATGACGAAAAATGTTTGTAATGAAGTATATTTGTTTTTTTATGTTTTTAATATTCATTACTAATAAAAATTAATGAACCACGCTTTTAAATATAAAAGTACCTTTTTGTACCTTTACATTTACCTAGGTACTTGAAAATCCGATTACCTTTTACCTTACCTAGGTATATTTTTGACGTTTACCTTTTACCTTACCTACCAATCACTGGAAATGAATATATATAAATTTGAATTATAATTTAAAAATGCATCATACAACATATAGCACAATCAAAAAATATCACTTGAACATAAAATTACCCCTTAACTAAAAAAAGGGAAATTTTTTTGCGAGAGATGCAGCCCTGTTTTTAGAGATGATACTTCAATTGGAACAGCATCTGTTCTAACTAGATTTTCAAATAAGAAAATGAAATCTCTTGAAGTTCTGTGACACCGACGAATTTTTCGAACTTTTGCAAACCAACCGAAGATGAATTCTCTAGAGATTTCTGTGACACCGCTGAATAAAATCTTTTACAGATGTTATTGAATTGGAAGAGGATGGCCAACTAGAGGAGGCTGATTTTAAAGAGGTCCAAAATGACTTCAAACACAAATATGTAGCGTTGGATCCACCACCCTTTAATTTAAAGTGGACCCCTACACAACTCAGAAAGCCAAAAGCTAAGAAACTGACTTATCCAAAAATTGATTACAGCTGCTCGTTTCAAGAAGAAAAGATAAAATTACTGAGAACTCCAAATACATTTTATGAACAGGGATATGTGAGAGCAAAGTTGAAGCAGTAGGAAGAAATAGAAGGGTTAAGGCTAAAGCGTAAAAAGGACTCTAAAGCATTAGAGCTAATTGAGCTTGAACTATATGAAAAGAAGCAACGTATGGAAACACAGTGTAAGTTATTATGTATCTGTTTAATATAATTCTATTTAATTAAAATTTGCAGAAATAAATAAAGATCAGATGCAAGTCCAGCATAGTCTTTCTAATAAAACTGGCCAAAAATAAATTCCTTGAAACTTACGTACCTATCAAAATAGTTATTAATTAAAATAGACCTGTGACCCGCATCTCTGCTGTTAGAGGCTGGAGTAATTGCATTGATTTGCATAGCATCTTCCAAAAATTCGGAAGGCATATCTTCTTCAATTCCCAGCAAGCATTTTATGAAATTTTTGATCACACTCGAGTCTTTTTCGAGTCCTCAGTCTGATTAAAATAGTCATAAATGCGCTCGTTTTCTGATCGTAAATGATACTTTTGTCAGGAGAAAATGGTACCCTAGCCGCGACTCTTGATGAAGAGCCGTTTTTAACCCGTTTTTCTGATCAGTTTCGACTCATTTTCGAGTCTTTTGCAAGTCTTTTTCGATTCGTTTTTTAATGGATCACATTTTGAGCAAATGCATGAGTCATTTTTGAGTTTTCCTTAAATCGCACATGATACTAATCTCTTTTTAATCATCAAATGGGCTCGAAAAAGACTCACCAAGGTGAGAAATCACCTGGTGATCTTCCAAATGCTAGGTGGGTTGGTGGAACAGGGTCTTTTGCTTGAATTGCCATGTTATGGAGCACTGCGCATGCAATGATTACCACTATCGAGGTTCATATGTTAATACGCATCCCTGTGGACAATACCGGAAATCGGCGATGCCATACTCCAAAACAACTTTAAACAACGTTGCGCGTGCGGATCTGTGACTCATTGTAGAGTGATTCAGCTTCTGTTACGGGGTTGCCCACTGTCGCCCAAAAGATAACAATTTTTAAATTCGTTGCTTTCCTATCGGTACTTCAAGCGACAGTTATTAAAAATATTGCTATCATGGGATGAACCAGGCCATCTTGCAAAAAAAACTTTGCGCTAGAGCCTGCTTGTACATTTATCGAGAAATATCTCTTTCTGTTATCTGTATCTGTATATCTCGGCATGGTAACCGCCTGGCAATTGAATCCGTACATGGGTGCAATCAATAGCTCCCATAACCTTCGGGAATTTAGCAATTTTATAAAAGTCTCGAATGACTTTATTGGAGTCCCCAAACTTAATGTAACTGCTGAATAATGATGCAATGGAATAGGAAACTTCTTTCACAACCCGAATCCCTCAATTTTTTTTATCTAACTTTTCATTATTTCTTAATGTTATAGATAGTTTATTTTACTAAAAATCCATATTTAAAAATATTTACAAATTCGTTTTTACAATATATTGAAAAAAAAGCAATCAAATGTACAAAAAAAAAACACCAGCAAAATTGGGGTGTTATTTCAGTTTTGAAATTGGGGTATTATTTTATTATGAAATAACATTTGGGGCCTTATTTCACTTTTTTTTTTGGCCTAATTTCATCGCCGTGGGGCCTTATATATTTATGAAATAATACCCGAAGTTGGGGGCTTTATTTAATTTTATCTTTTGGGGACTTATTTCCTGCAGCCAAATTAAAAATCCACCCCAAATATTATGTCAATTTACAGTGAATGGCAAAAAGTCAAATGTAAATCTAATAGCCTATTTCCACCAAAGAAATGAAGCGTCATTTCTTGAAATGACAAGAAATGAAGAAAATGATATCTTTTCTTCCATACAAATTGTTGTTGCATTTTACCCTTCATTTCTTTCATTTCTCAAAAATGATGGCATTCCCCACGAAGGAATTTGGTTTTTTTTTTAAAAAGTACTGCCAGAGAGTAGCACTACTCGTTACTCTCTGGAAATAGAAAGTGTCATCACCAATAAACTGTTGATTTGAATTTAAAAAGTAGGCGCAATTTTGTTTAAAATATATATTTGTCAAAAAAAGTTGTGTATTTAGCTTTCTAGGGCGATAACAATGCGTTCGCCCCGCTTAATTGCTTTCCTGACGGGTATATCTTTTTTTGGGTAAATATTGCAAAAAGTCCCCGTTAGGTTGAAAGTGGCGCCTGTTGCTTAAATCAAACCATTCAACTGTTTTTGTCAACGTGGCATTGCGAATGTCAAAAAGATGACGATTTGTCAATAGAAACAGCTTCATTTTTAGAAATGAAAATAATAAGAAATGAAGCCATTGGAAATAGGCTATCAGGCCTGTTCCGGTTTTCACATATTTTTTCGATTTCAAGTGCAAACAAAATCAAACGATTTGACTAAAGTTGTTCTGGTATTCGAACGATTTGAATTCGATTTGCAATTCGAATGTTTCATTTCCAAAATGTTCCCTTTGACTAATTTTTAACCTGAATACGCTGCAAACATAAACAAACACACTGAAAAGTCAAAGAAGTTAATAGTATTTTAATAAAGCTGTTTAAGATGTCGTTTTTATTTTTAATTGAAGCTTATTCGAATGTTTCAAGCGTTCCATAAAATAGTGAAAACCGGAACAGGTTGAACAAAAAATGTGAATTCGATTTGGCTGGCACAGAACAAAATTAAAGCTTTTCATAAAAACTATTCCTTTTTATATAACAATTTTTTTTTAAAATAATGTGGTATTGCAGAAACTATCTAAATACACTAAACATTTCTACAAAAATAAATTTAAGCCATTATTTTGACACCATTAAGTAAAAAACCGAATTTACTTTTGAACTCATCGACTCCGAGCAATGTGAATTCAAATCGAGTAAATCTATCGAATGGTGAAAACCGGAACAGGTAACCAAATCGAATTCGAGCAAATTAAGTGAAAGTGAAAACCGGAACAGGCCTGTATAACACATAGTGGCTATGTGGAGGTCGAAGTAGCACGTAGCTTATGATGCAATTAGTATACTAAAAAAAATCTGCGGTTAAATTCAACCGATATTGTGGGTTAGAAATGCGCCAACCCACAAAGTAGGTAAAATTAACCAAATTGTATAGTAACTTTCTCGTAAACCATTACGTAAAGAGAACTTTTGCTGTAGTAAATCTAACCGAAATTCTCGTTTAGAAATGCGCCAACGCACAAAATTAGTAATATTGACCGATGTTCACAGTAAGTACTTTTCTTATTGTGTTCACTGTAATTTTACCATAAAATTAGTTATTTAACAGCTGTTACTCAACTGAAGAAAAGTAGGGTTGGGGATACTATTTTAGCTGTCACAAGTTGCCAATCTACTTGAGCTCATCATCATCCCAGACCAGAGAAGAGGCAACCTTAATACCCCCACCCACCAATTTTGGTTCTGAAACAATTGTTTGAATTAAACATATTTTTATTTTATTTGAAAAATTTTTACTTACTTCGGGGGGGATTTGAACTCTGGGCCCTTGGACTGAACACGATTGGACGGACGTCTTTACCAGTTACGCTACTGCGCGCTTTAATAGAAACGCGTCTAACATATTACTTGAATTGAATCTGCCTAAACACATGCAAGAAAAATTTCTTAAATGTAATAATAATGTAAATAAAAAAGTACTAACTGTGAACATCGGTCAATATTACTAATTTTGTGGGTTGGCGCATTTCTAAACGAGATTTTCGGTTAGTTACCACAGCAATAGTTCTCTTTACGTAAAGGCTTACGAGAAAGTTACTGTATAATTTCTAACCCACAATATCAGTTAAATTTACCCACAGATTTCTTTGTGTGTAGATTGTCAATCAGTGAATCAGTCAAGACAAACTCTTTCGTAGACTTTTTATACACTTGAAAAGTGTATTATAATTTTGCCCAGATTCGAATAGCTTTGTCCGTCCGTCTGTCTGTTTCTACGCGGACTAGTCCCTCAGTGTTGAAGCTATCGAGCTGAAATTGTGCACAGAGTCTTCTTTTTACTGCACGCTGCTAATATGTCGGAACCGACCAGATTGGATGACTACTTTTTGTAATGCGCAGCCTTCCTAGGGCTGGACCTTGGGGACTCGACTCCCCCCTTATAACCTACTACACTATCCTCCCATATTTTTCACGTTTCTCACCTCTCTAAATCACACTTGTCTTTCTCTCCCTCATACACGTACACACCCAATTCACACATATAGCCGCTACAGCAACAACTACTTTTTGTAGCTGCCATTGAAATGTTCGGTCGAAAAATGGGTCTTAGCGAGAAAAACTTTTTTGATTTCAATATTAGCGCTCTTAAACTCGGTCATTGTTAACATTATATGTTTTTAAGCTGATCTGCGAAGTTCAGTCGAAATCGCTAACCGTTGAAGCGAATATTTTCGAGTGTATTAAAACTTCTGCACAGACGAAGTTAACTTGGCACTCTCGTATTTATTGAGTTTTTCACCTGATAAAATCCAACAAGGTTAGTTCCCCAACCCAAGGTTCGGTCCGGAGGTTCGAACCCGTGGTAAAGTGAACCTTAGGTTCGCGGATCGGTTCCTGTACTAATCGAACCCAAGGTTTTGGTTCGAGTCTGGGTTCATAGATTGTTAAATAGTTGGCAGATTTTCGCATCAACATTCGGCCAAAATTTAGACATATATTTGATCAAGAGAACGCTTCCAGACATTATTGATATCATTCATAGGTGTTCTAAAAAGTCTTTTAAAAAAGCCTGGTCTTTGAATTTTTGAAGCCTCACCTTCTACGTACATACCCAGCCAGCATTTTATGAAATTTCTCAACACATTTGAGTGTTTTTTGAGTCCTCTGTCTGATTATAATGTTCATAAATGCTACTTTTGTCGGGAGAATATGGTGTCCAAGCCGAGAATCTTCTTAAAGAGTCGTTTATAGTCCGTTTTTCTCATTAGTTTGGACTCAATTTCGATTCATATTTCCAATCATTTGCGAGTATTTTTCTTGTCGTATTTTAATTAATCACGCTTTGAGCATATCCATAAGCTATTTCACAGTCTCCTTTAAATCTGAGATGAAAATGACTCATCAGGGCGATTCTTGTTAAAATGATCTTCCAAATGCATTTACTTTCCCCTTTTCCGACTTTACTTATGTTTTTCTTTCTTCTCGAAATCGCAATATGGATTGGAATTCTAAAAAGCATTTTCAATTGTAAACTTGATTCTGTAAAATAGTTTTTTCTGTCATAATATTGAGAAAATTAAAAAGATCTTAAGAAATTGACTCAAATGATTGTTTAACCGAACCTTTTTTTGTATACCTGTACCTAGTACCTAGTTTTTTTGCACCAAAACTTTTAGTTACCTAGCAACGCCACTGATCTGAGGCACTTTCTCCCCCGACTTAGTTGATTTTTGGTTTATTTTTTGGTTTGGTGTTGGGTTTCCCTTCAGTTTATTTTTCAATTTTTTGCTTATCATATATGTATTTCATTCAGATAATATATATATGTATATATCTTTATATATATTGTATGTATGTATATCTAAGTCTAGCTTTCTACATGGTTATTTAATTTAGTCACAGCTTGCTCAGCAGCTCTCTGGCCTGCTGCTTTTACTCCCAAAAACATTCTTGAAATTTGTCTCAGCAATTTTCATTTTCCACTCGCACAACTTACAAACTAATAAATGCATTTGCCTCCGGTACGTTTTAAAACTTGTTTCCATAGTTAAGATTTTTGTTGTTTTGGCTATCTGTTAAATTATTATCTAATTTTGACTTGCTGCTGCTTGGAAGTAAAAGCGCAAAAACAAAAAAAAAAAGTCAAAAATTAAGTAAAAAAAAAAAATACAATATAAATAATTACAATTAAAAACTGAACGTTAACTCTAGCTCTACACATATGTACATATGTCTGTCTGTAAGCATAGGAAGGCTGGCAGGCCCGATCCTCAAGTAAATGCTTATATTAAATGCAACAAACGAATAAAATTCGAGCACATTGGCCACCCCAAAAACTCCCTCAACTAAAGCCTACTAATACACAAGACGGGGTGGGAGAAGCTCAGCTGCTCCACTTAGTCGATCACCACCGACCAGGGGTGATCCACCTTGCCGTATTGGATGTCGGTGAGGCTCTCGCGGATCAGCTCATGCACGGGCTTCTCCTGCTCCATGGTGGGTATGTACAGATCCTGGCCCAGGTAATTAATGCGGTTCACTGGACTGACTACACAAGCTGTGCCCGTGCCGAACAACTCCAACAACTAAAGAGGAGAAAGCAGGGAATGAGTGGTGCTCCTTTATGGACTAAGGTGTGGCTTTAACTTACGCGTCCCTGGTTGAGCAGCTCACAGACCATGGGCATAGTGATGACACTTTCGCGCACCTTGAACTTGCCCCACTGACGAGTCATGGCCAGAATGGAGTCACGGGTAATGCCTGGCAGGATCAGGCCACTTAGCGGCGGCGTAATCAGTTCTTGTTCTGCGGAAGAGTCAAAGGAGACATAAGAAACGCGCTAAACACTCACAAGTGTTTTACACCTACCTCCTTGATCGTTGACATAGAACATGAATATGTTCATGGTGCCCACCTCGGTTAGCTGATGATCCTCGCCGTATAGCCAGAGCACCTGCTGCAGACCGCGTGCAGCAGCCTCTTTTTGTACATTGATGGTGGGTGCATAGTTGGAGCCCATCTTACGATTGCCCACACCACCGGGCCAGGCTCGTGTGTAGCTGGGATCGGCTAGCAGGGAGACTGCACCATTGGAGCCAGTCTTAAAGTAACTGCCTACTGGGCTGAGTATGGAGTAGAGCAGGGCCGAGTCGGAGGAGGCTACACCCAAGGTGGGCTATAACAGAGGAGTGTGATTAGTTGCGGAAGAGGGTGAAGCTGTGCTAATCTCAACTTACATCGATGCCTATGAGGGTGGGTCGTATATACAGGCTGGCAGCCTCTGTGTGCGGCACCCACTCGGAATCAATGGACAGCAGACGAGACAGGCATTGCACAAACTCCTTGCCCTCAAAGGTGGGCAAGCCCGAGCGCTGGGCCGCCAGATTCATGCGACTCATATTCATGTCCGGTCGAAAGATACGAATTTTTCCATCAACGCCTCGGTAAGCCTTCATGCCCTCAAAGAGCTGCAAGGGAGAAGCAAGAGTTGATTGTTGACCATCTTCATCTTCTCATCGAGATTACCCACCTCTACAGCATAGTGCAAAACCTTCGCCGCCGGATGCATGACCAGATTTTCCAGCGGTGTTATTTCCGGCTTCTGCCAGCCGCCCAGGTTCTTGTGGTAGTAGATCTTGAGCATGTGATCGGTGAAAAGCTTGCCAAAGCCCAGTTCCTCATCGTTATCCGGCTTGGGTTGCAGCTGCTGGGGCGTGGCTAGACGCACGCTTAGCTGGGAGGCCTTGAACAAGTCCCCCAGATCCTTGTCATGCTTGACGGGTTCCGGTGCATGTGTGTACTGTGTGTTGACTGAGGTGGTGATCTCGAAATCGGCAGACTTTTGTTGCTGCTGTTGGGCAGCCTTTAAGGACTGATTACTGCACAAGCGAATTGACTGCTCAATGAAGCGTATCAGTCGATGCTGATTGCGGAAAATATCCTGGAATTGCAATGACAATCAAAAAAGAAATTTGAGAATTTTATTGCGTAGTGGAATGTGAAGCGTAATTCAAAATGCTAATTCGGGCTTAGACCCGAAAATTCCGGCATATTAAATGGGGGGAGACAAAGTTTCGCCAATTTGCAATTCCCTTATTTGCATGGCCATACTAGGGGAAAGACCTATGTAGTATTTCACAGTCGTCTCGTTCGACAACCTGTGACTTTGGTCTATTTATTTGTTGTTTTCACCCTTCTGTGATGATGGTCAAAGCCTATTAGACACGAGGTGTTTACTAAGTCAGCGGCATCCTAAATTTAGAAGTGACAGTAATTGAAAATATATCGATTTGTTCTTCAAGTTATAGAAAGGTTTTGTTCAATTCTACTTACAGGTTTGCAACAAACTAACTAACTGAGTATTTTGTTTTAGATTTGTAAACATCGAACTTAGTGGGATTTTGAGATCGTTTGAACTTAACTTTCCCTGATTTGAGAACAGAATTCATATTTAAAATTACTTGGGGGATCATTAAATATAAACGAAAAAATTTTAATTAAGATAGTTGTTTCAAGTCTTTTCAGTAAATGAAGGATAATTCTTCATCTTCATAACTCAAACACACACAAACAAAAACAAAGAAGAATATTTATGCTTCATCTTAAAGAACGAAATATGTAATTCCTACAAGAAATAAACTAGCAACATCTGATTTGCACTTGTTTCCTTATGCTATTCGTCTATGGAACCAGCTACCTAACGATATTAAAACAATTAGAAGCGCGCCCGTTTTTAAAAAATTAATCGAAAACTACCTTCAGCAATAAGTTATGTTTTTCTTTCTTTTCTCGTTTGTTAAAAAAAAAATCAGTATAAATTATTTATATTTTAAGTATCATAATCAATGTTAAGTTTACATTAATAACCCAATCGACTGTTGTCTTCGTAATTGTAATAATTGCTTCCAAATAAGTCCTGTACTTCTAGCACTAAAGAAAATATCAAAAATAAATAAATTAAAACCAAGAAGATGTAAATCAATGTCCTATCCGAGAAAAATGTGCTAGAAAAATTTGTGAAATTAAGCTTCAGTTTTGTGTACAACAAATCAGCTTTAAGAATTCTCATTTATGACCATGCCAATCTTAAGAACTTTCTTTCAGGATTATAGGACTCTTAAAAATAGACTCCGACCTAGTTTCCAGGTGCCCTTATTCCCCGTTGTAAAAAAAACAAGGCTGCGGAAAATTTGGTTTCCATACTTGAGTCCGCCGTAATGCTTTATTTTTAAATGCATTAGAGCCAAGGTTTTGGTTCGAATCATGGCTTATAGATTATTGTGGATTTTCAGTAAATAGACCAAAATTTAGATATATTCGACTTAATTTTTATTGGGTATTATTCTTCGATTTTTGGTGCACTTAATAGATTTTTTCAAGAAACATAATTAATCTCCTGTCTACCACATTTACGACCTTTCATTAACCTTCGTTAAAAATTAAGTTAAGAATTTAGTTTACACTCAAAAAAAATCCAAAATTCACCCTGAAAATTATAAATTGGGCTTCAATTTCCAGACTAAGGTTTTGATTTCTAAATTTTAGAAAAATCATTTTGAAATATTGTGAAAAGCTTTTCTAAAATATAATGCAAATATGAAAATGTTAAACATTAGAAAATGATTTTTAAAAAGTAGAACCTTAAAAACAAAATGTTTACCTAGCAAATTATTTTTTAAGGCAAAAAAATTATTGAAACGAGGAAAAAATTTGCTGAAAACAATGGAAACAATGGAATTGCGCAAGTAACGCAATATTTTTAAGAAAATTACTTTCAAAAAATCTGCTGTTTTTGCATTGGGCATTTTTAGTCCTTTTTTACTCTAAGATCAATATTAAATTTTGTCCTAGTTTTGAAAAAGTGATTTTAAAAAATTCCTTTCTTTTCTTGTTTTAAGAAGTTTTCCGATATTGAAGCACACTTTTGGTGTTTATAAAAAATATTTTTCAAATAACAGGGCAAACTAAAAACGAATTTCAGCAATCTTAAGATAATAAAAACAATTTAGCAAATTATTTAAGAAGCAAAAGATCCTGAATCGCCGTATTTGCCACATTGATGCCAACTAGGATCAACGTCCTTAGACCAACTCCAAGGGCTCCCACCTTCTTTGGAAACCCACCTCAAAGAAACTAAAATATTTTGGGGCCAATACACTCATGCCTAAGATCATTTTGATCAAAGCTAGTCGTACCTAGAACTATGTATACGGTTGCTAGGAATTTCGGAATATATTTTTTAACCGTTACGTACATTTCCATTTCATTTAGTTATTATTTGTATACTTCGCAAGGATTTAATGTTTCCAAAAAGCTAACAATGCACTGTATGAACTTTTAAGTATGTGGACAAATAATTTTCCTCTATGAAAGCATAAAACGAATGGCTTATTTCCAAAATTTGTTCACTTCTATCAAAGCGTTCTTATCTCATTCGGAGAAGCTCATCTTTGATCTAAATCGGTAAGATATATATCTTTTAAACTTGTTACTAATTTGAACGATCTTCGTAATATTTTAATAGGGCGTTAAGCCAGCTCTAAGTCATGTATGTTCCATACTTATGATTTTAGTAGAGGTGCACCTTCTTTATGGCTTCATTTAGGTATTTGGACCAGGGCAGCAAACCCTTATTTTTTGTCGCAGCTTCGCGGGCTCGAACCAAAAATTACCAATGACTAATGTTCGAAATTTAAAGGTTCGAGGATTTCAGGTGATGTTTTTGGTTCGAAATTTGGTTTGGCTCACGGCCAATTTTGGCCTATAATTTAGACTCGATTTTTAACGATTGTTAGTTCATTGGTTTTTCGATATGACGAAGTTACTTGAAGAGAAAGAATTTGTTAGTACTTCACAAATAATATAACGAATTTTAATGTGTAGCGAAGAATGCATCTAATTTTAAATGGTTTAACCAATGTCTTCTTCCACTGCTACCTCACTGACTGACTGTGGTTTTTTGATGAATCTATGAGTTTTGTATCGTCAACTTACATCTTGACTCTGGCTGCTTTTATGAAAGTAGTGTCATAAGTATACAAACTGATCCTTTATTTTCAATACACGTCTTTACTTAATAATGCACGATCCTTTGAAAATATTAAGAAAATTATTTAAGTTCTAAAAAAATCTCAAAAGATCATAATTTTAAAAATTTAGTGTATGGTTCCAAAAAAACTGGTACGGTTTTCAGGGTGCAAACGAAGAGTTTTCGATCCAATGATTTTTTTCCCATTTATTCCCAATTCATTAATACTCCTCTGGTTAGAGTATTTTAAATCTAATCTCAATTGTTTTCTTATCTAATATCTAGTGCCTATTTATAACTACTGCAGCAGTAAGGCTCTGGTTAAAAATAATCCACAAATATGGTCCCTTCACCTGTTTGGTATATCGTTCGCTTATCATTTTGAGTAGCGCATGCGTAGCCAGACATACATACATACCTATGTATGTATGCTTGTATGTAAAGATAAGGCCAAGCCAACGACTTTTCATATATTCTTTTGCTTGAAATGGTAGACACTTCGTCGTTGTTTTTCTAAACAAAACGCGATTTCTGGGCATTTCAAGTTTTGCGTTTGGACTAGTTTTTTTTTTTTAGATTTTCTGCTGTGTTTGGACACTTTGGCTGATGCAATGCCGCTGACAAGTGACAACAGTTTTTAGATATGTAGGTTTAGTTTTATTTTTGTGGAAATTTTGGTGTCTTATGAAGACACCGAGATGGGGTATTTCATCAGCCAAGTTAATGCATAACATCAATATATTTTAATTGAGTAGATTAGTGTGGAACTGCTACCGTAGACAGACTTTTCCTCTGGAACACATAAGCATAGATACATAGATTCTTATAGGGCGCTGAATAGTCTGTCTGGTCACCATCCTGAGGAGCATCTCCACTTCGTCTGAAAATTGCCCCACACAATATATGTATCAGCGGCGTCCATGAAATTTTAACTGATAAACAAAAACTGTTTGTCGGCTTCGTGCTTAGCATGTTCAAATTTTGCGACTGTTGCTAAGCTTATTAAAAACTGAATATGGTTCGTTCCGATCGAATCGAGATTGGGGTTTGATTGGTGATTTCAATCATCCGATTCTTACCTTAGCATTGATAGCCATTTTGGTGGTCATTTTGTATTCACTTCACAAAAAGAAAAGCTTTCTTCACTTTTCCGGCTTGATCTTCAAGACACAATTTATTTTGGTTGGATTTGTGATAAGGGTTTCGCACGCGATTCGCACTTTTCACCTAGTTGATGGATTGCACTTTGTATATTGTGGTTGCACTTTATGTATTTACGCTAAATACGGTGATATTCCTGAGCTAAAAAGCACCTGCACTCGAATTTTTTTGTTAAAAAAAAAGAATTGTAAGTATATTGTATCTCGTCAGTTGTCAGTGGTTTGTTTCGGTTGGTTTCCACTCGTTTGTGTACGTCCAGACAGCACAGAGTCTTTGCAAGAACTGAGCTCCTGGCGCAGTGCGCGCCTCTATGTATAGCCGCAGCCGCAGCCGCAGTTGTCTTGACGTTTGGATGTGTGTATGTACATATGTATGTGGGCTGCGCGAGTGAGCGCGAGCGCTAAGTTTACCGTTGCTTGGTAGATTTTTAAGAGCACGAGCGCAATTTCGTGAAAGAGCAGAAGCGTACAGCTGGTACATACATACTTATTTGAAGGCAGCCACCACAAAACTTGCCGGTGCCAGCGACGTCGACGCCGTTCAAAATTCTTGTCGACGTTTTCGGTTCATTTCGGTGTGTTTCTGCGAAAAAAGTGAAAAGCAATTTTGGGCAATTATTTTCTGTTCAATTTGTGTACCCTTACAAAAAAAGTCTATGCTCAATCATCTAGACGTTTGACACACACATAAGAAAGAAAACTTATATCATGGAATACATACATATACATACCTATAGTATGTACAATAAGTATACATATATCGCCCACTTCAAGACATACCTCAAAAAATACGATTTTTGACTTTATGATGCAGAAATATTAGCTGTATCGTGTTCTATATTGTGTAAAATTTTCATATTTTCATACTTTCCAAGTGAGACGAAAATAAGTCGCTATATCAATTCACAGGTTCATTTTCATGTTAATGCAAGAGCGTCATATCTCAGTTGTCCCGCAGTCAATATTGCACAAAGATCCTTCGGCTTTCAGTTAAAACATGATATATTCTCCAATATATCCAATTTTTTTTAATGCTCAGTTTAAAATTATAATATTTTTGAGATTAACTCGAAAGTAAAAGAACTATTTTTGCTGGTTTAAATCAATTGAAAACTTTAAGCGCGTTTTTTACAAAGGCGATTATTTTAAGTTATACCAGTCTTGAAGTAAGTGAGCGATATCTACATACATATGTATGTATGTATGTACATATGTATGTATATGTATGCACGATTAATGCTTCCCAGAATATCGCGAGATACAGCTCTGCATTGTAGTGACCCTAATCAAAACTGCAAAGAGGTTCGAAACCCAACCCCGCAGAACGGGATCGGTTCGGGTTCTTTGTGTTCCTCGAACCGAACCACGGACCAAACCTTCTCAATTTATGACCTTCCGAACCGGACCGCAGTTGTTTGGCCGACAAACTTTCTTTTGGTCATAACTTGAGTATAGTTCATCCGATCTTTATCATTCGTTCGGCAAATCGATAACTAATCTTGATTACTTACTCTAGAAGAATTTTTTCCAAATTGCGGAGGCGGCAGGGGGTGTGGCAAAAATGGAAAATAATCTTGATCTGCCTGCAAGTATAACACAGTACATAACTAAAAAAAAACCCCGGCAATCTGAAAACACAGTTCGGTCTATTTTTAGAATGCCATTATCAGAAGAGGGATAAGCCCCACAGTAGGCAACTGGATAGATTCACTTCTACGATGCAGAGAAGGCTCTGCAGTGCCAGGTGAAGAAACCATCACAGTAACTTCAACTAGAGGATGCCCTCAGGGAGGAGTTCTCTCCCCACTGCTGTGGAGCCTACTTGTGGATGAGAAGACCCGCGCCTCTGGGCATAACACGCCAAGGATACGCTGATGACATTGTCATCCTTGCGAGAGCAAAATACGAATAAACCCTATGTGAATAGTCCAGAGGGGTGAGGGGTAGGTTGGGCTCAACCTAAACCCTGCGAAAACCATTATAGTACCTTTCACTAGAATATACAAGCTAAGCAGATTGAGGCCAATACATCTATCCGGCTACCTCATAACACCGGAAAAGGAGGTGAAATATCTTGGCGTCGTCTTCGACAACAGGCTAAGATTTGACAAGCACATAGAGAACACATTCAGTAAGTGTACTAGGGCACTATACACATGCAGGAGCATAGCCGGAAAATCGTGGGGCATGGCGCCACACATACTCCGGTGGCTATACCTAATGGTAGTGAGGCCGATGCTCGAACGTAGTGAGACCGATGCTCGCTCTATAAGTGAGCACTATCACTACCATGGGGTGTAGCCAACGGAGTATGTGTGGTGCCATGCCCTGTCGTGTGGGGAGATAGAGCAAATCTCCTCACTGTAAGGACGGCATGTATTTGCATGAGCGGAGCCATACAATCTGCATGAAGAAACAAGTGAGAAAGTCGGTCAAGCCCGAGTATAACATACTCTGTACCAGTTCGTTTGCCCCCGACTATAATATTATAATACATCCAAGGAGTAGCGCGTTTATAGTGCGATACTTTTATACTCTCTACCAAAGGTACACAGAGTATATTAAGTTTGTGCAAAGTTTGTAACAGGGAGAAGGAACCATTTCCGACCCTATAAAGTATATATATTCTTGATCAGCATCAACAGCCGAGTCGATATAGCCATGTCCGTCTGTCCGTCTGTCTGTCTGTCTGCCTGCCCGTCTGTCCGTCTGTCCGTCCGTCCGTATGAACGAAGAGATCTCAGAGATGGTAAGAGATACAGGTTTGACATGTATGGGACATATATTTCTTATACTTGCAGGCAGATAAAGTTTATTTTCAATTTTTGATACGCACCCTCCCGCCCCCGCAATTTGAAAAAAACGGGTTTCTTCCACAGTATTGATGATAGACGGTTCGTACCTTCTAGAGATATCTAGGAAGGATTTGCTGAAGGAATGATAGAGATCGGATGAACGATACTCAAGTTATGAGCAAAAAACGGCCAGTTAACAACACCCACCCCCCCACCTATAACCAAAGCAACATTCCATAACCGTTCAATAGAGGCAATCTTAGTAAGAGAGAGAGAGAGCGCACAACGCGGTGCGCTCACTAAGTTTCTCACTCTCTCACTAAGATTTCTTCTCTTGAACTGAACGTTGTAGTTATGGGTGGCGGGGGTGGGGGGTGTTAACTGGCCGTTAGACTCGTGAGCAAATGCGAGTGTAAGGGTACAGAGTATGTTATAGTCGGGCTTGACCGACTTTCTTTCTTGTTATCTCTAGTTTATGGCCTATATGGACTCGATAATGGATGATGTCAAATTTGGTACCCACACAGAAAAAAAAACGGCAGGATATTTTCAATCTTTTTAATCTTGGAATAAGCCCGGCATGAGCTGGAAAATTCAATCTCGATTTACAGGATATTCGACACAATTCACCCTGGAAGCTTGATGGCCCAAGCTTTTCGAACTTGAATCATTCCAAATGTGCTTACTTCAATCCCCCTTGAGATCACATGTTCATAACTAAGAGAGAGAGAGAGCGACAAAATTTAAGTAGCATTTTTGATTTGAGAGCGAGAGCGACAAAGTTTAAGTAGCATTTTTGACATGCGGCAACAAACGATGGCGATGGTCGTGAGCGATGAGATGCCATTCCATTCGTGTTCAAGTGCGTGTGGTCGTGGCTTCGAATTCCAGATGAGCCCAATAAATTTTTATATTATTTCTTTGTTTTTCAGAAGTTTTAGAAAAACTAAAACTGGTGTGGGTCTGGAAGTGTATAAGGGGGGATGTCCTATGGAATATGGCGGAGAAAAGTAAGTAGAGAGGTATCTCTTTATTAAGATTAAATTGTTCTCGAATTATTTGCTTAATTCAATCTTTTTTAAGATTACCCCGGTATATATGTAATCTTTTTCAGGATTAAAAAAGGTAGATCAACTCAATCTTTTTCCGGATCGGTTCAAGCATATTCGGGATTACGTTGTTTTCATTACCGATTGGGAATGATTTGATCCCGTATGGATTGATTTTTTTTTTCAGTGCACTATCGCGGTTTTTCGATGCATGTTACCATCTCTACAGGACACAGTTTATTGGTCAGCATCTCAATATATTTAAAATCTTTAAAAATTCTATCGAGTGGTTTTCCATTAATTCAATTTTCTAAGTTAGACCTCTATGGACGGGGTACTAACCGCTTGTCCATTGGAGGCGGGAATTTAGTGTAACAATTGTGGTGACTCCCTTCATCTTTGGAGAATTTTCCAAAGCTCTCACCTTTTTTTAACCAGCAACAGATGTTGTAGCTGTGTGTTGCTAGTATAAATGTGCCCATTAAACGCGAACTTGACGTGCTCAAGAAAAACTGGGAATGAGGTGTTGCTCCCTGATGCCTCTAGTTTCATAATATATTGGTCCCGTTCCCAGGCAATTTTGAGTGTTCCACTGTGTAATATTATAGTCGGGGGGCAAATGAACTGATACAGAGTATGTTATAGTCGGGCTTGACCGACTATCTCACTTGTTATTATACGCTCATCTCTAAGGTTCTCTCTCTCTCTCTCTCTCTCTGTCTCTCTCACTATGATTGCCTTTGCTGAATGTAAAGTTGTGGTGATGGGTGGGGTGGTGCGGGGTGTCAACTGGCCGTTTTTATACCCGTTACTCGTAGAGTAAAAGGGTATACTTAAGTCGTGCAAATGTATGTAACAGGCAGAAGGAATCATTTCCGACCGTATAAAGTACATATGCTTTAAGCAGGGATCGGTCTTAAAATGGATCTTTGTGAAAACGAATATATGGGTATAATGTACTTTCTATAGAAAGTATGTATGTTTAAAGTTGATAACTATTCTTACTTGTGGAACAATGTGTGAAAATGAAAATTTTTGGAACTGGAAAGGGTATACCAACTTCCACATTGTCTAAGATGCATGTCTCTCTGCCTTTTTTTATTTATTATTTTTTGACATATTGCGTCTTAAATTGGGTTTTGAAGACTGGTTCTCTCTCATTGTTTGCTTACAGTGTGTACATTTCTATTAGATACATGTATGTACATGCATACATAAGTATGCAGGCTTCTTTAAAAAATAAATAAAAAATAAATGAAAAATACTCAGTTGTTTGTTTTGGCACAAGTTCTTAGAGCTGATTATATATAATTCTTTATTTTATATATATTTTTTATGCAATTTTTAGAAAATTTTTAAGAAAAAATCCACACCATTTGATTCTTAGTACAGTATATGCAAGTGCCCAATTCAGGCTTAAGTTATAGGAATTGCTGCAATTCATGACTGATTTCAGTACTCCTTCAGTACTACTCACCCATGAGTTTAATCCTGAAATCCATGCATAAACAAGAAAGAAAGTCGGTCAAGCCCGACTATAACGTACTCTGTACCCTTACACACGCATTTGCTCACGAATCAAACGGCCAGTTAACACCTACCAACCCCCCACCCATAACCGCAGCAACATACAATAACCGTTCAATACAGGCAATCTTAGTAAGAGAGAGAGAGAGAGAGTGTTAACTGGCCGTTTTTTGCTCATAACTGGAGTATCGTTCATCCGATCTTTATCATTCCTTCAGCCATACATGTCAAACCTCTATCTCTTACCATCTCTGAGATCTCTTCGTTCATACGGACGGACGGACATGGCTATATCGACTCGGCTGTTGATGCTGATCAAGAATATATATACTTTATAGGGTCGGAATCGATTCCTTCTCCCTGTTACATACTTTTGCACAACCTTAATATACTCTATGTACTTCCGGTACAAAGTATAAAAATAAAGGAGGCACAAGTTCTAAAAACATTCCGCCCTACAATTTGGAAAAAATGTGTATCTTCCACAGTTTTGATGATAGATGGTTCGTACCTTATAGAGATATCTAGTAATCAAAATTATTTATCGATTTGCTGAAGGAATGATAAAGATCGGATGAACGATACTCAAGTTATGAGCAACAAACGGCCAGTTAACACCCCCCACCCACCCTACCCATAACAACAGCGTTCCGTTCAACAGAAGCAATCTTAGTGAGAGAGAGAGACAGAGAGAGAGAGAGAGAGAGAGACTTAGAGAGCGCACCACGTTGCGCGTTGTGTGCTAACTGGCCGTTTGACTCGTGACCAAATGCGAGCTGCGACATTAATGGTGCAGAGTCTATATGGACTATAGTCGGGCTTGACCGACTTTCTTTCTTATTTTTACAGCAACTGTGGCTGGTTAAATTAGACGTTTGATTTCCAAAGGCCTTTAACTCCTTGCAGCAAGTCCGACAGTAAACGAAACCTGCCACTACAGTTTCGTCTAGTCTTAGAATTTCACACACCACATTCCACACAAAACTTTTTCCTTTGCGTCGGCCAGACAAGGTGTAATTGCTATTTGCATTTTGCCCAGAAATAAATTCTACATTTTCTGCCATTATGCCACGAAGAGAATCCAAATTGCAATAACTTTTTAATTTCTGTCATTCACCGCTTATTACTGCGTAATAAGTGTGACGCAGTTGGATTTGCACATCATATTAGCCAGAGCTCGCCGTCAACAAACCGAGTAAGCGTTCGTCTATAAGAAAGTTGCTCGCTTGGGGCTTGTCGTCAACAAGCCGAGTAAGCTTGGTGATTGTATGTTGAAAGCGCGAGTCAATAAAAGTACTCGTCAGTGGCGGCATGATACCCGCTGGCTTCCGTTCAGCCGCGAGCTTTGACAAGCTTGTTCAATTGTTACCCGAGTGAAAAAAAGCTTACCCGTTCTGACTTAATGTGCTTTCGACCAGTTCTTGTGTGTCACACCAAAATGGCGTGCACAAACAAGCCGAGTAAATGCGCGAGTGTACACAAAAATTAAGTACTCGTTGCAGGTCTCTGCTCTGTACCGAAGGTACATAGAGTATATTAAGTTTGTGCAAAAGTATGTAACAGCCAGAAGGAATCATTTCCGACCCTATAAAGTATATATATTCTTGATCAGCATCTACAACCGAGTCGATATAGCCATGTCCGTCTCTCTGTCTGTCCGTCTGTCCGTCCGTATGAACGAAGGCATCTCATAGATGGTTAGAGATAGAGTTTTGACATGTATGGGACATATATTTCTTATACTTGCAGGCAGATCAAGCTTATTTTAAATTTTTGCCACGCCCTCTCCCGCCCCTGCAATTTAGAAAAAACGTCATATCTCCCACAGTTTTGACGATAGGTTGTTCGTACCTTCTAGAGATATCTAGTTGTCAAAATTATTTATCGGTTTGCTGTAAAAATGATAAAGATCGAATAAACGATACACAAGTTATGAGCAAAAAAAGGCTAACAGACACCCCACCCCCCTCGCCATTCACGCCAACCACCGCTGAATTCATATAAACACAATTTTTGGGAGAGAGAGAGAGACTTATAGATGAGTGTATAATAAAAACATTGCACGATAACCGCGTTTTCCTTGGATGTATTATAATATTATAGTCGGGAGCAAATGAACTGGTACAGGGTATGTTATAGTCAAGCGTGACCGACTTTCTCACATGATTTTAAGATGAAGCGATAGCCGAAACGCAAACAGCCTACTTTCATGTCAGTCTTCGCTTTCAGCGATCACGATATGCAGGGAGTCACGAGTCCAGGGACACAGCAAAATAAATGTTTCTTGAAGATATATGACTCTTCTGAATTCGACCTTTGAGGAAAATCCACTCCAAACAATATTATGAAGTTGCAGGAAAATTAAAGCGCATCAAGTAAAGCAAGCTTCACCCCTGGACAACATACCAGATGCCGACAGGAACGCAGCACAACTCAAACGTATTGGCAAATATAAACCAGACATTTACTGGACTAAAGCAGACAATTAAAAGACAAAATTGACATTAATGGCGCTTCCTCCAAAGTCAAATATGTGTTCCGAAGCATCCTGGCCTCATCTCTTGGGTCCCTTATAATGGATATAAAGTATGATGAAGTACCCCTTAAGATGCCTTTTCACCTGTCATATATCTCTAAAGAGACTCTCTGACGACAGTGTAATAGCTAATCAAATATCTCTAAATATTTAGCGTTTATTTATGAAATAAATCAGGGTCCATTTGATAAGAGATTCTCTTTAGAGAAGTTTGACAACCGACTATTTAGAGATAAGTATATGACAAGTGTAAAGGCGGACTTAAGCCTGCCTGAGGCTACGCAAATCATCGGACTTGTAGATGATGTGGCGCTAGTGACATGGAAAAACGAGCAGCATTGCGGCAGAGATTCAATCATGACTCGTCTCAGTCGGGCTACATCTGGCGGCGAATCATGCTCAACAAGCGGGTACCAAGCAAGGACGACGGCTTCTATTGGCAGGAGTACTGCAAGCGACGCTGCTCTACGCAGCTTTAATCTGGCTCTAGGTTCCTTAAGTAAACAGCTATGTTAAGGCCATAGGCGTTGGTAATGCTGGTATGCTACCAATTCACCTACTGACGCAGCTTCTAAACGCACATGGCTGCTTCCAAGTGTGAAGTAATAACGCTAGGCAACAAGGTCCAGTATATTAAAGCGTTGGTGGTGGTTCTGGATGATTTTCGTGTGCTGAACACGAATATGTTTTCAGAAATGGTCCATCACGTCGAGATTTTTAGTTATTACCGCTTAAAGTTGCAAAAAATGCCTACTTTGACTCTTTCCAGACGCGTTTTGTGGGGAACCTATACTTTTCTTTTTACTTTCTTTGATATAATCGGAAGGTACTACTCCTAAACTTTGAAAAAAACTATCCCAAACCATTCTACGATTTTTTCCAATGAAGATATACCACATTTAGTACTTATATCAACATTCACAATACGGCCAATATATTGTTGCTGCCCCAATGTATGCCTTACAGAAACAGTACAACCGGCCAGTAATTTGTATAGAATTTCAATACAAATTTTCAACAAAACCCATTGCATATTGCATAATATCAAAGAAAGTCAAAACAAAAGTATAGGTTCCCCACAAAACGCGTCTGGAAAGAGTCAAAGTAGGCATTTTTTGCAACTTTAAGCGGTAATAACTAAAAATCTCGACGTGATGGAAAATTTCTGAAAACAGATTCGTGTTCAGCACACGAAAATCATCTAGAACCACCACCGACCCTTCAATATACTGGAAAAAGTCTAATTTTGTTGCCTTGTGTAATCGAACCTGAGTCAATTCCGAACCCAAGACTTTGGGTAACTTGATCTGCCTGCAAGTATAAGAAGATAAGGACAGACATGGCATTATCGACTAGGCTGTTGATGCTACCACATAGGAATGCATTATTTTCAAAGAGACTGGTCTCGCGTTTTTCAATTTCGTTGAACAAAAGTTTAGCTAAGCCAGAATCTTTTTATCCTCTGTACCAAAGGTACACAGAGTATATTAAGTTTGTGCAAAAGTATGTAACAGGGAAAAGGAATCATTTACGATTTTATAAGGCATATATATTCTTGATCAGCATCAACAGCAAAATCGATGTAGCCATGTCCGTCTGCACCTCTGAACGAAGTTATCTCAGAGATGGTTAGACATAGTGGTTTGACAAATGTGGGACTTAATCTTCTTATACTTGCAGGCGGATCAAGTTTATTTTCAATTTTGGCCACGCCCTCTCCTGAGCCCGAAATTTGGGAAAAACGTAATATCTTCCAGTTTGTAGATAGGTGTTTCGTTCCTTTTAGAGATATTAGGTAATCAAGATTATTTATCGATTTTCCGAAGAAACTATAAAATTCGGATGAACGATACTCAAGCTATGACCAAAGAAAGTTCTGACGCAGCGCAGCAGCAGCGCTGCTTTCAGCTGCTCCTGAAGGTAAAGAGTATACTGTGTGTGTGGTAATAAGGAGGTGGATATATTAATGGATCAGGACTGGTATCGAACCAGTTTAGAAGTGGACTGGAAACTTGATGATACTAAGAAGTTAGGCGAACCAGCCGGTTTAAACAGTTCAAGAGTGGTTCAAGTCTACATCTTAGAAATTACTTAGGCTGTGTTATGGAAAATTGGTGAGTGTCAGACATTTAAAATTTCTCAAACATTGTTTAAGCTTTGAACTGGAAATTTGATGTGTGGGTAAATAAGAAACTTATCCATTCAATGCAAAAGACCAGGGCAATGCCGGGTCGATAAATATTAAACAAACTGCTTTTCACCGCAAATAACTGCATACGTATGATTGTGATCATACCGAACAGCGATAATGTACCATGGATGACCAATGGTAAAAAGAGTAGACCGGAGCATACAGAATGCTTTGAACATTTTTACTGTGACTGAGAAATCATTAAATAATAACATAACGGACCGATAGCTTATGGTAAAGCAGCAGCAGAGCCGCAAAAGATAAAACAACAGACTCAAAAGGCACAAGAATTCTAGAATTGGGAGATAATTTTAATCTGTTTGTCCTTAGTGGAAGTAAACAAGGGGACCCCACTAGAAAATTTACCTTTATTCGAAGCCAAGCCTTCACTACCATAGACTATTGCATTATGCAGGGAGTATGGCATAACCTCTTTAAGGATGTAACTATAAAAGATAAAATTTTCTCAGGCCACATGCCGCGTGAAATAGAAGTCTGCGCAACCGCACAGACCCCAGTGGTGGGCAATAAGCTTCTACTAAAGTTGAGGTGGATGGCTATCAAGATATCAACATGAGTACTCAACGAAATTAGAGAATGTTATAAATGGCCCATCCCAACACCCGCCAGAGGAGGGCATTGAACGTCTGACTCTTGCCATTATTGATGCAGCAAAAGTCATGCAGAAACCCAGACTCACTGACTTTAAAAAACCCTGGTTTGATAAGGATTGCGACAAGGCTAGAAAACGCTCGATGCACTGGCTAAGACAGGCAACTCGTACCAACACACCTGAAAGTAAAGCAAACTATCAAAAAGAAAACAGCGCATTTAAAAAACTATGTGTTGAAAAGCATCGCATCTATTATCAAAACCTCCAGCTGGCCCTAGATAGTATTAGAGACAGTAAATGTTGGAATGGTAAGGCAAATAAACGGCTCAACAGGAAGAAAAGGAATTCAAATCACCGCCGAAAATCTAGCTGAATATTACAGAGCGCTGCTGTTCAACGACAACAACGTATACCAGGGAGCTGCCGGTTAATGAAAACGAAGAGATGACCAATAAGCCAAAATAAAGTCGTACAAGCCCCAGGGGAAGATAGAGTTCCAGCGGAGTTCCTGTTGCACGCCTCTGATACCTTTGTAGAGCAGCTAACGGAGGCTTTTAATCAAATCTTCAACAGCGGATGTGTTTCCAAAAGTTTTCAAAGAATCATTATTTACCCCATTTTTAAAAAGGGAGACCCTAACGATGTAGGAAACTATAGAGGAATCTCGTTTCTGAATACGCTGCTAAAAACATTCACTTCAGTAATACTAACGCGTCTAAATTATTTCCTTGAAGAACATAAGTTACTAAGTGAAAACCAGTGTGGGCTCAGAAAATTATACTCCACAATAGTCAGCATATTCGTGCTAACGTCGATATCCAGGGAGTTCCTGAGGGCAAACAAAAAACTTTACCCCTTCTTTATAGACTTCAAGGCAGCCTTCGATACAATAGACAGAAATTTATTGTTCCACAAGCTTTCAGTTATGGGCATATCGTCCAAAACAATCAATGTGTTGATGAGTCTGTACGAGGAAAATAAGACTGCCGTATGGGATGGAAATAACCTTTCGGAGTGGTTTGAGACAAATCGTGGTATTAAGCAAGGTTGCATCATTAGTCCATAGTTATTTTCCTTGTTCATTAATGATATCGGCGACCAGCTTAATGGTGGAGCACCATCGACGCTCCAGGAGATGATAGTCGAAGTACAAGAATATTGTCAGAAATGGGGACTGGTGATTAACATCCAAAGTGATGGTAGTACGGAATAGAAGAAGAAGGATGGCAAGAAATGAAAGCTGGACACTTGGTAACATTCAGCTGGAATCGGTAAAAATGTACAAGTATTGAGGAGTGATATTAACCCCAATTATGTCCTTTAACAGGCACATTGAACTTAAACTTGGAGAGTCCAAAGGAGCGTTAAATAGCACGTGGAAAGCTCTCATGGGAAAGATGTGAGCGCTAGTGTAAAGTATAAAATGTTCCAAGCAACTGCCAGATCAATTCAGTGCTATATAGCGGAAGTTTGGGGATGGAAGGCTCATGAATAGGTGAATAAACTGCTAAGGTTTTTTTGTAAAAACAATATTTTTTCTCGCAAATAATACGCCAACTTATGCCATTCACTTGGAGACAAGACTGTCGGAATTGTTTGAATACACGATGCAGACCCACTTTAACTATGTTAATAATATAATGACGTTTCCGGATGGAAGGTACCCAGAAATAGTAGCAACTGCACTGAAAGAGTCGACTTCGCAATTTTTGCAAAAATGCCGTTTCTAATCCCTCCACTTGGAAGGACGCTCAGGCGAAACTGCTGGCGGCTATTCGCAACCAAAAACGTGAGGCGAAGCTCGGAACACGTACAAGATTCTTGAATATGAGTTAGGAGACGATACTTATTTCAAGGAATAATACGATACTTTAAATATATCTTATATTTTCAGAGCTAGAACTGAGATACTATCCCTTAACTACATGCCATATGGTCCATGTAGACGCGAGGGTAATGAGCTGTGCAGTCTCTGTAATATGAATGCGAGAGAGGGTGTTGCACACTTCATAGCCATCTGCCCTATCCTGAAGGAGCTTAGAGTCTATCTGCTGGGAAAGGCAATACTCACGATGGATGAGTTGAAGGCGGTGCTGAGTGGGCAATCCTAGAGTCTGCTTGGAATATTTGATGGATTCTTTTAAAAACATAGCTAAAATCTTGGCGGAAGCTTTTTAGGATAATAATTAAGCTATAATCTAAGTAAGGTTTAATAACAGTTTAAGGAGCCTGGGACGGACCCCTTAAGAGCGAAAGATCTGCTATCTCGCGACGAGCGGGGAAGGCAGGTGGTGTAACTCCGAAGAGTGGGGCTTTCTAAAGCTCAATAGGATTAAAAATAATACACTGTACAAGTAATCGGTTAAGGCTGACGGCAATAATGCCATGCCTAATTATGCAAATTGTTCTCATTTTAAATAAAGAACCACTACTACTACTACTACATAACGGACCGATTTTAGTTACGAAGCAATGAGATCATCAGATCCACTTTTTTCGCTTGCATCTAAGTACAGAAGCCAGATGCAATTTATAATCGCTATTTCACAATATTTTAACGAAAAGGTGTGAAACTTTTATGATTTTTTACTTTGCGTCCTTAAATAAAACTTTTCGATCGAACGCGAACGAAACCCATTCACAAAATTCAGTATTGCAATTTGCGGTCACGCGTACCGTACATTAAAACGGAAGTACAGTAAGTTACAAACCATTCACCGTAATTCTGCTTTGAATGTTACGTAACGAACCATTTACAGTATTTGCCTGTGAATAGTACATTTATGTGTTCAGTATTATTTACGTTCCTAACATACGGAACTTGGAGTGGTACCTTGAGAAGAGCATATATTAACATATTTGCTTGCTTGCACATGCCTTTTACCTAAAAAGAAACATATTTTCGATATGATCATCTTAAAAAATTACCAATATTAATATTAGTCCATCGCCAAAATTTAAAATTTTTTAGACCAACAACAAAAATAGCCTAAAATGTTATATCTACTAATCACATATGTGCAAACATTTTACACTTCTGGGAGATTAAGTGCGGAAAACCACTTAAAATGTGTTAAGAATGGGACCCATCGGAGAAATGGGTAAAAAAATTGTTTCTCTATAAGAATGCTTCAGGTTGATTTGTTGTCCTCCGGCAGGTAACCATCCCATTTGTTTTGCGAAAAATCAAATTTTTCTGAAATTGATTGTGCCCTTGTACGGCATCAATTGGAAATGTGCACATGTGGCCAAAGGTATGACGCACATATGTTGAACCCTTTCAGAGGTACCTGCCTTAAACTGCGTTATACATTTATATGGATTTTTTATGGTATGAAATTCTCGAAAAATATTCGTTTGTTTGCCCATGCGATCTATGAGTATGGGCAACAGCATGACGTGCACATTAGGTGGTTTCCTAGTTTTAATATTTATGTTTTTCCCAACTGATAAGATCGCCTATGCATGCAACACATTGTGGTAAACACTTCAAAATGGGAATCCGTATGAAAGAACCTTTGAAAGGTTATTGCCAATTAAGGGAAAATAATACAAACTGATTACTATTCTGGCTGATGCAATGACCTATGTAGGTGTTCATCAGCATTAGCATCAGCATCACGTGATAAGCAACTAGACGCATTGCTACGCTTGGAAACCACCCAACCAACAACTTAAATATTCATGCTTCCTGGGTTTGGTCTTGTCTTCACCTGGGGATTGCCCATGATTTGTGATCTCATTGATGCTGTAATTTAAGAGCACTGGCTAAGAGACACAACATTACATGTCTCGCTATTTTGTCTCTCTATTTCTCTCTTTGTGCGCTCCCTTCAGTATAACAATCTCACGGAACTGGTTGCTCTTCCTATACTAGTTTATCGCACGATATGAATCTGAATTTCCAATGTCAATGTACTGAACGACTGGGGGGAATGGGTATGGCTGTTGCCCAGTTTCTCCCTTAGTGGGTCAGTGTAATGACCTTCGTGAATGGGCCAAGGATAACCAACAAAGGCGGCATGATCGAAGTATCGAATTTGGTCGGCTATTACTAAAAGATCTGTTTTACGTCCGGCGTCGTTAGGGCCGGTATCAAGGGCAATAACAAATCACAAATTGCCATAAGCAAATAATTCCTTTGTCCCATGACACACGAGCGACCACTTGAAGAGCGTAAATACTCGTACATATTCTATATCGTACGAGAACTCATAATATATGAACAAATACTGAGTAGAGAAATTGTTATTGTGGTGCTAGTATTTAGTGGGTAGATGAAAGCATTGACAACATTCCGCACGTGTTGTTGATGTTGTTGTGGTTCGCACTTGTCGGACTTGTGCACAAAAACAACTTGATAAATGAGTGTGCTATAAGCTTAAAGTAACTATTGTATGTAGTAGTTGGGCAGCACAATCAACTGGTACACTGTCCGAAAAAAATGGGTTCGCAACGAAGAAATAATATAGAGTCCTTCATTGGCCTTTTTATACTCTGTACCGAAGGTACATAGAGTATATTAAGTTTGTGCAAAAGTATGTAACAGGGAGAAGGAATCATTTCCGACCCTATAAAGTATATATATTCTTGAGCAGCATATTCTTCTCAGCATCAACAGCAGAGTCGATATAGCCATGTCCGTCTGTCCGTCTGTCTGTCTGTCTGTCCGTCCGTATGAACGAAGAGATCTCAGAGATGGTAAGAGATAGAGGTTTGACATGTATGGGACATATATTTCTTATACTTGCAGGCAGATCAAGTTAATTTTTAATTTTTGCCACGCCACCTCGCGCCCCCGCAATTTGGAAAAAACGTCATATCTCCTACTGTTTTGATGATAGAAGGTTCGTACTTTCTAGAGATATCTAGTACTCAAAATTATTTATCGATTTGCTGAAGGAATGATAAAGATCGGATGAACGATACTCAAGTTATGAACAAAAAACGGTCAGTTAACACCCCCCACCCACCCCACCCATAACCTAGGCATTGCGTTCAGCAGAAGCAATTTTAGTGAAAGAAAGAGAGAGAAAGAGAGAGAGAGATTTAGAGAGAGCACTGCGTTGTGTGTTAACTGGCCGTTTGACTCGTGACCAAATGCGAGCTGCTACATTAAGGGTGCAGAGTATGTTATAGTCGGGCTTGACCGACTTTCTTTCTTGTTTATAAAGAATTCGGCAAAAACATATTATTATGCGTAAGTTTTTTATTCGATATAGCCATGTCCGTCTGTCCGTCTGTCTGTCTGTCCGTCCGTATGAACGAAGAGATCTCAGAGATGGTAAGAGATAGAGGTTTGATATGTATGGGGCATATATTTCTTATACTTGCAGGCAGATCAAGTTTATTTTCAATTTTTGCCACGCCCCCTCCCGCCCCCGCAATTTGGAAAAAACGTCATATCTCCTACAGCTTTGAAGATAGATCGTTCGTACCTTCAAGAGATACCTTGCAAACAAAATTATTTATCGATTTGCTGAAGGAATGATAAAGCTCGGATGAACGAAACTCAAGTTATGAGCAAAAAACGGCCAGTAAACACCCCAACCCCCACCCATCACTACAGCATTCTATTGAACGGCAATCTTAGTGAGAGAGAGAGAGAGAGAGAGAGAGAGAGTGAAACTTAGAGATAAGCGCGTATAACTCGTGAGCAAATGCGAGCTGCGACGTTAAGGCTACAGAGTATTTTATAGTCGGGCTTGACCGACTTTCTTTCTTGTTTTGTAATGACTCGCTAGAAATTGAATTACACACAAACTATAATGGATATTACATAGATGACAAATGAAATGAGCTAAAAATGTTTTTGTTGTTGTTGTTGCCGTGGGGATTGTTGTTGTAGCGCACAACAAGTAAGCCCAAAAAAACAGTTGGTCCAACGGTTCCGGATTTATTTCGGCAACGGCTTATTAGAAAAGGATAAAATATAAAAAAATTTGATCAGAATTGATGTGTAGGGTTGCAAATTCAATATTTCGAAAATCGACGTTTTTGCGTAATCTCGATCCAGCTCCGCTATTTTTGGACTTGCAGGGTTCCCCGTGGCAGGTGCTAGAATGGTGGCTATTATGAGTAAATCAAAAAAAATTGAAGTCGGTCAATATTTACTACCCATTTTTTTCGGAACCAGCTTAAAAAAGAGTGGATTTGAGATAAGTATTAGTAAGTAACTCAAATTAAATTATAATTTTTCCTTTAAGCGTTTGGGTATTAGCTATGACAAGAAAAACAAGAAAGAAAGTTGGTGAAAGTTGGTGAAGCCCGACTATAACATACTTTGTACCCCCCAAAGTTTGTACATATGTGAATAATCAATCAATCAATCATAATCATAAAGTGTGTGAAGTGCAGCCCATCGCCGTTACGGCTGGTGCTACCCATCATAATTGTTTGCTTTCCTTATATCAGATCTTTATCATTCCTTTCGCAAATCGATAAATAATCTTGATAATCTTTAGAAGGTACTTACCATATATCTACAAATCTGTGGGAGATATGATTCCTTCTCACTGTTACATACTTTTGCACAAACTTAATATACTCTATATACCTTCGGTACAGAGTATAAAAATATCATCCAAATCGGTTGATTGGTTCCCGAAAAATTTGGGTTAAAGTGCGTCAAGACATGGTAAAAAAAAATCACAAAAAATTCCCAGTAACATTTTTTTTTAAAAACAAATTTTTGAAAAGTTTCAAACATTTTATGACTTAACATGAAGTTTTTTGATTAAAAAATAATTGTATTTTTAAAAATACAAGGGCTGATGAACATTTTTTTCATAAAACAGAGTCAGAAATTAAATGGTTTTTGCTAATTTCTGCTAATTTGTAAAACAAAATGTTTTGTCGGATCTGCTTGAAAGTTGTACGGGATGTTTTTAAGACCCTAATAGAGCGTTTAAGCAAATAAATAAAAAATGAAAAATAAAATTTCAAGGGAAGACCCTTCCTTTGAACAAAATCAAAGACATTCTAAACGGATGAGCGATACTCAAGTTATGAGCAAAAAAGATATCAGAACCCCCACCTCCACCCACCCAGCCAACCACCACTGTATTCAAACAAACACACTATTTGGGAGAGAGACAGGGAAAGAGAGAGAGAACCTTAGAGATGAGCGTATAATAAAAATATTGCACGATAAACGCGTGACTTCTTGGATGTATTATAATCACGGTTGCCACACTTGCTGTTTTTGCACCAAAAATTCTGTTTTTTTTTTCCTGTTGGTGCACTGGCACATTTTTGTTGGAATTGGCTCTTTTGCATGGAGCCCGAAAAAGACGTAGAAATTAAAAAAATTCCAAAAATTCAGCAAGGTAATACCAGATATATTTAGGTAAATGGTATAATATCTTCTTTTAAGAAAATCGTGGAATTGTTTGGGATAATTTATTTTAAAGCTAAGAAATAGTACCGCACCATGTTATTAAAGAGAGTCAAAACAAAAGTAAGCCTCTTTACAAAACGCCCCTAAAAAAGTTCAAAATAGGCATTCTAAGTTACTTTAATCCCAAATTAACGATAATCTAGACGGGATGGACCATTTTCGAAAACAGATTCGTGTTCAACACACCAAAATCATCTAGAATCACGACCAACCTTTCAATATATTGGAAATTGTTGCATAGTGTAATTCTCAAAAACTTTGTTACACACTCTGATAGATATAATTTGGAACTTAGACACAATATTTTTGCTATCCATATATTGGATAAGAAAATCCACCATTTTATAAATAAAGAATAAGGTGCGTGAGTTTTACTTGGAGCTGGTTCGACAAATTGTTGCAAAACACGAATTTGATTCAGTTTCAAATATAATTCTTTGCAAGGAGCTGAGTACAAGTATATAAGTCATTTTGATAAGATCAAGTTGTTATTTTAGTATTTTGACATAGAGACCAATACTTATTCAGACTTCTCAAGAATTATGTTTTCTTGTTGGCTCTTTTTTAATGGCAATGGCTCTTTTTTAAATCTTTTTTGGTGTAATTTTATATTTTCAAGTGGCAACCGTGATTATAATATTATAGTCGGGGGCAAATGAACTGGTACAGAGTATGTTATAGTCGGGCTTGACAGACTTTGTCACTTGTTTTTATCATTGCAGAGGGTATATTAATATTGTCCAAATGTTTGTATACCCTCTTTGTATACATACAAAGAACTCTTGGCCCTGCTAACATTATCACTGGACAGATTCTCCAGTCACTAGCAGCACCCAATGTAACAATGCGATTTAATTACAACAATTGGTAAACAAAGCCTTCAAAAACCCTTAGCATAATCGAGCTGGAATTTTACACCATTGGAATTCCCAAGTGTTTATTCGCCAATACAAGTTGTATAATAGCGACGTTGCCAGGGTGTTAAAGCGTAAAAAGCCACAAATCCGCTAATGAGAGAATTGTCCTGATTCTGGAAATAGAGCTCTACCTCGAGCCGGTTAAAACAAACTTAAACTAACTTTATTTTATATAGCTTAAGTATTAACAATTCTCGTTAAGTTATTAGGACGTGCGACTGTCTGCGAGCTCCGATGCGAGCAAGCGGTGGAACAAACGTCAACACGTTGCTGATGCATGATACCGATTATCAGTGTGGCCAGAGCCGCCACATGGTCACAGTAGAGGCGCAATCTATTTGTCAGTTTGGGAAATTACTCAACTAACATTGTTTGAAGCGAAAATGAATCTAATGTATGAACATCATTTATAACCTTTACTCATATAGTGTTTACGAGCTGCAAGGCTCCGTTTCATTAGCTTTCCACTATTTATACTCTGTACCAAATATACACAAAGTATATGCACCTAGAACAGTAATTAAAACAGTAAATAAAGTAAAAAATTAATTCTCTATGTTAATTTTAATACATATGGGCATTTCTATTCTGTCGAACGTGACCGTCGAACACATTAAGAATTAAAAAAAGTCAAAATAAAACTAATTTTCAATTCGTTTTTTACTTTATAATGTAGCTCTTAGCAAGCTCTTTATTTAGTGCTAAAGTGTACATCAAGTGAAATTCGGTTTCCAAAATAATGGCAAAGTAGGAAGCGATTCGAACATGACAAAAATAGAAGTTGTTTTCGGGTGCAGCTATATAAAGACAAAGTTTAGCGAAACCTGACACAATAACTAAGCCCAAATAGTTATAATATCTTATGAATGAATAGTTATTTGAAATATATTTAATTTGATTTGGAAATCTGCTGTCCTTTTTTTATCTATAGGCACTTTTATCAAAAAAATTATGCAATATGAATGCTCAAATTAGAAAAATTGCTCTAGCGCTGCGGTAAAACCGAATATTTCCAAATGGGTTATGAATAAATGTGAGATTTGCTTACATTTGTACAATTTGACAGCTTCTCCATAGAAATTTGATATAACATAGTTTTTTTTAATCACTTTTATATTTTTGGCCTGGTCCACCATTTTTGGAAATGCCCATATGTATATACCATTGTTAGTATAAGGGGTAGTATGAGTAAATATAAAATTGGCTTTACAGCCCCAAAGGGCCAAGCCAAGCTTCTCTCAATCTCTTGGCGTGTGTGCTTATAGTTTTTCGCACAAGAGAAAGGGACCTACAGTTTAACGCCGAAACCGATCGGCAAAGTTTGAGAAGCTTTTTCATGGCTAGTTACTTCACAGCTGGCGCCAATAGCTGGTGAAGGTGACCGGGTGTGTAAAAGCCATTTGCTTAAGATAGAAAAAACTTTTTATTAGATGGTTCAAGATCAAGTTTATTTCAGATTTAGAAAATTGTTGGGGCACTTGACTACAGCGCGCTTACTTGTATTTAAATTCTTTTCTGTTCGCTAACTTTCTCTCAGTGTACATCTAACTATCTAAAGGTGCAACCACAGAGATATCAACCATATATTCAGATACCAGATTCCAACAAAACAATAAACCAATGTGCAAAACATTTTACTAAATGTGTAAATCGAGAACAGAGAGTCGCTGAACCGAGAGATATTGTAAACGTGGCGTAGCATATGAGAAGCACGATCAAGGACGCCCACAAATGTATGTACATATAAGTAAGTCTGTATGCGTGTGTGTGTTTTTGGAGGCGCGTTCGTTAGAAACGGGCCCACTTTTTGTGTGTGTATTGTTTTTCTGTATCTTAACGTCGCCACATGAGGCGTATGCGCAATATGCGAGTCATTCCCGGGCTCTGCCTCTGCTGATGTGTTGTTCTTATTGTTGTTTACAATCATTTTGTTTTTGATTGTCTCTACCTTGATAACCCAACGCGTCATTCTAAATTTATTTTTGTAAATATTATTGTAAGCGAGAAGAACTGCAAAAAAATAAGCGGAAATTTATCATTTTGTTGTTTTGCGGCTGTAAGTCCCTTATGTCAGCCAGGTCTGATAATATAGTCGTGCACACTGCTACTCGACTGATGACGTTGCGGATGGACCTTTACTGAACTTGTATTCTTGTGAAATCGAATTCGCCGCACGCGTATTATTTGCGGGGACCTCCGCCTAATGACGTACAAAAAAGCGAAGTCGCAGCAATGCGAGTCGTGCGATGCGATCGCATTTGCTAGTCGCCAATGGAAATGTGGAATGGCATTAACATCGACTCGTATGTATTTGTGTTTTGATTGCTATTCAACTATGTCGAGGTGATTGCTGCTGGTGGATGCAAATCAGACTTCCAAGAGGCTAAAGGGTTTTGACGACGCAAGGCAATAGTTATATAACACTCATTCCAGGAACAGACGACGTAGCTATGTAGGCAATTGCATATGGGAGATGAGTTACTATTTTGAGAAGACCTGAAAACTATATAATAAATAATTTTAAAAAATTAGGATTGCATTCAAAATGTTCAAAAATTAAAAATAAACTTTATCTGCCTGCAAGTATAAAAAGTATTTGTCCCATACATGTCAAATCTCTATCTCTTACCATCTCTGAGATCTCTTCGTTCATACGGACGGACAGACGGACATGGCTATATCGACTTGGCTGTTGATGCTGATCAAGAATATATGTATATAGGGTCGTAAATGCTTTCTTCTGACTGTTACATACATTTGCACAAACTTAATATACTGTATTTACCTTTAATACAGAGTATAAAAAACTGATTACCCACACTTTACTTTGATCAAAAAATGTTCTTATTCTCATGATTTCTTTAGCGCCATTTCTTCATTTGTTTTCATTTCCACAGATCTGTTAAGTTTTGACAGTATTAGTCGCTGTCAGTTGCACTTAGCACTGCAGCAACATCTTTGGAAATTAGCACTCATATTTTATAAGAATCAAAAATGACTTCTGTCTGCATGTGATCTTGAGTGTAGTGTTCTACTTTATTATTTTTTTCCATTCCCACTTATCATTTAGGCTGTATTTGATACCTCGATTCTGATCAAAAATTTTTGCCATTCCTCAAGTTTGGACTCGTCGACTAAACTATATAATGACTCAGAAACAACGGTCCTTCTTGTTAAAGAACCAAAAACAGAAAGTTCCCCACCAACTGATATATCATTCCCATTTAATGCAAAGTTTTCCATTCCATTCACCAACTTGAGTTAAAGAATTTAATTGATTACTTTCTGCCGAGTTTTGCTTATCTGCCAATTTCACGCTATTTTGCCATTGACGTCATCCGAAAAGATGAACATGCGAGGCACTCTGCACACACCCCCCAAATTCATATCGGACAAATGTGCGCACTCGTTGAGATAGAGATTCTTTGCCCACGTGTGTTTGTCCATTCTTTTAGCAACTCTGGCCAAATGCTAGGACCGAGCGTAAAAATATATCACCAGATATATTATACATATGTACATTTCCGGACTTAGGTAAAACGCAACCAAAACGAAATGAAATTTATTGTGCAAATAGCTTACGCTACCTGTCATAAGAGGCAGATAAAGCTGGCGAAGGTACAGCTGCGGGATGACAAACAACTTTCGACTGACAGGCCATTTGATCACAAATTGGGCACTTTTATCAGAAGCAGGAGAAGCCACAGGAACCGACAAATATTATCATTCGAAAAAACAACAAAAAAAAGACAGGCGAATTGATAACATTCGAGGTTGCAACTCATTCGAAGCGGACTTTAGGCAAGCGGCGTTTTATGCGCGTTTCAAGCGCGTTTTCCCTTCTATTTTGCATTGCGAATTTTTCAGACACTAATGGAACTTTTACGGGGCATTAGCATAACTTAGCAGTCTATTGGCGACTGTTTGATTTATTTTCTTTTTGCGTGTTTTCTTTTTTATTAGAGGGGTAAAGATTCTTGGAAATTGATGAGACACCACAGATTTAGTTTGATAAGTGCTGTCTAACAGATTTGTGTATCCTGTCTCCAAATAGAATCGCTTCGGTTGGGTCGGTTTGGGTCTCCCCTAAACCCAATTAAACTCCCTCGTCCAATCAAAATCCAATCAGTTGTTTAAGAATTTTATGTATTACTATTTGCACCGTTTGGTAATGACATCAAATAATTGTAATGTAGTCGTAAAAAAATACTCACACTAAAAAAAATGATATTTATTGATTATCCATGGGATTATTTGGGATCCATTTGGACTGGGAGGATGGTCTTAGATTTTGATCCAATGGAGCTGAAAATCATCGAAAGGATATGAAAAATGGCTATTATACACACACAAAACAAACGTTGGTAAATGCAACATTTTTCATTGGTAAATTCACCAATTTCCGTCATTGATTTTCGCCCGAAATTTTTTCATTTAAAATCAAAATGTCTGCTCTTTTCATTTTGGTTTATAAAGGAAAAAATAAAGAGAAAAATATTATTATTATTTATATGATACCGAAAAAAACGATTGTTTACTTAGATTTTTTATTAAGTGAAAAACGGCTGCGCAAAGCATTAAATTGGTTACTTGTATTGAATAAGATGTACTTGTATTAAAAACATTCATCAATATTTGCTTGCTAGTAATTCTCAAGAGCGAATTCAACTATCGGCCAAGATAAAAAGCGCAATTGAATTTTGCCGAACAAAAATCAAAATGTTAGCGGTTTGAAATCACGGGAAGCACAGTTGAGATTAAATGACATTTATCTTGGTTGTTGTTTAAATTGGTAAAATCAACAAGAAAAATTATAAAATCAAAAAATTTTATCCAAAAACGAAAAGTGTCGGACTTACAATTTTTTTTTTTTGTGTGTAATATCAAAAAAAGATATCCATTCCAAATGGATCTTAATTGACCTTGTTTTCTGCGCTTCTGAAACACTTTTAAAAAATATTACACTGAACTATACACAATGGATCTCAATAGCTAAATTCGACTAAGCACGGAGTTTCCAAAGTTTGTTTAAATTAAATACTGATTCATGGAAAAATAAGTGAGAAAACCGGTCAATCCCGACTATAACATACTCTGTGCCAGTTCATTTGCCCCCGACTGTAAATGTATATAACTAATACTAAACTGTGGGAGATATGACCTTTTTTCCAAATTGCGGGGGCAGGAGGGGGCGTGGCAAAAATTGAAAATAAACTTGATCTGCCTGCAAGTATGAGAAATATATGTCCCATACATGTCAAACCTCTATCTCTTACCATTTCTGAGATCTGTGCGTTCATACAGACGGACAGACAGACGGACGGACGGACAGACGGACGACTCGGAAACGATTCCTTCTCCCTGTTACATACTTTTGCACACACTTAATATACTTTATGTACCTTCGGTACAGAGTATAATGAACAAAACAATCTTCGAATTTTAAAAACAAAATGGTCTAAATTTAATCTCGGTCGTACCTTAATTTCGAATGACATTTTTTCTGAGTGCACTACTCCACCATCTATCTGTCTCCTCTATATATAAAACAGTTTGTCCTGACTGACTGATTTACTGATTCACTGATTGGCAATCAACGCAGAGCGCAAACGGTAAGAGATAGAAGGCTGCTATTTGAACAGGATTTTCCACTAGTTGTGAAAGTGAGTACTAAGACGGGGTTTTGGAAAATTCCGACCGGAAAAGTCGGAAAAGCGTCGGAAATGTTTGTATGGAAAAATTTTTTTTTATCAGATTGTCTTGAAATTTGGTTTGTAAGCATAGTACGCGAAAATATTCGACACGTGTTTTCCCGATTTTGGAAAATCCGCCCACGAGGAAAATGGCCGGAAAATTCTGCATGCAAAAAACTATTTTTCATCCGATTGACTGGAAACTGGGTTTGTAAGGATAGAATACGAAATAATTTGAAATGTGATTTTACAATGTCGGAAAATCCGCCCCAGAAGTGAAAATTCCCGGAAAATTCTGTAGGCAAAAAGTATTTTTCATCCGATTGGCTTGAAACTCGGTTTGTAATAGAATAGGAAATAATTTGAAATGGGGCGATAACGATAACGATAGCGATAGCGATAGCGATAGCGATAGCGATAGCGATAGCGATAGCGATAGCGATAGCGATAGCGATAGCGATAGCGATAGCGACAGCGATAGCGATAGCGATAGCGATAGCGATAGCGATAGCGATAGCGATAGCGATAGCGATAGCGATAGCGATAGCGATAGCGATAGCGATAGCGATAGCGATAGCGATAGCGATAGCGATAGCGATAGCGATAGCGATAGCGATAGCGATAGCGATAGCGATAGCGATAGCGATAGCGATAGCGATAGCGATAGCGATAGCGATAGCGATAGCGATATGCTTACAAAATGACTGGCAACGAAAAATGCAAATTAAACATAGTTGATCAACTTAAATTTGAAATCGAACAATCGAGTGGCTAACTACTTAGTAATGCGACTATACTTTCAAAATGAACTTTTCTGTCACCTTTAGTGCCCATAGAAAATTGTATGGGGGGGAAAGTTGTGGTGAGGACATCACGGGTTTCTTCCATAGGATCAAGAAACCGAACCCTTACTTGTCACTTCAAAAATAATTCATTGAAGATAAGTTCAAAATGATTGTGGTATTCCTGAAAGCGTTTTAGATTTGTGGAACGACCCCGATTTTATTTTGATTTGCTTTCGCTTATAGACAATTGGCGCAAGGTTTAAATTAAGGCGCGAAAGCAAAAACTGCCGAAAAACATTGTAAGTTCTATCTTTCTAAGCTTCTTTAATAATTGTTTTGGGCAGAATATGTAGTTTTAAAATGTTGCAAACTTTAATAAGGTGAATTTAATTTATTATTAATTTGTTTATGGTCACGGGACGTGACTTAAGCAATTTGGCAGATCTACAGAGGAAGATGGTCTTCGCCGGGTGTGGCGTACCAGTAGTTCTTGTTGTTGTAGCGGCTGGTTCGACAAGTATTTACGTTAGTATGAAAAGAAAGAAGAGAGAGAATTAAAGTAGATGCTTAAAGGGTACCCATATCCAAATCAAGGAAGGTGGCTGCCTCGATGGGATTGGTCCAGAGTGTGATGGGAGGGAGAGTGGTGGGGTTTAGAGCACAGTTGAAAAGGTGCTTGGTCTCATGCGGCCCTTGGCCACATTTTGGGCATGTGTCAGCAACCTCGGGACTAACGTGGGCTAGATAGCTGTTGAGTTGCCTGCTCTTCCCCGAGCGTAGTTGTGCGAGCGTGGTTCTGGTTGATCTGTGCAATTTTATCTCACTCGGATCAATAGGCGGAGGTCTGCCACCAAGTACCACGTTGTCGTGCAAGGCCATGATGGTGTTTTCGACCATGTTGGTATGGGCCAAGTTCCTTGCTTCGATGCACTCAATGTGGGTCATGGGCTCAGGAACGAGAAAGCGCTCGATGGAGGGATATGCCGTTCTCAGGTCATATCTGACTGGCCTGTCTCTTCTACACATTGCTGCACTAGTGCTGTCATGATTGGGGTGTGCTGGATTTTGATAGTTGATGAGGAACTGCTGAGTCAGGAGCTCGTTATGTTACCTTACAGGGAGGATTTCGGTTTCCTGGTGCAGATGGTCAGGGTGTGTCATCATATGACAGCCTGTGGCCACACGGAGGGCGGCATTCTGCACCGTCTGTAGGTTCCTCCACTGGGTGTCGCTGATGGAGGGTGACCAAATAGGGGCAGCATAGCTAATGTGCGATCTGCCGATCGACTTGTAGGTGATCGCGATCGTCTCTTTCTCCTTGCCCCAACTGCTCCCGGCTATTGCTTAGAGCACCTTATTTCTGCTTCTGGCATTTCTGGCCACGGTCTCTGCGTGTTTGGCGAATACGTAGAGAGAGTCAAACGTGACCCCAAGAATCTTAGGGTTGTTTAGGGTAGGAATGCTCTGTCTGTTGATTCGTATGTCAAGCATTTGTTTGACCTCCTTAGTCCATGTGGTAAGCAGCGTAGCAGATGATTTGGTGGCAGAAAGTGAAAGGTTTCTGTTGGAGAAAAAGTCTGCTAGAACCGGCAGGTAGCTGTTCAATCGGCTCTCAAGGGTTTTAACGTCTTTCCCCGATGTTATGATGGTGCAGTCGTCAGCATACGACACCATTTTAACATCAGGGGGTGGAGAGGGAAGGTTGGAGATGTAAAGATTGAAGAGCAGGGGAGAGAGGACTCCACCTTGTGGTACTCCCTGCTTCAGCTTCCTGTTTCCTGACGATGCTCCTCTGAACTCCACGTGGGACTGTCTGCCTGAGAGGTAGTTTAGCAACCATCTCTTGGTGTTGTTTGGGAGGGAGCTGTGGAGCAGATCTTGGAGCAAGATCGTGTGGTTGACCATATCGAATGCCTTAGAGAGGTCGAGAGCGACGATTATCGACCTTTCATGCGGCCGCTTGCTGCTAAGGCCTGCCGTGATGGTGGTCGCAAGTTCGCAGAGTGCTGTGGTAGTGCTGTGGCCCTCCCTGAAGCCATGTTGGTGTTTGGCCGAGGGTAGGTGTTCTTTGAGGACTGGTAGAAGGAGTGATTCGAGGACCTTTATTACTGGTGACAGTAAGGTTATGGGCCTGTAGGACGCTCCTTGGTCTGCTGGCTTACCAGGTTTGAGTATGGGTATGATTTTTCCCGTCTTCCATATGTCCGGTATAACCAGTGTCTGCACGCATAAGTTGAAAGTCTGCGTGAGGTATACCAATCCTTTTGGGCCCAGGTGCTTTAGCATGATGGTGGCCAAGCCATCTGGTCCTATTGCCTTTGAAGATTTGGAGTTCTTAATTGCCAGACTCACCTCAGCGGTGTCGAAGGGAATGTGTTCTTCTTCCTTCTTGGGTTTGTGCAGCTGTCTGTGCATTTTGCGTTTCCCTTTATCGGATGTAGCTGGGTGTTCCACGAATTGACGATTGAACTCGGTCGCACATTTTGTGGAACTGGATAGGTTTTTGTCCCGAAGGATACCATTATCTGGTCACTTCTGCGAGGAGCTGTAAGTTGTTTAATGGTGCTCCATAAACGTTTGAAACCCTTATCCATTTTTATTTATTTATTTATTTATTTAAGTTTGACAAAGTTCTGTCAACATTGCAGGGGTCGCTTAAAAAATGACAGTAAATTATTTCTTACATCTAACACAGAAGAGTGAGCAGAGAAAAGATGGTAATACATATTATAGTTAAGACACAAATTTCGGAAAGGTTCATAGTTAGCATAATTTGTTAGGCAAGGTTGTAGATAGATCGGAGAGAAATTTCTGGTAAGACGCAAAGGAACAGCAAGATTTATTTGGCTTAACAGAGCGCACGAGTCAATATCACTTGATAAGAGTTTGTGAATGAAAAGCACACAATGGCACGTACGGCGGTTCTTAAGAGATGGAAGATCGATTAAGAGTAGTCGATGCTCGTAAGATGGAAGATGGATGGTGGGATCCCAGTTGAGGCCACGGAGGGCAAAAATTAAAAACTGTTTTTGAACCGATTCAAGTTGGTCCTGATATTTTTGGTAATGCGGTGAGCAAACACACGACCCATATTCAAGTATTGGTCGGACTAGAGAGACGTATAAATGTTTAGTGAGATACGGATCTTTAAATTCCTTGGACCATCTTTTGATAAGCCCAAGAACACCCATAGCTTTATTAGAGATGATAGAGACATGTCTATTAAAGCTTAACTTGGGGACAAAGCGGACGCCTAAATCATCAACCTCGTAAATGCGTTCAAGAGGATTGTCATCAATCGAAAAGTCGTATAAATACGGCTGTGTTCGATGGAAAGTCATACATTGACACTTTTCAGCGTTAAGTGGGAGGGAATTTCCTCCAGCTGTAGTAGCCACTTGTCCTTCCGATATTTGGAAACGAGTTTGGTTATCTCTTCTCCCATGCGAGCAATCTCAGGGTTTGCCGGGTATTCTCTGCGGAGATTGTCTCGCGTGTCCGCCAGTTTAGCAGCGTCTGGTGGAAAGCCTGGTCGCAGCTTACAGATGCGTCCTGCGGTGATGCACATCTTTTCACCTTCATTAACGCTGGTAGGGGGTGGGAGATTCTCAAACTCGCTTTCCGTGCAAGATTCGAACATATCCCAATTAGTCTTGCCAAAGTTAATAAAGGTGCGTGTTTCAGAGGTGATGAAATTTGCATCTTTGGTAACCTTGGTTGTAATGGGGATATGGTCCGAATTTAGTGCAATATCGGCATGCCACGTTGTGTTGGTGAGGAGGGCGGGACTGACTATCTTGATGTCAGGGGAGCTGCGACATGTGGCTGTGATGCGGGTGGCATGGTCTTCGTTGATGGTGCAGAAGTCCGAACTGTCAATCTGTTCTTCAAACAGTTCTCCACGGGAGTCACACCCAAGTTCAGAGAACCAGGAGTTGCTGTGGGCATTAAAATCGCCCATAACTATCCTGAATTCGCCTTCTAGCAGGTGACGGATGCTGGGCCGATATCCCGTGGAGCAAGCCGAGACAAGCGGTATGTAGACATTAAGGATGTCTATTTGATCTTCGCCAGAAGTAACCGCGATGCCTTGCACTTTAAGGTGATCATCTGTAGTGTTTATACACTCAGAGAAAAAATAGAAAATTTCGCTCTTGAATCAAGAGCATTAGTTCTCAAAAGTACGGTAAAAGTGAAAACTCTTGGATCAAGAATTTTCACTCTTACCGTACTTTTGAGAACGAATGCTCTTGATTCAAGAGCGAAATTCTCTATTTTGTCTTTGAGTGTTGAAAGATTGAAACACACACAGGCGACGGGCAGCCTAACGAGCTCAGCTAACTTCCTTAAGCTAGAAGACGCGACGAAATCACACTTATAAATAAACGCTTTCATACGCATCGCACAACAACAAACTGCGCATGCGCTCTCACTCTCTGCGCTCTCATTCTCTTAACGACCAACTGCACATGCGCCCTCACTCTCTGCGAGAGCGACTCCAACGCTACTCTCTCAACGTTAAGTTGCCCTCACCCCCCTTGCCTATAAAAAACAAAATTGAGAACGTTTAGAACGAATTTATCTCGATTCCAAGAGCGAAATTCTTGAAAATTCAAGAGCGATTAATTTTTTTTTTCAAGAGCGTTCGTACTCAAATTATTCGTTCTAGATTTTTCTTAGTGTATGCAGTGGACGATAGCTCACAGAGTTATGTATAACAAAGGCAAGGCCTCCGCCTTTATTACGTTCTCTGTCAGCACGCAGAAGAGTGTAGTTGGCAGAGGTAACCAAAGGGCTCCTGCTAGTTAATTTGGTTTCCTGCAGAGCCGCTATGGATATCCCTTTCCGTACCATGTAGTCGGTCACCTCAACTACCTTTCTTGAGAGGCCATTGCAGTTCCATTGCATAATGATGAAATCCTTGGAGGTGTTGTGCAGGTTTCTTGGGGTCTGGCTTACCACTTGGGGTGTAGGTTGTGGACCTGTGTGACTTGTTGTAGGTATAGGAACAGTGTGGGGAAGAATATAGGGTGCCAAAGTGTTGAGGTTATTGGTGGTTTGTGTGGTTGTGAGTGATGGTGATGATGTGATTGGTGTTATGGTGTGTAGTGTTTGTTGTGGGCTGGTGCATTTGGGGCAGTTGAATTGTGCTGAATGCTCAGTCGGGCTGTTAAGGCCCGAGCATCTAAGGTGGCACCACTTGATGCATGCATAGCACAATACAGAGCATACCCCCCTTGTGATTCTTCTGTCACATACAGAACACAGGTACACTGTGGGCCCTGGGTTACTCTCAACATCACCGGCGCAAAGAAGGAGGAGGCTGAACAAGCAGGCCGGTGTTGCTTGCTCAGTAAGTGAAAAAATAATAGGATAGTGGGAAGAGAAAGAGGGGAGTTTGTACATACTTGTGTCCCCGCATGCCGGGGGTCGCAATCCTTGGGCAGTGTGGTGTGCACTGCGTCGACTCCGGGGCGAAGACCCGATTGCTGTGAGAGTCGCGTACCAGTAGTTTGTGTGGCTGCTGGTGCTGGCGGTTGTGGGCTCGATACCGCCTCGGACCATCTAATTAAAAAAGTTTTTTCTTTCTTTAGAAAAAAGCTTTTACACACCCGGTCACCTTCACCAGCTACTGGCGCCAGTTGTGAAGTAACTAGCCATGAAAAAGCAAAAATTCTCTAACTATTGCCGTTCGGATTCGGCGTTAAACTGTAGGTCCCTTTCTCTTGTGCGAAAAATTATAAGCACACACGCCAAGAGATTGAGAGGAGCTTGACCCAGGCCCTCCTGGAGGTGCTGTTTGAGCCAATTTTACATTTACAGATTGTACAAATTGTGAAAAAATTTGTGACTTCCAACTTTATAGGAGAACTGTGCCCTGAACCCTGAATATCTTTGACAGAGTTAAGCACAAACTCCAAAAACTTGAGCACTTATGACTCCGTCCACTTTAGGCAGCAGGTCATTTTTTTTTTTCAAAATTCTCGTATGCTGTCTCAAATGCAATATTCGTTAAATTACTAATATATAAAATGCGAGATAACTTACAACGTTCTTCATTTTTAAATAACAAAAATTTAAGCAAATACAAAGCGCGCGCCGCAATTTTCTTCTGAGAGAGCGGTCACACTAAAACAAAATCATGATTTCGCGAAATCAATTAGTATGACCTTATTTTCCTTACATTTTCTGGGCACACTGGACGTTTTGTATGGAGCAGCTGTGAACAGCTGTTCGACGAAATCTAAATCAAATCAAAAGCAAATCACTTTCAGGAATACCACTGATATAAGGTAAATTGATATAAGATATAGTCATCCGACTTTGACCAAATTTTTAAAATTGATTAAATGCATTAAATATTAATAATGGACGAGTTTAGGGAAGATAACATTGAAAACAAAACTGTTTTTCTCACAAAGATCTATTTTCCGATGCTTGCTATGTTAGTTTTAAGATATAGTCATCCGATCCGGTCGGTTCCGACTTACTAGCAGCGTGCAGTAAAAATAAGACTCTGTGCAAAATAGCAGCTCGACAGCATTAATACTGAGAGACCAGTTCGCATAAAAACAGACGGACAGACAGACGGAAAGCCAGGCGAACTGACAAAGCTCAATCTACTCAGCTCGTCGCCCTAATCAAAATTGCATACAGTTTATGGGGTCGGAAATGAATATTCTATGCGTGGCAAACTTCTGGGAAAAATTATAATACCCTTTGCAAGGGTATAATAAAGGAAGCTTTAATACAGGTTCAAACAAATTTGGTGGGCGGAACGGCAGGCTAGCGCAGCGCAATTCAATTTTTACACCCGTTACTCGTAGAGTAATAAGAGTTTACTGAAGTCGTGCAAATGTATGAAACAGGGAGAAGGAATCATTTCCGACCCTATAAAGTATTTATATTCTTGATCAGCATCAACAGCCGAGTCGATATAGCCATGTCCATCTGTCTGTCTGTCCGTCTGTCTGTCCTTCTGTATGAACGCATAGATCTCAGAGATGGTAAGAGATATAGGTTTGACATGTATGGGACATATATTTCTCATACTTGCAGGCAGATCCAGCTTAATTTCAATTTTTGTTACGCCCCTCCCGTCAGCGCAATTTGGAAAAAACGTGTATCTTCCACAGTTTCGTAGATAGATGTTTCTTACCCTCTACAGCACGGGTGAACAGAATGAGCTTACGAGCGCGTGAAAGCCAATACAAATGCACAAATGGCAACTCAAGCAAGAACAACCACAAGAAATAGAAAGAAAAACCCGATTTTTGTTTGGGTGTGTGAGTGTGTGTGTGGTCATTGCTGTCTCAAGCACACGCCTGCGAGCGCTGACTACGCAAAGGCAACATTGTTGTTGCTTTTTAATTTGCCAGAGACATAGGAGAGAGAGAAGAGAGTCACATATGATGTTGTTTTTGCAGGTCTGCAGGCGCCAACAAAAAAACCTTAGTTCGGAAAGAAAGAGAGGAGAACACGCATATGAAATTGTTTTTGCTGTTTACAATCTTATGGCCGCGTAAGGCATAAACAAATGCGTGGTTTGCGGAATAGGCTTGGGCACCCCTGCTCTATAGATATCTAGTGATCAATATTATTTATCGAATTGCTGAAGGAATGATAAAGATCGGATGAGCGATACTCAAGTTATAAGCAACAAGTAAGAGCGCTGTACTCGAGTTTCCCGACTACAAAATACCCTGTTCAATTGAGACAATTGTTCAATAACTTTTGTGTTTTTGCTCGTATCTTATTTTCCTTTTGAGAGTAGTAAGATGTAAGGCCTAGGATAGTATATATTAAGCCACCAGGTTCTAACTTTAAAATTGTGGCTGCGACAGTTTTTTGCGGTTTAAGGGGGGAGGGGGGATATTTTCAAAATCTGAAACAAACTTGATCTGGGTACAGTATACACCTATGTGCATGCCAAAATTTGTGTCTCTATCTCTTATAGTCTCTGAGATCGACGCGTTCATACAGACAGACAGACAGACAGACGGACATGGCTATATCGACTCGGCTGTTGATGCTGATCAAGAATATATATACTTTATAGGGTCGGAGAAGCTTCCTTCTGCCTGTTACATACATTTGCACAACTTCATGATCCCCTTTTCCCATTTTTAATGGGAACAGGGTATAAAAAACGGCCAGTTAAAACCCCCCACCCATAACCACAGCATTCCTTTCAACAAAGGCAATCTTAGTGTGAGAGAGAGATAGAGAGAAACTTAGAGATGAGCGTATAACAGTGTATAACGCGTATAACTCGTGAGCAAATGCGAGCGGCGGCATTAAGGGTACAGACTCTGTACTACAGAGTATGTTTTAGTCGGGCTTGACCGACTTTCGTTTTTGTTTTATTTTTGTAAATTTCACTAATCAATCTTTTATCTTTATGCGACTCGGCTTTTGATGCTGCCCCCTGGCTACACCCTTGTTTCTTACTACAATGTCTGACCGATCGCTCTTACAAAATGCAATGACATGGTCGGGGCAGGCCAATTAAACAAATTCAATACTATAAGAATATTCGAGTTTCTACTTTTAAAGTATTTCCAATTGAGTAAAATGTAAAATTCGCTCAAACAGCTAGGAGGGCCAGGGCCAAGCTTCTCTCAATCTCTTGGCGTGTGTGTTTATAATTTTTCGCACAAGAGAAAGGGACCTACAGTTTAACGCCGAGTCCAAACGGCAATAGTTAGAGAATTTTTGCTTTTTCATGGCTAGTTACTTCACAGCTGGCGCCAGTAGCTGGTGAAGGGGACCGGGTGTGTAAAAGCTTTTTTCAACAGCTTGGTACAGAGATACCCCCGAAATAGCCGCGAAATCAAAAACTCCATATAAAAAAAAAATGATTTCGCACGGATTTCGCAGGTTGCTGTTTCGTGAGTTGGTCTGGAGTTCAGGCGCGAAATAGTCATATCGATATCACAGCGCTGCCAACCGACATCAACGTGTCACGCGATAGTCACCCGAAAGTCACACGAGGAGTAATTATTTAGAAGGTGTGAAATATATGTAAAACATATTTTTCGTTGTTGCGAAACACAAGTGTGTGACGGTGTGTCAGGCGCTGTGTTTAAAAATTAGTAATAAATGGGCAACTTTTCATTGGAGAAGAAGGTGGCCCTAATTTATGTAATAAAACAGAAAAATGTGCTGTGGCAGCATTATGATAGCGGCTTGACAAAAATTATCTGGGAAAGTAAAGGTGCTGCCCTTGAAAAGGATGGATGTAATTCACATTTGTTTGTTTTTTATAGGAGACCATCGAAACGCGGCTTGGGCTTCATTAAAGGACAGCTTACGCTGCCGGCGCCAAGAGTGGAAGCGATGGCGATTTGCCTATTAAAAACGAAAAAGCCAAGCTAACTTCGTCTGTGCCGACAGATAAACATCTGATTTCGACCAAATTTCGCGAATCTTTTTGAAAACATATCAAATTAACAATCGCCGAGTTTAAGAAAGATAAAATTGAAAACAAAAAAGTTTTTCTCACTAAGACCCATTTTTCGACCGATGGTTCCTATGGCAGCTATAAGATATAGTCATCCGATCCGGTCCGTTCCGACATATTAGCAGCGTGCAGTAAAAAGAAGACGCTGTGCAAAATTTCAGCTCGATAGCTTTCAAACCGAAAGACTAGTTTGCGTAGAAACAGACAGACAGACGGACAGACGGACGGACGGACAGACGGACGGACAAAGCTCAATCGACTCAGCTCGTCGCCCTGATCAAGAATATATATAGTTTATGGGGTCGGAAATGAATATTTCTATGCGTTGCAAACTTCTGGGCAAAATTATAATTTCCTTTGCAAGGGTATAATAAAGGTTACGATGGTCTTAAAAACTATTTAATTATTTGCTAAAAAGCATTAACCAAGCTCTGTCGAACCCTAGGTGCCTTCACTACTGCTTTTTACAAATCACAGAAAGCTATTGTATCAACTATTGCATCATTGGAGGCTGTTAATTAATTTAAATGTTCCCGCCAAGTTGAATTTGTAAACAAAACAACTAGAGATGAGCACCTTTTTTTCGCACTTGCTATCGGCGAAATAATGTGCAGAGATTTCGCACACATTTCGCAAGTATCTCCGTACCAAGCTTAAAGAAAGAAAAAACTTTTTCTATTAGATGGTCCGAGCACCAGCAGCCACACATACAACTGGTACGTCGCACCCGGCGACAATTTCCAATTGAGTGGTATATTTATTTCTCACAGCAGTGCATGCAATATGGTCATTTATGGCTGACTTGGATTCTATTTCACAGTGGGCCGTTAAGCGCGGAGAAAAAGAGCGCCAAGTTAAACTTGGTGTTAAATATGGTGTGGCAGTAGAAATGATGCCGATTAAGCGAGGAATGAGTGTTGAGAACACCTAAGTATTTGTGTTTTATTTAACGATTTTTTACTTAACGGCCATCATTTTCGGTTCCAGTTAAGGCCGTTAAGCGAGGTATGGGTATATTTGAAGCCTGTTTTAAAAGTGAAGGGCAAGTTTAATAAATTATTTCAAATTGGCAACTTAAAATTGGCTTGGGGTAATTAATAAAGCGAACGTGGCACATGTAGTTCTGTCGAATATTAATCGCAGTTACAAAGAAAGCTGTTTTGTTTTTAAGATAGAGTACACAAATTTTAAACAGTTGTCAATCTTTTGCACCCAATTGACATGATTAGAATATAAATACTTCTAGAGTAATGCTGACGCCGTCTGTGCCGAAGTTTGTTTCACTTGATATAGGTAGCACTTTTCAAAATAATAAAAAATTTGTTGAAAATTTAATTTGCTTTGTCAGCTTTGTGGTGTAGAAAATCGATCCCAGTGGTTTTGACATATCATCAGCGTGCAGTAAAAAAATCCTCTGTGCAAACTTTCAGCTTGATAGCTTTAAAACTGAAAGTCTAGATTGAGTATAAACAGAAAATCGTTCCATTTAGAAGACCTGATCATAAATATATATAGTACTAGCTGAAGCCGAGGTGACTTCGTCCGCGTCCAAGTTTTAAAAAAATTGTAATAAAATTGTTTTCTTAGGAAAAAATACAATTTTTCGATAAACGCAACAGCTCATTGAACACTATGTTTGTATTAAAGCTATTTGGTAAAAACAAATTCTTTTTTAATATGACTGGCTTCATTTTAATTTTAAGAAAGTTTCGAATTTACAGCTCATAAAATAAATCAATATGGGAAAAGTGTCAGGAGAGGATAAAGTTAAGCGTGGAAGTGCAGTGTCCTGAACACATAGTAAATTCCACCCCGTCCCGTCCTAGGGGACACAACCAAATTTTCAAGTCTTGCGGGAATTTCAGAATTACAAATTATTCCCTTCCTGTTATGTGGATGCTGAACATATTCATTTCCCTCACGACATTTTATTTCATAGTGCGCACCTACATAACTGCACTAAATCTTAGATCTCTAGGATAAGCGGTCTGAGCTGTGAGTTGATAATCAGTCGGTGTAAGAAATTTTTATCGACTGACGCGCCTAAATATTTATAACAAAACGAAATTGAAGAAGGAGAAAAATTAACAGTGTTGCTAAAATAGCGTTTTTGTTCAAATCTAGCTTTTGTGGGGAAAAGAAACAATCATCGGGCAGCGGGAATTCCGGCCTTTTTTAAAAATACATTAATTTTTTTTTCCTTCTTAAAAAAGAAAAGCTAAATTTGATTCTTAATTCTTTCTGTTTTTATATATGGCACTACTGCCTCTTCCTCCGGAGTTCTATGTTTTCACCATAAAAACAACCTAGAATTTTTAAAGATCAAAATAAATGTAAAATGTGTAGTTAAAAATTTCACCGCTGATAACTTTTCTTCCTATTCGTAGTTGGAATTTTTCGCCGATATAGTTTATCGATAGGTTTTTTCGATACTTCATAAAATTAAACTTTTAAGGCCCAATTTCTCAATGTCCGGTTAGTCAAACTTACCGGCAGGTTGGCCGAATTCGCGTGTCTCATGCTGTCTTTGGCGAGAACCGAGCGGCAAAGTTAACCGCTGCCTCATGATGGGGTCAAATTTTAACCTGCCGGCAAGTTTCGATAGAATTATCGATATTTTTATCGATCGACAAACAGCTGTGCCCAAAATTTGTATTGTTTACTTTGTCAATTGCCAAAACAAAATGTTTATAAATAAACAAATTTGGAAAATAATGGAAATGGAAGATTCAGGCGGTAAGACAAGAAGACACAGGCGCGGAAATATGGAACTTTCTGTTCAGCAGAATAGCAGCCGCCGCATTCATGGCATATGTTTTGAGCGCCACGCCGGCATAAAGCAAAGCAGGTAAACTTACTGCCCGCCGTCTGCAAAATCGAAGGACCCACCTGGTCAATGGCACCACCAATTGCCTCATGCGATGTGGTATACCGATAGTGATCTAACCGCTGATCCGTGTGCACCGCCAGCACCAGGAACGGTATTACCACAATGGCCAACATGGTGGTAACAAACTCAGCATGTCAAATAATTCTTGCTAGGATTAGAGCAAATATCTTCGCTAAGTAACAGGTAAAACCTTAACTTCAGTTGTGATTCAATTTATTATTATGATTTGGATTGTTAACAGGAATCGTGGATTGTTGTCAGAGAGCAAACTTACGGTTGCGCTGCGCTCTTATGCAAGTGGCTTCTTCCTTATCATTGCGGGCGACTTCTGTTGAGTCAGACTTCATTCGGCAAACCGTGCTATCCGTGCCATCACAAACAGGCACTGACTGATTGATTTGTGCTAAAATTTAAGAAGCCAATTAAATATTTTTAAAGCTTACATATCATAAATAAAAACGTACCATAATTTTCAACCACATTTTCCAATCCTGTGGCTGAGCTTAGGATCATGCCACGAATTTTTTGGAAATAGACAAGACTCCAGCGGGGCTGGGAAAGCCGCCGCAGTTCCAGAAGTCTCCAGCTTCTTAATTGCGAATTATTTTCGCGATCGTTTTTTTAAATTCTCGTACTTATCCCGTAAGTCTTTCCAAGGGCGATGAACTCCGGCATCGCGGCATACTGATCGCCAAGCCCAGGCCTTCTGCTTCCAGGTCTCCGCATCCAAAAATGGATTTGTTTGACTCTAAAAATCTACAAGCGAATGTTCCTCACCCGCAGAAAAGTTCTTCGCTCTTGGTCTTTTCGGTGTTTCACAGTGATTCATCATTGCATGCAATTTTATTTAACTATTTTGAAAAATAACAACCAGCGACAACAATAGCATTAAAAAATGCCAAAACAAACAGCTGTTTCGTCTACAGTGTCAGGTCACACTTTTGCAGCGATAGCAATTAATCGCTATCGGGTGAACCTGCCGGTAAGTCTCGCTGAGAAAACCAAAACACTTAACCTCTGGTAATTCCGGCCGGCAAATTTGACCGGCCGGTACCTAACCGCAACTTTTGAGAAATTGGGCCTAAATCATATTTTATTAAACTGCTAATTTATCCATATAATCTTGTGAAATGTATACTTCATTTAAGTGGGTTTTCTAGTCTAGAGGGTCAAATTTAGGTCATTTTTAAAAATTCAATAAAAACAAGAAAGAAAGTCGGTCAAGCCCGACTATAACATACTCTGTACCCTTAACGTCTCAGCTCGCATTTGCTCACGAGTTATACGCCCTCATCTCTAAGTTTCACTCTCCCTCTCTCTCTCTCTCTCACTAAGATTGACGTTCAATAGAATGCTGCGGTGGTGGGTGGGGTGGTGCTGGGTGTTTATTGGCCGTTTTTTGCTCATAACTTGAGTATCGTTCATCCGATCTTTATCATTCCTTCAGCAAATCGATGAATAATTTTATTTACAAGGTATCTCTAAAAGGTACGAATGATCTATCTTCAAAACTGTAGGAGATATGACGTTTTTTCCAAATTGCGGGGGCGGGAGGGGGCGTGGCAAAAATTGAAAATAAACTTGATCTGCCTGCAAGTATAAGAAATATATGTCCCATACATGTCAAACCTCTATCTCTTACCATCTCTGAGATCTCTTCGTTCATACGGACGGACGGACGGACGGACGGACGGACGGACGGACATGGCTATATCGACTCGGCTGTTGATGCTGATCAAGAATATATATACTTTATAGGGTCGGAAACGATTCCTTCTCCCTGTTACATACTTTTGCACAAACTTAATATACTCTATGTACCTTCGGTACAGAGTATAAAAAGACTAAAAATATTTGTACCATTCATTTTTTGGTTTATTAATATTTCAATAACACACAAAAAATTTCGCCAATCTTTTTGAAAACATATGAAATTAACAATCGCAGAGTTTAAGAACGATGAAATTGAAAACCAAAAATGTATTCTCACTAAGATTCAGTTTCCGACCGATCGGTCCTATGGCAGCCTTAAGATATAGTGATCCGATGTCGATCAACTTTTTAAATTATTTTAAAAGCGTTTAATATTAAGAGTCAACGAACTTAAGAACGATTTACTTGAAAACAAAAAAGTTTTTTTCACTAAGAACCATTTTCCGACCGATCGGTCCTATGGCAGCTTTAAGATATAGTCATCCGATTTGGACCAAAGTGTCAAATCTGTTTGAAAGCATATAATATTAACTAGCATCGTTATCGTCATCGTCATAGTCATAGTCATAGTCATCGTCATCGTCATCGTCATCGTCATCGTCATCGTCATCGTCATCGTCATCGTCATCGTCATCGTCATCGTCATCGTCATCGTCATCGTCATCGTCATCGTCATCGTCATCGTCATCGTCATCGTCATCGTCATCGTCATCGTCATCGTCATCGTCATCGTCATCGTCATCGTCATCGTCATCGTCATCGTCATCGTCATCGTCATCGTCATCGTCATCGTCATCGTCATCGTCATCGTCATCGTCATCGTCATCGTCATCGTCATCGTCATCGTCATCGTCATCGTCATCGTCATCGTCATCGTCATCGTCATCGTCATCGTCATCGTCATCGTCATCGTCATCGTCATCGTCATCGTCATCGTCATCGTCATCGTCATCGTCATCGTCATCGTCATCGTCATCGTCATCGTCATCGTCATCGTCATCGTCATCGTCATCGTCATCGTCATCGTCATCGTCATCGTCATCGTCATCGTCATCGTCATCGTCATCGTCATCGTCATCGTCATCGTCATCGTCATCGTCATCGTCATCGTCATCGTCATCGTCATCGTCATCGTCATCGTCATCGTCATCGTCATCGTCATCGTCATCGTCATCGTCATCGTCATCGTCATCGTCATCGTCATCGTCATCGTCATCGTCATCGTCATCGTCATCGTCATCGTCATCGTCATCGTCATCGTCATCGTCATCGTCATCGTCATCGTCATCGTCATCGTCATCGTCATCGTCATCGTCATCGTCATCGTCATCGTCATCGTCATCGTCATCGTCATCGTCATCGTCATCGTCATCGTCATCGTCATCGTCATCGTCATCGTCATCGTCATCGTCATCGTCATCGTCATCGTCATCGTCATCGTCCGAGCCGAGTCGATATAGCCATGTCCGTCTGTCCGCCGTTGAGATATCGATCTCAAATTTAAAACTTAAGTTTATATTCGCAACATCTATAAGCCCTCCAATTTTCATCAAGATCGGATGATAAATAGCCGAGTTAAGAAATGTTGCATACTTTTCGGCTGTCTCACCTCAGGCACACAGGATGGCTATTAAACATTTCTATGCATGAGTAACGGGTATATCGAAGTCGGTTAGAGCCGACTTTAACTTACGCTCTCGTTGTGTAAGCGTTCAAAAACAGCATTTGCAAGGGTATAAAAACTTCGGCACAGATGAAATTAGCTTGGCCTTCTCGTTATTACTTAAAACCAATCAAATCTTTCATAATATTAATGCAATTCGATAAGTTAAGCATTCAAGTTTTGTTCCTCATTATTATATTTGACTTAAATCTCATTATTAGCAAAACATAGACCAAATGTTGCCACAAAATTCGCAACATTTGAAAACAACCAAAGAAGTTTTTAGGAACACCGACAATTGCTTATGGGTTGTTAGAGGTTTGTAGAATACGGCCGAATATACATTCTTGATTAGTATCAACAACCGAGTCGACATAAATTGGACATGTACTTCTTATAATTGCAGGCAGGTCAAGTTTATTTTCAATTTTTGGCACGCCCCCAGCAGACCCCGCAATTTGGAGATATCGTCATATATTCCTCAGTTTTGTACACTGAGAGAAAAAACCAAGCCGGTCGTGCTTGATATCAATCAGTTTTGATTTTAAAAGTACGGTAAGACGAAATATTCTTCAATCCAAGCCGAAAATACTGATATCAAGCATGAATTTTTGAGATTGAAGTTCATTATTTTAAACTAAGTTGGCTTCATATCAAGCAGAGATTTTTATACCCGTTACTCGTAGAGTAACAGGGTATACTAAAGTCGTGCAAATGTGTGTAACAGGCAGAAGGAATCATTTCCGACCATATAAAGTATATATATTCTTGATCAGCATCAACAGCTGAGTCGATATAGCCATGTCCGTCTGTCCGTCCGTCCGTCTGTCTGTATGAACACCTAGATCTCAGAGACTAGAAGAGCTAGAGCAACCAATTTTGAAATGTAGACTCCTATTGTCTGCACGCAGATCAAGTTTGTTTCAAATTTTTGCCAAGCCCACCCACGCCTCCACAATAGAAAATGTTGAATAACTCCCACAATTTTTGAGATATCGATCTCAAATTCAAAACGTAGATTTATATTCGCAACATCTATAAGCCCTGAAATTTTCATCAAGATCGGATAATTCATAGCCGAGTTAAAAAAATGTTGCATACTTTTCGGCTGACCCACCTCAGGCTTACAGGAAGGCTATTAAACATTTGTTTCCATGAGTAACGGGTATATCGAAGTCGGTTTGAGCCGACTTTAACTTACGCTCTCGTTTTGGTTGTAAGCATAAAAAAGTATCGATTTCACGAAAAGATAAGTCCAAAAAGATCTTTGCGTGAAATCGATACTTTTTTAGAATATCCTGATATAGGGAGAGGGGGGAGAGACGACAGACCAACAGCACACCACCATCACCACCTCCTACTTTTTTTTCCAAGCTGTAATTAATTTTAAGATACCATTAAAAAATTTTTTTTTACTTACTTTACTGGGACTTGAACTCGGGACCTCCGAAGACTTGACACACACGGACGACGTTCCTTTTGCCCACTCGACTATCAGCCATAAGCAAGACGTGGCGTCAAAACCATACTTAAGAATGTACGCAGTTGGCATTTTGCTGCTCTGTGAGCAACAAGGGCCGTGAACGAATGGACAAGACATTCGCTTAGAAAACATGGAGGCCGTTGATGAAGTCCCAGTAGGAGCATAGTTTTCATTTTATTTATTGTTTTTGTTAAGGTTTTATTATTTAAGGTGTTTTTAACATTGTCCATATTTTATATAATCCTTAAGTCAATTTTTTCGTCAATAACGCACGAAAGTTCGAAGTCGAGATCAATTGTCTTCTCGAATTCAAGCAGTTTTCGTCTTAAAATATCAAGAAAAAAATCTAAATTGAAGCTAGATTTCTTTGGGTGTAGATAGGTGGTTTGCACTTCTAGACCAGCGGTGGGCGCGAAGTTTGAGTTTGAGAGCAGTCCAACAACAACAGAAAAACAACCGTTATCGGCGAGTCAATCAAACTGTTTTTGTAATGGGTTATGCGTCTAAACCCATTTATCGATCGTAAAGATCTGATGATCGATAGTCAAGCCATGAACTACCGCAGTGCTGCTACTGCAGCAGCGAAATGCATACGAAGCATAAACTTTCACACGTATAAAGTATATTACAGTTTTAATTTATCTTTTACTCCCACTGGCTATAAGTATCCCCACCTCATCAATTTACAACATACATATTTTAGCAAATTTTTATGGAATACATTTGTCGGCTTATATTATCTTTTTATACCCTTGTAGAGGGTATATTAAAATTGTCCAGATGTTTGTAACGCATAAAAGGAAGCATCTCCGACCACAAAAAGTATATATATTCTTGACCAGCATGACGAGCTGAGTTGATATAGCCATTTCCGTCTGTCCGTCCGTCTGTCCGTCCGTCTGTCCGTCCGTCTGTCCGTCCGTCTGCCCGTCCGTCTGTTTCTATTCTATCTCCTACGTCAGTTTTAAAGCTATCTTGACCAAACTTTGCACGAAGTCTTTTGGTACAAATACGCTGCACATTTGTCGGAACCGGCCAGATCGGATGACCATAGCATGTAGCTGCCATAGGAACCATCGGTCGAAAATGTTGTTTTAGTGAGAATAATTTTTTTGTCTTCAACGCAAACGTCCCCGAACCTTGTACTTACAAGTTTTCTATGCTTTCACATAATTCCACCAAGTTTGATAGGACAACTATATGGTACAGCAGCCATAGAAATTAGGTGTAGAAAATGTATATAGGAGGCCTTGTCAAAAATGTGTACATTTGGCCGAAAGTACATATTTGTGTCAGTGGAATCAGGCTACTAGTTTATAAAAATCATACAAACTACAAGGGTATATAAACTTCGGTCGATCCGAAGTTAGCTTCCCTCTATTTTTAATAATACATATAGCTCGTGGGTGGGTGGGATTCGGTGATTTATTTGCTTACGCGTGATGCTTGTTTTCTTTTTCCTCCGTTCATTTTTCTGTTTCTATATCGAATTCCTCTTCAAGGTCTTGTTCACTGTCGAGGTTTGGCATTCAAAAATAGCTCACATTCAAAAAAAGAAGGACCAACAACAAAAACAACACAAAAATCCAAAACTTTTGTTGTTTAACAGCTCTGTATCTCTAATTGATTCTATTCACTTGGTCCACGTCCCCCACCAAGTCGAAGTTGATCTGCTATCTGTTTGCTTTTCTTCGAAGAAATTTGCGGCATTTTCAAGGTTAATGGCAACTACGCTGAACACACTCACATATGCATCATATATGTACTTATCCATTCTTTCGACGCAGAGAATGATAAGGTCTGGTTGAGCAACAGGTACCAATACTAAAGGGGAACGCATGTGTGCGTGAAAATGGATTTTTATGGGCCTCTTTAGCATTTTATGGGCTTTTAATAACCTTTTTATTTTACGGCTACTCGCGTTTTAGTCGCGTGCAGTAGCCTGATATTATGTTTAAGGGGGCTGGGAAATTTTTGGAAGAGCTGCCTAGCACGATCGACGTACATATGTACGACACGTGTGGCTCTCAACTTTCAAAGCTCCAACGGTATGCATAATATATATATATGCATGTGTGTAAGTGTTTTTGCGTTTTGTTTTCTTACTTAGCTGTTACTTTTTAGTTTTTTATCTTTCATGGATAGGGTAAGAGTAGGGTATACTAGAGTTAAGGATCTATAAAAAATTCCAATTCAGTAGTCGGAATAGCTATTATACGATCTTATACAGCGGTGTCACAGAAATCTCTAGAGATTTCATCTTCGGTTGGTTTGCAAATCGCTCGAAAAATTCGTCGGTGTCACAGAACTTCAAGAGATTTAATATTCATATTTGAAAATCTAGTTAGAACAGAAGCTGTTCCAATTGAACTATCATCTCTAAAAACAGGGCTGCATCTCACGCAAACAAATTTCCCTTTTTTTAGTTGAGGGGTAATTTGATGTTCAAGTGATATTTATTGATTGTGTTATATGTTTTGTGATGAATTTTTAAATGATAATTCAATTTTATATATATTCATTTCATATTCTCAAAAAATAAAATGACCTTAGTGAGCTGGCTTTTACATAGATGGCGACCAAGCTGTAGATGGCGCCACTTGAGGTGGCTGCTTTTGACATATACGAAAGACTTTGGTTGGTTTTGCGATTAATTTTTAAATCGCAAATTGCAATGTTTAAACTAATCAAATAATTTATTCATTTGATGCAACATATCCTGAAAAATAATGTTGTTTACATTTCCAAAACTAATTTTACTTGTCAAAATTGTTTGGGTGATGAATTTTGCTAAATCTCCTGACAAAACACGAGAGATTTGAAACCAACCGAAAGAGTTTTCTGTGACATCGAGAATTGGTTTTGGGTTGGAATTTGGTTGGAAGAGATTTCTGTGACACCGCTGATAATGTTTCTAAAAAAACGAGAGCGTTAGTTAAAGTCGGCCCTGCCCAACCGATCCCAAATACATGACAAAAAGTGATATTCTTAAGACTCTGCTATTTATAAACAGAACTTTATGAAATTTTAAGAGATTATTGTCCTAGTAGTCGCCATTGTTTTGGTACACGTATTGAACACACTCGTTCTCGAAAACCATTAAACGCATCCACTCTAACTTGACGGTTATTTGACAAGTGACATTTATGCTATATTACTGCATCAAAAATTTTTGGCGTCACTTGTTTGCAATCATGGAAATGGGGGTCGCTCGAAAATCGTGTTGTCTTAATTGGACTGCATAAATGCGGCTACGAAAAAGGTGAAATCTTTCGGAGGTTGCGCCCACTGAAAATCACCCGATACTTTGTGTATCGTACCGTGAAGTTAGTTAAGGATACTGATGGAATAAAAGACCGCGCGAAGTCCGGCCGTCCGCGCACTGTGCGAACGCCACAAGCCATTAAATCCGTTCAAAATCGAATTCGACGAAATCCACTGCGCGAGCAGAAAATCATGTCTCGTGAGATGAATATCAGCAAGGACAGCATGTCGCGCATCATAAAATGTGACGATATCTTAAAAATTGTGGGAGTTATTCAACGTTTTTATACCCGTTACTGGTGGAGTAAAAAGGGTCTACTAACCTCAGCCTCAGCCACCTCAGGCATACGGGAAGGCTATTAAACATTTCTTTCCATGAGTAACGGGTATATCGAAGTCAGTTATAGCCGACTTTAACTTACGCTCTCGTTTTTTATTGCGGGAGTGGGCGTGGGCTAAATTTGAAACAAACTTGATCTGCGTGCAGTCAATAGGAGTCTACATTTCAAATTTGGTTGCTATAGTCTCTAAGATCTAGGTGTTTATACAGACGGCTATATCGACTCGGCTAAACCGCGGATGCAAGCCGCACGGAAGTTTGGAATGGTTCTTATTAGTGGTTCGTCCACGTTCTAGGATGGTGTTTGAAATCAGGGACACTATTAGCATAAAAATTTTCAAATTACAATTTAAAGAGATTTGAGATTTCTCAAAAATTCATGAATACTGTTAAGGCGTTTAACACCCGATTTTAGAGGTGTTTTCAGCGATACAAAGAAATGCATTAAAATGGTTTTATCGCATGCAGAATCATAAAACATTATATTGCTTAAAACAATAGTAGCATTTACTTTAACATTATTCTAGTATTTGTAGGTACACAATTAACGTTGTTCGTAAACAACGTGCAGCAATAAGAAGGCTTCACTAATTCTAAAGACCGATGTACTACTGTACCGACTACTGCGCAAAAGCCATGAGTTCAATTCCCGCTTTTGGCAGATCTAATTCAGATTTGTATAACTTTCAAGCAGCTGGCGTCAGCTCGAAAGTAGCCAAGAACGAGTGCGTAAGTGAAAGTCGGCTCTAACCGACTTCGATATACCCGCTACTCATGGAAAGCAATGTTTAATAGCCTTCCTGTGTTCTTGAGGGGGGGACAGCGAAAAGTATACAAGACTCGGCTATATCGACTCGGCTGTTGATGCTGATCAAGAATATATATACTTTATATGGTCGGAGATGATTCCTTCTGCCTGTTACATACATTTGCACGACTTTAGTAGACCCTTTTATTCTACGAGTAGCGGGTTTAAAAAGCTGATCAATATGTTCCTCTTGGACTCAGCGCTAAACTGAACGTCAAGCCAATGGAGTGAGAGAAGCTTGGCTGTTGAAGCTTGATCTGCACCAGAGTTCCCCAAGAAGAGAACGCGAAAGTGTGACTGTCTCCCTCTCTCTAACACACAGCGAAGCATGCCTTCTGCAAGCATTCTGTGTGAATTGCCGAGTGTGTTCGGTCTCCAGGGGCTGGGGAACTCTGATCTGCACACATAAATCAGGGTTCCCCAAAAAGAGAGGACAGACAGTTTTTCGGCAATATACTTTCGCGGAAGGGATTGCTGACTTTCAGATATTTAGTAAGGAATGACTTCTGCAAGTTTTCAGCTGTTATGCATGTGATTTACCGAATGTGTTCGGCCCCCAGGGGCTATAGCTGGGGAGCTCTATCATAAATTGATTTCGAATATTTAAGACCTGATATGATTGCTCTGTATGTATAAACGAGTGATCAAACAATCGTATCCAAAGATTTTTATTTAGTGGCACTGCCGTTTTTGCTTAACACACCAATACACCCAGACCGAGTATGTATATACGTACATACATATGCACAAATACAACACGCGTGGCCCTAAAAAACAATTCGACGAAAAATCTGCCTAGTTGGCAAAGTCAATCAGTAGAGCCATACATACTTGCCACTCATATGAGCGTATGTATGTATGTATGCATGCACACATAAGACACACAAGTGTCCAATTTAAATGCGACATATAGAAAGACAATATACACCCATCTGATATATATGTACATATGCATGTACGTATGTACCTGTTGAGTTGTGTAAAATTATTCGCGCTCTTTGCCCACAGCTGAACGACTCTTTGGCTCTTTATAATATCGCGCGTGTGTCGCGCTCTTCGAACTCCGTTGCCCCCAGATGCTCCCCTGTTTTCAAAAGCGCCTATGCTTTTATCACGACTGCGAGAACAAAGCAAACAGACGAGCCCTGAAAATTGACCAATCCGCAAGCGAGCTGGGTGAGAGAAATTATCTCATGACTTGTGGAGCAGGTGACGCAGTGCGTCAGGCAGTCAAGCAGGAACAAAAACAAGATTTGAATTACTTATGATATTGTGTACAGCATTCACATAAAAGTACAAATGGTAAGTATGTACGTAACTACGTGTAATAGCGTTTTTGAATAAAAACGAGCAGGCAAAGCTAACTTCGTATGTGCCGAAGTTCTTATACCCTTGCAAATGCTGTTTTTGAAATGTCAGAGTTTAAGAACGCTTACATAAAAATCAAAAATTTTTCTAACTAAAATCCATTTTCCAACAGATAAAAATCTGATTTCATACATATCAAATTAACAATCGCCGAGCTTAAAAACGATAAAATTGAAATCAAAAATGTTTTCCTCACTAAGACTAATTTTCCGACCGATCGGTCCTATGGCAGCCTTAAGATAAAGTCATCCGATTTTGACCAAATTTTGCGAACCTATTTGAAAACATATAAAACAAGTGAGAAAGTCGGTCAAGCCCGACTATAACATACTCTGTAGCAGTTCATTTGCTCCCGACTATAATCTTATAATACATCCAAGCAGGGCTTAATCCCGAAAGAAATTTCGGTTCCGGTACGTACCGAAATGAATGTTTACGAATGATACGGTACCCGGATTTTTTTTTCGGTATACCGGTACTTACCGGTATAAGTATTACTTATTTTTAGCATTGAAAAAATTAAATTCTGACATAAATCTAAATCATTTTATTCCTGTGTAATAAAACGACTCAAAATTCAACACAAAGTGAATGGTTTCACATTGAAAGAAAATTATATCATATTTCGTATTTTTTACGTATTTAACATGTAAGAACGTATGATATATTATATAATAATAAGTTTTCGAATTTAACTTCGAATTTTTAATGTCTACTAACTATATAGCATTCTTGTAATTGCATTCAATGTGGTTGAGTCCGCAACTTCATATCAGATTCATTATAAATTTTACGCCAGAAAAGGTTCCACGCTAATCTGCGTAGCTGGAACAGAAAGCACGACTTTTGAAATCTCATACAATTCTGTGAACTTTGTGGAGGATTCTGACCACCAGTTAAACCTCTACCGCATACAGCGCCATATATGGCTTTTCATTTTTAATGATTTTTTTTTTAGTTAAGACGGTGCTTAAGCGAAGTCGATTGTTATCGGTCATTCACTTCGCACTATTTTCTATTCGAATGCCATTTGAAGAATTTTTATACTCTGTACCGAAGGTACATACATAGAGTATATTAAGTTTGTGCAAAAGTATGTAACAGCCAGAAGGAATCATCTCCGACCCTATAAAGAATATATATTCTTGATCAGCATCAACAGCCGAGTCGATATAGCCATATCCGTCTGTCCGTTTGTACGAACTCACAGATCTCAGAGATGGTAAGAGATAGAGGTTTGACATGTATGGGGCATATATTTCTTATACTTGCAGGCAGATCAAGTTTATTTTCAATTTTTGCCACGCCCCCTCCCGCCTCCGCAATTTGGAAAAAACGTCATATCTCCTACAGCTTTGATGATAGATGGTTCGTACCTTCTAGAGATATCTAGTTGTCAAAATTATTTATCGATTTGCCAAGGGAATGATAAAGATCGGATGAACGATACACAAGTTATGAGCAAAAAATGTTAACCGGAGTTTTGTTCAAGCGTCTCACGTGGGTAAACGAAAGTGAATTTTGCTGAATATCGAAGTAAATTTACTCCACAAAAACCATTTGTTTTGTTGAAGAATAATTTTTTTCCAAAGAAATTTAAAGTTTTCTTTCATAAAAACATATTATTTGACTGTGAGGTAGCCATTATATATGGGCCATAGCCATATATGGACATTTCCACAGAAATGTCAACCGCTGCCAAAAATGTAAAAGTGGTTCAAAATACTATGTTTTATCTAATTTTCATGGGGAAACAGTCAAATTGCATTAATAAAAGCCAATCTTACAATAAAAGTGCCTTTAGATTTCTTTTACTTTTGCTATCTAAAATCTTTCTGAGGGTACAAATGGTCAAAAAAGAATGCACAAGAAACCATGAGAAACAATGTGATCGCAATAAACTTTAAGTTTTTCTTCGCATTATAATGGAAACCACATAAAAAGTATGATGGAACAAAATGTCGCATGCGACATGTCGAGTGCGAAAGTGATTAAAATTAAATAAAAATTAAACTATTTAATATTTTCGAATCAAATAAAAAACATTTTTAAGATACATTAATGCATAATATTTTAAAATTAGTCGCATTAAAATATTCCTTCAGGATCCGCTGAAATCACTGTTTGAACTGTTCGCCTTGAAAGTGACTTCTGTATTTGTCGCATGCGAATGCATCGGTTTTTTGGAATTATCTTGAAAACGAACAATTGCCCAAAATCAGCTTTAGCACCAATTATAGTGCTAATCAAGAGCTATAAGTTTCGTCCCTTGTCAAAATAAAATAATGTTTTGGCGTATACTTTTCTTCACTTTGAATGCGTACGAATGTCGCATTCGACATTTGAGAAATGCCCATATATATATATATGGCTATGAGGCATATATGGCTCTTCATGCAAGAATTCAGTGTATGATATGATTTAATTTTCTAGAAATGAATGTACAATCATCTTACGGTAATTTACAATACGTCAAAGAAATCGATGATCCGCTTCAAAGTGATGACGATTACACATACGATACCAATGAAGAAGTTGTTATAAATCAAAAGCTCGAACCCGAAGATTTGTTTATACCGGAGACCGATGAGAGTTCGGATGACCACTGTGACAGGCCCCACATTTCGAAAGCAAAGCCGACAAAAAAGGCAGAAGCACCGATTTGGAAAGTAAGTCACTTGTCCGTCCAAGTTTTATTGATGAACTGAAGACGCCAGCAGACTTCAAGCTTATGATAGCTGAGCCCCTCTGCAAGGCAGAAAAAGTAAAAAAACGAGGACGTCCTACTACCACTCCGACTTCATCTCCGACTACAAGCAGAGAAGGTACTCCTACTAGCAGTATAAGAATGAAGCACCAAGATTTTCCACTGAATTCTGTTCGAGCTGACAGTATTGGACATTTTCCCAAATGGATGAAGAATGGACAGCTTTGTCAAAACGATTGTTTATTCCGTTCCTACCCTTTTTATGAGAAATGTAATGTATTTTTGTGCTACAATGACAAAAGAATCTGTTTCACAAGTTTTCACACAGAGTAAGCTATATGCATAGAGAGCCATAAATGGCATACCATTTTTATACCCTTGTAGAGGGTATATTAAAATTGTCCGGATGTTTGTACCGCATAGAAGGAAGCATCTCCGACCACATAAAGTATATATATTCTTGATCAGCATGACGAGCTGAGTTGATATAGCCATGTCCGTCTGTCCGTCCGTCTGTCCGTCCGTCTGTTTCTATGCTATCTCCTCAGTCAGTTTTAAAGCTATCGTAACCAAACTTTGCACGAAGTTTTTTGGTACAAATACGCTGCACATTTGTCGGAACCGGCCGGATCGGATGACTATAGCATATAGCTGCCATAGGAACGATCGGTCGAAAAACTAGTTTTAGTGAGAAAAACTTTTTTGTTTTCAATGCAAACGGACAGACGAACAGACAGACAGACAGACGGACATGGCTATATCGACTAGGCTGTTGATGCTGATCAAGAATATATATACTTTATAGGGTCGTAGATGATTCCTTCTGGCTGTTACATACTTATGCACAATCTTAATATTCTCTATGTACCTTCAGTACAGAGTATAAAAACCACATAAAAAGTAGGATGGAACAAGGATGCGACATATCGCGTGCGACAGTGATTTAAATAAAATAAAAAATAAACAACTCTATATTTTTGAATCAAATAAAAAACATTTTTAAGATACATCAATGCATAATATTTGAAAATTAGTCGCATTAAAATATTCCTTTAGGTTCCGCTGAAATCAGTGTTTGAACTGTCCGCCTTGAAAGTTACTTCTGTTTTTGTCGCATGCGAATGCATTGGTTTTTTGTTATTATCTTGAAAACGAATTATTGTCCAAAATCCACATTAGTACCAATTATAGTGCTAGTCAAAAGCTGTAAGTTTCGCCTTTTGTCAAAATAATTGGCATATGCTTTTTTTCACTTTGATGTGCACGAATGTCGCATTCGACATTATAGAAATTTTTTACACAATCTTAATATACTCTGTGTACCTTTGGTACAGAGTATAACGAGAGATTAAGTTAAAGTCGGTCCTGTCATTGACTTCGATATACCCGTTACTCAGAGGAAGAAATGTTTAATAGTTGTAATAGTAGTTCATAATTTTTTGCTCTGCTATTTTTTATCCGATCTTGATGAAAATTTGTAGGATTATAGATATTGCGAATATAAATGTAAGCTTTAAATTTGAGATCGATATCTGGAAAAAATATGGGAGTTATTAAACATTTTTTATTGAGGAGGCTGGAGTGGGCGTGGCAAAAATTTGAAACAAACTTGATCTTCGTGTAGACAATGGAAGTCTAGATATCAAATTCGGTTGCTCTAGCTCTTCTAGTCTCTGGGATCTAGGTGTTCGTACAGACGGACGGACAGGCGGTCAGACTGATAGGGCTATATCGACTCGGCTGTTGATGCTGATCAAGAATATATATAATATATATTTATACGGTCGGAAATGTTTCCTTCTGCTTGTTACATACATTTGCACGACTTTAGTATAACCTTAGTACTCTACGAGTAAGGGGTATAAAAACAGTGCTAGACTGTGTGACGCGATGGAACTCAACCTACAAAATGTACAAAGGTATACTAGCTCTTAAAGATTTTTGCATTCGGAGTTCTTTAAAAGAGCCTAAAAACATCTGAATGGAACGTAGTTCAAAATATATGTAATTTGCTTCAGCCATTTATAAATCTTCTTTAAAGCTGCAGGATTCATAATTGTGGTTTTTATTTTGCTTGTTTTAATGCCGAGCAATTGTTGTAAAATCTTTAGCAAAATATTGTTTATTACTATCTGAATGCCTCGATAAACGTTCTTCTATTATGAGCTCAGTACCAAAATTGGCTGCAGTGTTCTTAGACCCGAGATTTTAAACTTTGTTAACATCTGGCCAAAAAAAAGTTGCAAGGCAGCAAATTACAGACATGCTGAGCTCCAAAAAGAAATTCTTAATGAGAGTTTTCAAAATCCAACTTTAAATGACTGAACGTCTGATTGCGAAGAAGAGAAGTTTATGAAAGCAATAGAAAGCAATAAACAAATATCAAATATAAAATCTGTAAATGATGTTATGGATTCCTTTGAAAATGTTACAAGAGAACATACATCGACAAATGTTTTACAATTTTGGAAAGGTCAAAAGAACGAGGACTTAAAAAGTATTACCTTAACTATACTTACTGTCCAGCAACTCAGGTATCAGTTGAACGAGCCTTTTTAACAATTAATTTGGATCTTTCTGATCAAAGAACTAGTATTAATGAACAGCTCCCAGAAGATATAATGCTTATTAACTTAAAATAAGCCGTTCTCAAAAGCTGTAAATGTTCGCTAATGAATTTGATAATTAAAATTACATTATCGAAACAAAGAATATTATTGTAAAATATAAATATTAATAAGCCGAGACTATTCTATTATGTTCAACCGAACCGAGGTTCGAACCAAAACCTTGAGTCCTGGGGTTCCAGGAAACGGTCCGAACCCTCGGACCGAACCTTCTGCAAAATTTTAGAGGTTTGCAGCATTGGTTTTTTATGAGACCGTTTATATTCAAGTTCGAACTGACTGCAAGTTGATATTAACATTTGAACCCACACATCAAATTTCAGTTCATAGCTACATAATTTCTGAGAAATTTTTAATATCTAACACTAGCATTGTAAATCATCAGACCAATTTTCCATATCACAGCTCTCTGAGATGTGAACTTGAACAACTCTTGAACTTGTTCAACCGCCTAACTTCTCAGCCTAACTTCTCAGTACCATCAAGTTTTCAGTTCATAGCTGATCACACTAATCCATTAAGATATCCAACTCCCTATTAAAACAGGAAAAAATGATTTGTCTAAAATTCACGTTCATATCTTAAATAGCTTCTGAGATATGGCTCTGAACCACTTTTTAACCTGTTAAAAGCATGTTCTATACCGACGCTGAACCAGTAAAATACCCAACTCCATAATATCAGCCTTCAGTCTAAATTACAAGTTTAAAACTTAAATAACTTCTGAGATATGACCCTGAACCACTTCTCAACCTGTTCAAAACTGGTTCGATACCGACCCTGAATCAGAAAAATATATATTACCAGCCTAAGTTTCAAGCTCATAGCTTTAGTAACTTCTGAGATATGGTTCTGAACTACATTTCAACCGGTTCGAAACCCGTTCGATACCGTCCTAAAACAGTAAAATAATCCACTTTATATTATCAACCAACTGTCTAAATTTTAAATTCATAGGTAAAATAGATTTAGAGATATGGCTCTGAAACACTTTTTAACCGGTTCGATACCGGTCCTGATCCACTTAAATATCCAACTCTATATTACCAACCTACTGACGAGATTTATAGTTCATTGCTTAATTAACTTCTGAGATATTGCTCTGAACCACTTTTAAACCGTCTTTAACCGCTTTCGAACCGGTTTACAGACTTGAGATATAGCCTATGACTCTCTCCTGATCGGCATGAACTAACTATAAAAATTTCAGGTAAATCGGTTCAGAGGCTTAGACGCCTATAAGGAACAAACATACAAACATACTTTCACTTTAATATATATGTATAGATATGTGGTCGGGTGTGGCTCAGCGATTAGCCATCTAATAAAAAGATTTTTCCTTTTTTTAGAAATTAGCTTTAACACATTCGGTCACCTTCACCAGCTATTGGCGCCGGCTGTGATGTAACTAGCCATGAAAAAGCAAAATTCTTAAACTTTGCCGTTCGGATTCTGCTTTAAACAGTAGGTCCCTTTCTCTTGTGCGAAAAATTATAAGCACACACGCCAAGAGATTGAGAGAGAAGCTTGGCCTGGCACCTTGGTATTTTCAAATTCGAGTACCTTTTCCCTTACCCAGGTCTTAATTATACCCTTGCATTATGGTATGGTATTATAATTTTGCCCAGAAGTTTGCAACGCATAGAAATATTCATTTCCGACCCCATAAACTTTATATATATTCTTGATCAGGGCTACGAGCTGAGTCGATTGAGCTTTGTCCGTCCGTCCGTCTGTCTGTCTGCCGCATCTCATATAAGCCGCATCTCATACAACCTATTTTTTTTAGGATCCAATGTCAGCTCCCAATAACAATCGTTTTTGGTTTTACATGCGTCATCTATAATATCTATAATTCTTTGCTCTCAGTCAACACCCATTTATTAAAGCGAATAGCTAAATTTCAATACATATATTCCTCGTAAAGGCAGCGAGAAGCAAAAATTGGGATCCAATGTCAGCTCCCAAGAACAATCGTTTTTTGTTTCACATGCGTCATCTATAATATCTATAAGTCTTTGATTATAGCCAAGATGTCCGCTCTGCCATGTTTAAAAGAAAAGTTTCACGGACCTGTTTGTGGCTTTCGCTGGACGTCCGGTAAACATTCCCAGTGCAAAAACTATACGATCTATGCTAGAGAAGAGGAAGATGGACTATTAGCCGTGCTCCCATTTTCACTTTCGCTAAAATTTTGGGATTTTTAGACTAATTTTGTACTGATTACAGGAAAGTGAAAATGGGACAAATACTCAAAATACTCAATTTTTTTGCAACTGCCGATGTCTGAAGTTGCAAAACGCAATATATTTACAACGCAACCCTGTAGTTTTTTTGTGCCTGGTACTGGCGAAAACAAAGCATCCGGTTACCCCAGACGCTCATACCAATATAGTCAACCATTCGGCAGTCTGCTAAGGGTAAACATCAGCCTTGCCGATCAGCACAGAAACACCGGAAGCTCGCTCACAAATTGTCTGCCATCCGCCAGGCGGATTTAGGACAGTCAACGGCCAGGCCATTCTCCATCAACCATCAACCATCCGTCTTGAACATGAAGTGTCAACCATCCAACAGGCTATTTCGGTACAGCCTGCGGACGGCACATTTTCTGCTTACCATCCGGCGCAGTCAGCTAGGGGTAACCATCGGACTGCCCGATCCGCACAGCACTACCAGAGTTTTTATACTTGAAATGTCAGCCATCCGACAGGCATTTTGAGCCAACCATCGAAATAGGCAAAATGTGAGACCGGTTCGATATACCCGTTACTCATGGAATCAAAAATATTTAATAGCCTTCCTGTGTGCCTGAGGTGGACAGCCGAAAAGAATGCAACATTTTTTTAACTCAGCTTTTTATCATCCGATCTTGATGAAAATTTCTGGGCTTATAGATGTTCCGAATATCTCAAAAACTGTGGGAGTTATTTAACATTTTTTATTGTGGGGGCGGGGGTGGGTGTGGCAAAAATATGAAATAAACTTGAT
>JBAMBO010000748.1:0-19948 GCA_037044535.1 Lordiphosa magnipectinata | reverse complement strand
TGTTAGTTTGCGTTCATGCATTTATACTAGCAACACACAGCTACAACATCTGTTGCTGGTTAAAAAAAGGTGAGAGCTAAAATTTTGGAAAATTCACCAAAGACACAATTGTTATACTAAAGTCCCGCCTCAATGGACAAGCGGTTAGTACCCCGCCCATAGAGGTCTAACTTAGACAATGGAATCAATGGAAAACCACTCGATAGAATTTTGTAGGATTTTAAATATATTGAGATGCTGACCAATAAAATGTGCCCTTAAGAGATGGTAAAATGCAACGAAACGAAATAGACCGAATTGCGTTTTCAGTTTTACCAACGAAGCCTTGGTTCGCGGTTTATAGGCATTTTTGTACTAGCAATTGCCTTAGAGCAACATTGACCATTAACCGCATTTCCTTTGACTTTAAAATTATAGTTTTATTTATACATGTCAAAAACATCCTTTACAACATGAAAATGCATCTCTGTGATTCGTTAATGATATAGCGGTTCGCTAATAAATCTAACAGTGTTTGCAGAAATTTTCTTCTAGCTAGACTACCCTAATAGTCCTCATAGAAATTTCTTTCCAATCATTATATTTAGTAGCTAGCAAAGTCATACTGCCGAAATTAAGATGTCTCTGAATCATTGGCAAGGATATATACGATTGCGATTGCCAAGGGCAAATGAATGAAGTTTCTATTCAAATTTGGTTTGCATAGTATGCTTTGAAGCCTTACATTTATTTCAAAATGAGTGAAACCTAATTACACAAGGCAACAAAATCCAACTTTTTTCGACCTCCATCAATGTTTCCAATTTGGGTAGTCCTGGTTCCAAATCTGTCATGAGTTTTTCCACATCACGCTCAGATCCAAGATATAGCGTAAAACGTGAATTTGCATTTCTGATGACCTATTGAATTATGTGGCCGAAATACACGCAAGACTTGGTCTGCTTACCACTTAACCAGTCCTTATTTTGGAGTGGTTTGCATCCCTCATATAATGGGCTCATGCATGTCCTTAAGAGTTGGTACTTGAGAGCCGGAAAACCGCGAAAATTAGTACCATTTTTAGATCCACCTACGAACCGCTCCATATAGACAATAAATCAGACCTAGAAATAGACAGTAGACCAATAGAATGTAACAGGAAGAAGGAATTATTTCCGACCCTAAAAAGTATATATTATATATATTCTTGATCAGCATCAATAGCCGAGTCGATATAGCCATGTCCGTCTCTCTGTCTGTCCGTCTTTCTGTCCGTCTGTATGAACGCACAGATCTCAGAGATGGTAAGAGATAGAGCTTTGACATGTATGGGACATATATTTCTTATACTTGCAGGCAGATTATGTTCATTTTAAATTTTCGCCACGCACCCCCCCGCCAACTCAATTTTGAAAGAAATAAAGATCGGATGAAGATACTCAAGCTATGAGCACAAAAGGGCCATTTAACACCTCCCCGACACAGTCATCTACATTCTCAGGCAAACACATTTCTTATCTTTAAGGTCCCGTTACTTCTAAGTTCTCAGTTCTTCGTCTAATTTTGGTTTATTTTCGCTACAGTGGGACATTTATGTATAACATATTTAAAAATATATTTTTACTGAGAACTATTTTATTTTCCACATTTATCATCAAGATTGCTGAAACGTTTCACTGTGCAGTGTTTAAAAACTTCGACAAGTTTTTGTTTTTTTAACTGCTGCTTAAACTTCTGCTTTGAAACTATCAGTAGTCAGTGTCGAAGCATAAGCAAAACGAGAACGCAAAGCTAATTTCGGCTGGGCCGAAGCTTTAATACTCTTGAATCAGCTCGCTCCAACGGTTAGCGATTTCGACCAAATTTCGCAGATCGTTCCTATAGTAGCTATGTACAAGAAGTAGTCTTCCAATCCGGGTAAAAAAATTTTGGTCCAGCCTTCTCGTTGCAAAATTCTGATCCAGTTTTGTGCACTGATTCCAAAACTGGTTTCGGAAAGCCAACAAGAAACAAGAGCTGATGGACAAAAACCGAAACCAGTTTTGGAATCAGTGCACAAAACTGATGATCATGAGTAAACACACATGATTTCTTGAACGTCGCATAAATGTGACCACTTATAGTCCTCAAGCTGATACGTGCGAAGTACTATTTCCATGGTACAATGTTACTGCAAGTCGCAGTTTCTAAAACACAAACAAATCAAAACACAGAAATTACGCTAGATTAACTATTTGTATGGGTAATTTATACCGAAAATAAAGTTACCATAACAAGAACAAATTACATGTAACAATATTTCGCAGTAAAATTTACTGTAAGAATGGGTAGATTTAACCAACGAAAATGTTTTCTTTGTTTTGAAAATGGGTAAAAAGAGATCTTAAAGTTGTCCATATATACATTTGTATGTAACAACCAAAATTAATCATCTTCGATCCTATAAAGTATTTATATTCTTGATCAACATCATAGGCCGAGTCGATTTAGCCATGTCCGTCTGTCTGCATGAACACGTCGATCTTAGAGACTACACACAAAGAAATCTGCGGTTAAATTCAACCGATATTGTGGATTAGAAATGCGCCAACACACAAAGTAGGTAAAATTAACCAAATTGTATAGTAACTTTCTCGTAAACCATTACGTAAAGGGAACTTTTGCTGTAGTAAATCAAACTGAAAATATCGTTTAGAAATGCGCCAACCCACAAAATTAGTAATATTAACCGATGCGTACAGTAAGTAAATTTTCTTACTGTGTGTACAGTAATTTTACCATAAAAATAGTAATTTAACAGCTGTTACTCAACTGAAGAAAAGTAGGGTTGGATACTATTTTCGCTGTCACAAGTTGCCAATCTACTTGAGCTCATCATCATCCCAGACCGGAGAAGAGGCAACCTTAATACCCCCACCACCCACCAATTTTGGTTCTGAAACAATTGTTTGAATTAAACATATTTTTATTTTATTTGAAAAATTTTTACTTACTTGGGGGGGATTCGAACTCTGGGCCCTTGGACTGAACACGATTGGACGGACGTCTTTACCAGTTACGCTACTGCGCGCGTTAATAGAAACGCGTCTAACATATTACTTGAATTGAATCTGCCTAAACACATGCAAGAAAAATTTCTTAAATGTCGCATAAATGAGACCACTAGTAATTCTCAAGTTCAAATTCAGTGAAAGTACAATATAAATATAAGGGTCAAACTGAAATTTTCTCAATCAACAATTTTCGCGGTTAGATTTACTGTCGGTAGAGTTAGTCAGTGAAGCAACAAAATTCATTTAATAAGTTATACTATTTGTGCGGTAAGATTTACTTGTGGGTACAGTTAATTGCTGCAAAAACAAAGTATGAGATGAAAAAATCACGTCAGAGTCACTATTTCTATGGTAAAGTTACTGTAGTAGCAGTAACTTATTAAAACCACAAAATATGCGAAAATATATTTGTAGTTAAATTTACTTAAAGTACAGTTGTTAAATGCAACAACAAAACACGTGCTAAAATAAATACGTGAAACTTAGAATTTCTTCGGTAGATTTTACTGTTAGCACAGTTACCAAACAACAACAAAACCACATGCATAAAAAAATTGGAAAAAAGTTACTGTCAGCGTAGTTAATTTTACCCACCAAATTTTTTTGTGTGTTTAAGAGATAGAGCCACTAACATTTTTCATGTAGGTACCTAGAACTTTTTTAGCCTGTGATATGAAGAATAACAAAAAAAAATTGTACGATAAATATCCGCATATTGGTGTTTGGATAGACACTTTGTTAGCACTATATTTAATGTAAAAGCTGAGAGTTCTAGACAGTAAGGTCCCAAGATACAGGCAGACAAAAAGGCATACGTAACGTGACATAATACGGAAGTGCGTTTTGTCTGCTTTCACAAGAGTAAATCCCTGCGGAATGCATTCGAGTTTTTTAATACAACTAACTTTAATATGATCTGCAATGATGTAGCTATATATTTATGCTGATTTGCTCAAAAATAAATGTTGCTTTTTTTTGAGTAACGGGTATATCGAAGTCGGTCAGAGCCGACTTTAACTTACGCTCTCCTTTTTTTGCTTATTCTGGTTGTAAGGTTTGATACCTGGGATCTAAGAAAACGCATGCAAGAACAGGCGGATTTTCCACCGATGCGTAGCTGACGAAGTATTTGCAGCTATTTGTCGTCAAGCTCATATGTCTCCTTTCGCAATACCTTCGTTGATGTCCATGATGGAGTTGTCAGTGGCACGTTCTGCTATTTGCGCTGTCAGGCTTTGCGTATACAGACCAATATAATGTGCTCAGATTACGACTCGACTATTCTCTACGTAACTCAATACCCATATATGGGTGCCTGGACATCGCAACATAAAAGGAAATGAGTCTGCGGACAAACTGGTCAGAATAGGTCGAGCTCCTTTCAGAGAAGAGCACGATAGGGATGCCTATGGCGACATATAAGCTTCACACAAAAGCAGAAACACTTCGTCGCGCTACGAATCGGTGGAAAAACCTTTCCTCCTGTGCAGTAGCGAGGCTTACGTGGTCAACATTCGACCAAAGACGTACTAACACACTTTTACGTCACAGAAGAGACCACACATCACTTCTGGTGGGGACCCTCTCGGGTCACTGTCTTATTGGCAGACACGCAGCACGGCTAGGCGTCACTTTCCATGACTTCAGCAGAAGTTGCGGATACGAAGAAGAGGAGGAATCGGTACAACACCTTCTTTGCCATTGCCCCGCCTTGAGTAGAAGGAGACTCCTGACACTTGGTCAACCTCTGCTACTCAACCTCTCGGAGACATCCGGGCTAGAGATCCCAGCTCTACTCAAATTCATTCTGTTCACACAATGGTTCAGTAACGAGGACCCCCCTAGATTTAAAAAGGGTAATAGGGAATAAATATGTCATCGCAATGGGCCCAATGTGGCCTAAGTGGGAGAGCGACTTGTCGCTCTCAGCCATCGCAACCTAACTTAACCAAATTCCGTAAAATTCTCCCAAAACTAAATTCCAGCTTTACAGTCCATTTGTTTTCGGTTCCAAAAATATAGGTACTGGGATACCGGTAAACAAAAGTAAAAATATCGGTTCCGGTTCTGGTTCTGAGTTTTAATCGGTTACACAAGGTAACAAAATTAAACTTTTTCCAGTATATTGAAGGGTTTTTGGTGATTCTATATGATTTTCGTGTGCTGAACACGAATCTGTTTTCAGAAATGGTCCATCACGTCGGGATTTTTCGTAATTCGAGCTTAAAATTGCAAAAATTCATATTTTTACCCTTTTTAGACCCGTTTTGTGGGGAACCTATACTTTTGTTTTGACTTTACTTTACTGTTTTTGCTAGGCCTGCTTTTCATTTTAAAATAATATGAATATACTTCAGACAGGACATCGGTGTTTTTGCTCGGATCTTATTCTGCTTTTTTTGTACAGAATAGATAGATTTTGGCGGTTGAAAAGGGTAGGCAGAGCAATTTTCAAAATCTAAAACAAACTTGTTCTAGGTACCTACATGAAAAATGTTGTGGCTCTATCTCTTAAACACACAAAAAAATTTGGTGGGTAAAATTAACTACGCTGACAGTAACTTTTTTCCAATTTTTTTATGCATGTGGTTTTGTTGTTGTTTGGTAACTGTGCTAACAGTAAAATCTACCGAAGAAATTCTAAGTTTCACGTATTTATTTTAGCACGTGTTTTGTTGTTGCATTTAACAACTGTACTTTAAGTAAATTTAACTACAAATATATTTTCGCATATTTTGTGGTTTTAATAAGTTACTGCTACTACAGTAACTTTACCATAGAAATAGTGACTCTGACGTGATTTTTTCATCTCATACTTTGTTTTTGCAGCAATTAACTGTACCCACAAGTAAATCTTACCGCACAAATAGTATAACTCATTAAATGAATTTTGTTGCTTCACTGACTAACTCTACCGACAGTAAATCTAACCGCGCAAATTGTTGATTGAGAAAATTTCAGTTTGACCCTTATATTTATATTGTACTTTTACTGAATTTGAACTTGAGAATTACTAGTGCACACAAAGAAATCTGCGGTTAAATTTAACCGATATTGTGGGTTAGAAATGCGCCAACCCACAAAGTAGGCAAAATTAACCAAATTTTATAGTAACTTTCTCGTAAACCATTACGTAAAGAGAACTTTTGCTGTAGTAAATCTAACCGAAATTCTCGTTTAGAAATGCGCCAACCCACAAAATTAGTAATATTGACCGATGTTCACAGTTAGTACTTTTTTATTTACATTATTATTACATTTAAGAAATTTTTCTTGCATGTGTTTAGGCAGATTCAATTCAAGTAATATGTTAGACGCGTTTCTATTAAAGCGCGCAGTAGCGTAACTGGTAAAGACGTCCGTCCAATCGTGTTCAGTCCAAGGGCCCAGAGTTCAAATCCCCCCCGAAGTAAGTAAAAATTTTTCAAATAAAATAAAAATATGTTTAATTCAAACAATTGTTTCAGAACCAAAATTGGTGGGTGGGGGTGTTAAGGTTGCCTCTTCTCCGGTCTGGGATGATGATGAGCTCAAGTAGATTGGCAACTTGTGACAGCGAAAATAGTATCCAACCCTACTTTTCTTCAGTTGAGTAACAGCTGTTAAATTACTATTTTTATGGTAAAATTACTGTACACACAGTAAGAAAATTTACTTACTGTACGCATCGGTTAATATTACTAATTTTGTGGGTTGGCGCATTTCTAAACGATATTTTCAGTTTGATTTACTACAGCAAAAGTTCCCTTTACGTAATGGTTTACGAGAAAGTTACTATACAATTTGGTTAATTTTACCTACTTTGTGTGTTGGCGCATTTCTAATCCACAATATCGGTTGAATTTAACCGCAGATTTCTTTGTGTGTAGTCTCTAAGATCGACGTGTTCATGCAGACAGACGGACATGGCTAAATCGACTCGGCCTATGATGTTGATCAAGAATATAAATACTTTATAGGATCGAAGATGATTAATTTTGGTTGTTACATACAAATGTATATATGGACAACTTTAAGATCTCTTTTTACCCATTTTCAAAACAAAGAAAACATTTTCGTTGGTTAAATCTACCCATTCTTACAGTAAATTTTACTGCGAAATATTGTTACATGTAATTTGTTCTTGTTATGGTAACTTTATTTTCGGTATAAATTACCCATACAAATAGTTAATCTAGCGTAATTTCTGTGTTTTGATTTGTTTGTGTTTTAGAAACTGCGACTTGCAGTAACATTGTACCATGGAAATAGTACTTCGCACGTATCAGCTTGAGGACTATAAGTGGTCACATTTATGCGACGTTCAAGAAATCATGTGTGTTTACTCATGATCATCAGTTTTGTGCACTGATTCCAAAACTGGTTTCGGTTTTTGTCCATCAGCTCTTGTTTCTTGTTGGCTTTCCGAAACCAGTTTTGGAATCAGTGCACAAAACTGGATCAGAATTTTGCAACGAGAAGGCTGGACCAAAATTTTTTTACCCGGATTGGAAGACTACTTCTTGTACATAGCTACTATAGGAACGATCTGCGAAATTTGGTCGAAATCGCTAACCGTTGGAGCGAGCTGATTCAAGAGTATTAAAGCTTCGGCCCAGCCGAAATTAGCTTTGCGTTCTCGTTTTGCTTATGCTTCGACACTGACTACTGATAGTTTCAAAGCAGAAGTTTAAGCAGCAGTTAAAAAAACAAAAACTTGTCGAAGTTTTTAAACACTGCACAGTGAAACGTTTCAGCAATCTTGATGATAAATGTGGAAAATAAAATAGTTCTCAGTAAAAATATATTTTTAAATATGTTATACATAAATGTCCCACTGTAGCGAAAATAAACCAAAATTAGACGAAGAACTGAGAACTTAGAAGTAACGGGACCTTAAAGATAAGAAATGTGTTTGCCTGAGAATGTAGATGACTGTGTCGGGGAGGTGTTAAATGGCCCTTTTGTGCTCATAGCTTGAGTATCTTCATCCGATCTTTATTTCTTTCAAAATTGAGTTGGCGGGGGGGTGCGTGGCGAAAATTTAAAATGAACATAATCTGCCTGCAAGTATAAGAAATATATGTCCCATACATGTCAAAGCTCTATCTCTTACCATCTCTGAGATCTGTGCGTTCATACAGACGGACAGAAAGACGGACAGACAGAGAGACGGACATGGCTATATCGACTCGGCTATTGATGCTGATCAAGAATATATATAATATATACTTTTTAGGGTCGGAAATAATTCCTTCTTCCTGTTACATTCTATTGGTCTACTGTCTATTTCTAGGTCTGATTTATTGTCTATATGGAGCGGTTCGTAGGTGGATCTAAAAATGGTACTAATTTTCGCGGTTTTCCGGCTCTCAAGTACCAACTCTTAAGGACATGCATGAGCCCATTATATGAGGGATGCAAACCACTCCAAAATAAGGACTGGTTAAGTGGTAAGCAGACCAAGTCTTGCGTGTATTTCGGCCACATAATTCAATAGGTCATCAGAAATGCAAATTCACGTTTTACGCTATATCTTGGATCTGAGCGTGATGTGGAAAAACTCATGACAGATTTGGAACCAGGACTACCCAAATTGGAAACATTGATGGAGGTCGAAAAAAGTTGGATTTTGTTGCCTTGTGTAATTAGGTTTCACTCATTTTGAAATAAATGTAAGGCTTCAAAGCATACTATGCAAACCAAATTTGAATAGAAACTTCATTCATTTGCCCTTGGCAATCGCAATCGTATATATCCTTGCCAATGATTCAGAGACATCTTAATTTCGGCAGTATGACTTTGCTAGCTACTAAATATAATGATTGGAAAGAAATTTCTATGAGGACTATTAGGGTAGTCTAGCTAGAAGAAAATTTCTGCAAACACTGTTAGATTTATTAGCGAACCGCTATATCATTAACGAATCACAGAGATGCATTTTCATGTTGTAAAGGATGTTTTTGACATGTATAAATAAAACTATAATTTTAAAGTCAAAGGAAATGCGGTTAATGGTCAATGTTGCTCTAAGGCAATTGCTAGTACAAAAATGCCTATAAACCGCGAACCAAGGCTTCGTTGGTAAAACTGAAAACGCAATTCGGTCTATTTCGTTTCGTTGCATTTTACCATCTCTTAAGGGCACATTTTATTGGTCAGCATCTCAATATATTTAAAATCCTACAAAATTCTATCGAGTGGTTTTCCATTGATTCCATTGTCTAAGTTAGACCTCTATGGGCGGGGTACTAACCGCTTGTCCATTGAGGCGGGACTTTAGTATAACAATTGTGTCTTTGGTGAATTTTCCAAAATCTTAGTGAGAGAGAGAGAGAGAGAGAGAGAGAGTGAAACTTAGAGATGAGCGCGTATAACTCGTGAGCAAATGCGAGCTGCGACGTTTTAGCTCTCACCTTTTTTTAACCAGCAACAGATGTTGTAGCTGTGTGTTGCTAGTATAAATGTGCCCATTAAACGCGAACTTGACGTGCTCAAAAAAAACTGGGTATGAGGTATTGCTCCCTGATGCCTTTAGTTTCATAAAATATTGGTCCCGTTCCCAAGCAATTTTGAGTGTTCCACTGTGTTATATAATAAACATTTCATTTTCAATAATCTCAAAATTTGCTATGGTAACACAGTTCTCCAAATTCAGACTATTTGGGAGTATCCCGAGCATCTTATAGCCTATTTCCACAGGCTTCATTTCTTATCATTTCTAAAAATTATGCTGTTTCCATTGACAAATCGTCATCTTTTTGACACTCGCAATGCCACGTTGACAAAAGCAGCTGAATGGTTTGATTTAAACAACAGGCGCCACCTTCAAACTCACGGGGACTTTTTACAATATTTAGACAAAAAATGACATACCCGTCAGGAAAGCAGTTACGCAGGCGAACGCATTGTTATCGCCCTGAATTATCAGTAAAAAGCTAAATCCACAACATTTTTTTTACTAATTTGATTTAATTTAAACAAAATTGCGCCTAGTTTTTAAATTCAAATCAACAGTTTATTGGTGATGACACTTCAAATTTCCAGAGAGTAACGAGCAGTGTCAGAGAGTAGCGAGTCCTTTTTAAAAAAATACCAAATTCCTTCGTGGGGAATGCCATCATTTTTGAGAAATGAAGGGCAAAATGCAACAACAATTTGTATGGAAGAAATTATATCATTTTCTTCATTTCTTGTCATTTCAAGAAACGAAGCTTCATTTGTTTGGTGGGAAGAGGCTATTAAACTAATTCCTGCTTGTCTACCCGTGCTGAATACGAGTTGGCATGTCAAAGTCATACCTTAGTTTCCGTTTCCAAGATATTGGCGATTAACCAATTTTCCGACTTTCTAGCGTTCTAGAACTTTTGTAGGCCGCACTAAGCATCAATTGCTGATTTTATGCAGCCTCTAGGAGCCTCTGGATTCCCACCCTTATAGCAGTTAACTTAATATTGGCGTAACTAAATATTTTTTTTTGTCTTAGGTAATCGCATAACGCCATCAAATGCTTCGATGCAATTAACAATCGATATTTAATCTTTCCAAAATTTAGTCCCTATTATTGAGTTGTTTGGCAAGCATATTCACCTCGTCTTCATTTATCGAGATCAAAGAATTATCCGTTATGCTTTCATCAACTTTTTGGATTTTGTTATACATTAAATCACCATTGTATAAATGTGTTTTATAGCCTATTTCCACCAAAGAAATAAAGCTTCTTTTCTTGAAAAACATAAAGCTCCGTCAGATGTACTGGCTAATCGGACGACATTCAAAACTTAAAACTAGAAATAAACTCCTGCTGTAGAAGACCATCCTTAAACTCGTATGGACTTACTGCATCCAGCTGTAGGGCACGGCCTCCACATCAACAGGATACAGAGATTCCAGAGCAAGGCCATAAGAATAGCGGCTGAAGCCCCCTACCTAACCACAAACATAGAGCTTCACAGGGAGCTTAACATTCCATGGGTGGCCGAGGAGATAACTCGATTCAGCCAAAAACACATGCAGAGGCTGTCAGACCACCCCAACAGCCTGGCCATAAACCTGCTAGACAATAGTCTTATCAAAAGGCGACTCAAGCGTTTTCACCCTCTGGACCTTCCATTCAGAGAACCAGGCTAGCTAGCATATCACTCCATAATCCCCTCTCCTTCATCCCACAAACCACTACAGCATTCATAACCCACTCATTATCATTCTCATTATCACTGTCACCTTCACTTTCATCTTCATTTCATTTCAACCTCACTCCCTCACTAGTTACACAATTGTAAAAATCATAAACAACAAAATGTAATAACTTTGTATATGCCAAGGAAAAATAATACAATTTAATGATTGTCCCCGTAAGGACAGACTTTAAATAAACACAAAACAGAAAAAAAAAATTTCTTGAACTGACAAAAAATTAAGAACATTATATAATTTCTTCCATACAAATTGTTGTTGCATTTTGCCCTTCATTTCTCAAAAATGATGGCATTCCCCACGAAGGAACTTGGTATTTTTTAAAAAAGTACTCGCTACTCTCAGGCACTACTTGTTACTCTCTGGAAATAGAAAGTGTCATCACTAATAAACTGTTGATTTGAATTTAAAAGCTAGGCGCAATTTTGTTTAAAATATAAATTAGTCAAAAAAAGTTGTGAATTTAGCTTTCTGCTGATAATTCAGGGCGATAACAATGCGTTCGCCCCGCGTAATTGCTGTCCTGACGGGTATGTCGTTTTTGGGTAAAAATTGCAAATTTGCTTAAATCAAACCATTCAGCTGTTTTTGTCCACGTGGTATTGCGAATGTCAAAACGATGAAGATTTGTCAATGGAAACAGCATCATTTTTATACCCGTTACTCGTAGAGTAAAAGGGTATACTAAAGTCGTGCAAATGTATGTAACAGGGAGAAGGAATCATTTCCGACCACATAAAGTATATATATTCTTGATCAGCATCAACAGCCGAGTCGATATGGCCATGTCGGTCTGTACGTCTGTCTGTATGAACACTTAAATCTCAAAGACTAGAAAAGCTAGAGCAACCAAATTTGAAAAGTAGACTTTTATTTTCTGCACGCAGATCAAGTTTATTTCAAATTTTTGCCACGCCCACCCCGGCCCCCACAATAAAAAATGTTGAATAGCTCCTACAATTTTTGAGATATCGATCTCAAATTTAAATCCGATATTTATACTCGCAACATCTACACACAAAGAAGACTGCGGTTAAATTCAACCGATATTGTGGGTTAGAAATGCGCCAACCCACAAAATAGGTAAAATGAACCAAATTGTATAGTAACTTTCTCGTAAACCATTGCGTAAAGAGAACTTTTGCTGTAGTAAATCTAACTGAAAATATCGTTTAGAAATGCGCCAACCCACAAAATATACAATAAAGTAAGTAAATTTTCTTACTGTGTGTACAGTAATTTTACCATAAAAATAGTAATTTAACAGCTGTTACTCAACTGAAGAAAAGTAGGGTTGGATGCTATTTTCGCTGTCACAAGTTGCCAATCTACTTGAGCTCATCATCATCCCAGACCAGAAGAGGCAACCTTAATACCCCCACCACCCACCAGTTTTGGTTCTGAAACAATTCTTCGAATTAAACATATTTTTATTTTATTTGAAAAATTTTTACTTACTTGGGGGGGGATTCGAACTCTGGGCCCTTGGACTGAACACGATTGGACGGACGTCTTTACCAGTTACGCTACTGCGCGCGTTAATAGAAACGCGTCTAACATATTACTTGAATTGAATCTGCCAAAACACATGCAAGAAAAATTTCTTAAATGTCGCATAAATGAGACCACTAGTAATTCTCAAGTTCAAATTCAGTGAAAGTACAATATAAATATAAGGGTCAAACTGAAATTTTCTCAATCAATAATTTTCGCGGTTAGATTTACTGTCGGTAGAGTTAGTCAGTGAAGCAACAAAATTCATTTAATAAGTTATACTATTTGTGCGGTAAGATTTACTTGTGGGTACAGTTAATTGCTGCAAAAACAAAGTATGAGATGAAAAAATCACGTCAGAGTCACTATTTCTATGGTAAAGTAACTGTAGTAGCAGTAACTTATTAAAACCACAAAATATGCGAAAATATATTTGTAGTTAAATTTACTTAAAGTACAGTTGTTATGTAAATGCAACAACAAAACACGTGCTAAAATAAATACGTGAAACTTAGAATTTCTTCGGTAAATTTTACTGTTAGCACAGTTACCAAACAACAACAAAACCACATGCATAAAAAAATTGGAAAAAAGTTTACTGTCAGCGTAGTTAATTTTACCCACCAAATTTTTTTGTGTGTATAAGCCCTTAAATTTTTATCAAGATCGGATAATAAATAGCCGAGTTAAAAAAATGTTGCATACTTTTTGGCTGTCCCACCTCAGGTAAACAGGAGGGCTATTAAACATTTCTTTTCATGAGTAACGGGTATATCGAAGTCGGTCAGAGCCGACTTTAACTTACGCTCTCCTTTTTTTGCTTATTCTGGTTGTAAGGTTTGATACCTGGGATCTAAGAAAACGCATGCAAGAACAGGCGGATTTTCCAATGCGTTGACAAATACGAAGCTATGTCGTCCTCATTTTTTTTACTTCGTGGGAAGCAGGGCACGCGCTTTTCGCACTTGCTAACGACCAAATAATGTGCTCAGATTTCGCTCACTATTCTCTAGTAACTCAATACCTTACTGAAATGAACCGAACCGAATCATTATATTTTGCGGTTTTTGGTTCGGTTCAGCATTTTTAAAACACCGGTTCGGCTTACGGTTCGGTTCACGAGTGCAAAACAGCGGTTCGGTTCGGCTCAGAGTTGGTTTGCATCCCCGCGTAATACCATTATACATATGGATTTTAATAAAAATCTAACATGCGCCTTTAAAGATATTTAAGGATTTAGGTTTGACCCTTTCTGGAGGTACCTTAAATAAGAGTACGATTGAACTAAATTTTAATACTCTGTTCCACGTCTGCTTCCGCCCCCGAAATTTGGAAAAAATAACTTCATATCTTCCAAGATTTTGAACATAGATGGTTCGTACCATTTACAGATATTTAGAAATTAAGATTATTTATCGATCTGACAAAGGAATAATAATATCAGCGGATTAACAATACTCAAGTTATGAACAAAAAAAAAGTTCGCTGCCGCAGCGCCGCTTTAAGCTGCTACTGCATGTACAGAGTATATTACAGTCAGGCTTGATCGACTTTCTCATTTTGTTAAATTTGCGTTCCCAATGACCCTATTTGTATTTGCTGAATTTTGTACATTTTATCTTGAACCATTAAAAAATAAGTCAAAGTTGTTGTCGGGGTGTGTTGCAAGTACAAAACTACCTATAGAACGCGAACCTAGGCTTTATTTGAAAAACTTAGTATGAGGAGATGCTTACAGAAGGGTGACATGACACAAAGCCCACGGCCATAAAGCCTATATTGAAATAGTCCATAGTAGTCAGTGATTGGAAAGGTGCTCATTTTTCTTACCTAGGTAAGGTACAAGGTAAATGTTATATTATACAATATATCTAGGTAAGGTACAAGGTAAATGTTAAAAAATATACCTAGGTAAGGTAAAAGGTATCAGGAATTTCCAGTACCTGGTTAAAGGTAAAGGTACAAAAAGGTTCTATTAAATTTAAAAGCATGGTTAATTCATTTTTATTAGTAATGAATATTGAAAACAAATCAAAACAACCTTACTTGGGTACAACTATTTTTGAATCATACAATCCAAAAATAAGATTTTAAAAGGGAACATTATGATTTTAAGTGATGTAATATTATTAAAATGTTTCTTATATACCATCTCACTTTTTTCGAGACCTTGTCTTTTTTTCCGTCAGCTAGTCTGTTTCTTTTTGGTGTAAGTATTTGGCCTCCACATTTTTATTTTACTAATAAAAATACATTACAAATATTTGTATACTTAATCATAGATTCAAAAGAATTGCTAATATCGGCAAGATAAGTTAAGGCTACCATTTCAATATTAGAATTTTCATAACAATTCTCTCATTCCAGAGTCATTTGTATTTAAACTCTCATTGACAACAGTTAATGTGTTACTTAAAGTAAAGTAGGCAGCAAAAATCCTAAAGAAATACAAAATTTTTCGCCCTGCAGAAGATCAATTGGCCTTAGCGAAAATGTCAGTAACATTATTCAATTCTTTTAGTGAATTGTTTAGCACAGAGGCTAAACACAATCTATGTAGGTTGTGCTAAGCACAACCTACTGTCTTTTATTCAATTAATACAGTGTACTTTACATTGAATTATTATCTTTGCCGACAGCGGCTCGAATTTTCATTTACTCATCATTAGATGAATCTCTGGTCATCGACGCCACATTTGCCTATCGATATCGCTGCTGCGATACATACTAATTATTGCTTGGCTCCCTTGCTTCACGAGCAGGCTGATCAACTGGTCAAGCTTTGACCAATATCTTCCTGTCGTTCGGAAGTTCGCCGGTCGGCTGGAGAATGTCAGAAATTTTTTTGTTTTTCTATTTCATATACATTTGATTCTATACTAATGTATATGGGGGGTAATCTCCGCAACATTATTAATTTTACTTTTCTACTTCTTTTATATGTGTTTTATGTATTTGAAATTTTTTTTTTATACTCTGTACCGAAGGTACATAGAGTATATTAAGTTTGTGCAGAAGTATGTAACAGGGAGAAGGAATCGTTTCCGACCCTATATATATATATACTTATATTCTTGATCAGCATCAACAGCCGGTTCGATATAGCCATGTCCGTCTGTCTGTCTGTCCGTCTGTCCGTCCGTCCGTATGAACGAAGAGATCTCAGAGATGGTAAGATATATAGGTTTGACATGTATGGGGCTTATATTTCTTATACTTGCAGGCAGATCAAGTTTATTTTCAATTTTTGCCACGCCCCGTCCAGCCCCCGGAATTTGGAAAAATACGTGTATCTTCCACAGTTACCTCGTAACTTCTAGAGATATCTAGTAATCAACATTTTTTATCGATTTGCTGAAGGAATGATAAAGATCGGATGAACGATACTCAAGTTATGAGCAAAAAACGGCCAGTAAACACCCCCCACCCCCCCACCCATCTCCACAGCATTCTATTGAACGGCAATCTTAGTGAGAGAGAGAGAGAGAGAGAGAGAGAGTGAAACTTAGAGATGAGCGCGTATAACTCGTGAGCAAATGCGAGCTGCGACGTTAAGGATACAGAGTATGTTATAGTCGGGCTTGACCGACTTTCTTTCTTGTTTTTTTTATAATATATAAAATAAATTTACTGGGATTTGATCTCGGGGCTGTTTGCTTCTCAGTCGAATGCTAATTCGCTAGGCAAACTAAATGAGCTATATATTTATACCCTTGCAAAGGGCGTTATAATTTTGCCCAGGAGCTTGCAACGCATAGAAATATTTATTTCCGACCCCATAAACTATATATATTCTTGATCAGGGCGACGAGCTGAGTCGATTAAGGTCTGTCCGTCTGTCTGTCTGTTTCTACGCGAACTAGTCCCTCAGTTTTGGAGCTATCGAGCTGAAACTTTTCACAGAGTCTTCTTTTGACTGCACGCTGCTAATATGTCGTAACCGCCCGGATCGGATGACTACTTCTTGTAGCTGCCATAGGAACGATCGGTCGAAAAGTCAGTTTTAGTGAGAAAAACTTTTTTGTTTTCAATTTTAGCGTTCCTAAACTTGGCCGTTATTAATATTTTATGTAAAACAGATGTGCGAATTTTGGTCGATATCAAATGACTATATCTTATTGTTGCCATATTACAGCTCGGTCGGGAAATGTGTCCCTTTTTGGTACCTTCGGAACGGGAACGGATTCTATTTTTAAGCAATGCTCCTGTTTAACCCTTTTTGGTCTACACTTGTAGTAGGTCCACTTTGAAAGTTACTTTTCAAGTAAAAAAAATGTATGATATTTGGCAGTCGTGTTTTGATTTATATGGAAGCGTTTTTAAACTCTGACAGTAAAAAACAACATTTGCAAGGGTATAAAAACTTTGGCACAGACGAAGTTAGCTTGTCCTTCTCGTTTTGAAATATTTTATAAATTTACTACTTAAATATTTCTTACCAAAAAACAAATTGAGTTATCTTTTTATTTATCCGTAACGGAAAGATTTCGCGTTCGCATTTAAAAAACAAGAAAGAAAGTCGGTCAAGCCCGACTGTAACATACTCTGTACCAGAGTTCCCCAGCGATAGCCCCTGGGGCACGAACATACTCGCCGATTCACACCGAATGCTTGCCGAAGTCATGCATCACTGTGTGTTAGAGAGAGACACAGTCACATTTTTGCGCTCTCTGCTTGGGGAACCCTGCTCTGTACCCTTACCTCCAGTGTTGCCAACTTTTCATTGAAAAACAAGAAAGAAAGTCGGTCAAGCCCGACTATAACATACTCTGTACCCTTACACTCGCATTTGCTCACGAGTCAAACGGCCAGTTAACACCCGCCACCCCCGCCACCCATAACCACAACGTTCCGTTCAAGAGAAGCAATCTTAGTGAAAGAGAGAGAGAGAGAGAGAAACTATTAGAGCGCACAACGCGGTGCGCTCTCTCTCTCTCGCTCTCTCTCTCTCTCTCTTACTAAGATTGCCTCTATTGAACGGTTATGGTATGTTGCTGTGGTTATGGGTGGGGGGGTGGTAGGTGTTAACTGGCCGTTTTTTGCTCATAACTTGAGTATCGTTCATCCGATCTTTATCATTCCTTCAGCAAATCGATAAAAAATGTTGATTACTAGATATCTCTAGAAGGTACGAGGTAACTGTGGAAGATACACGTATTTTTCCAAATTGCGGGGGCGGGAGGGCGCGTATCAAAAATTGAAAATAAACTTAATCTGCCTGCAAGTATAAGAAATATATGTCCCATACATGTCAAACCTCTATTTCTTACCATCTCTGAGATCTCTTCGTTCATACGGACAGACGGACAGACGGACATGGCTATATCGACTCGGAAGTAATATACTCTATGTACCTTAGGTACAGAGAAAGCTGGATTTGAATGGATGGTGAAAAAAGCTGAAAAATTTGAAGAAAAAAGCAAGGAAAAAGCGGAATTTTCAATAACATTTAAATCTTTGTTTTTTATATATTTTAAATGATACTGCTATTTATAGGTACATATATATTACATATATTAATTTATAGCACGTCCAATATCTTATCTACTTCTACTGTTTCCTCCTGAGATTCATTCTCATACGCAGATCCCGTTCCTATTATCCGCAGGAAATTTTTATACATACACATCATAAGTGCATTTCAATTATAATCACGGTTGCCAAGTTTGGTGTTTGTGCACCAAAAATTGTGTTTTTTGTTGGTGCACTGGCACATTTTTATTGGAGTTGGCTCTTTTGCATGGAGCCCGAAAAGACATAGAAATTAAAAAAATTCCAAAAATTCAGCAAAGTAAGACCAGATATATTTAGGTAAATGGTTTAATATCTTCTCTTAAGAAAATCGTAGAATTGTGTTGGATAATTTATTTTAAAGCTAAGAAATAGTACCGTCAAAACAAAAGTAAGCTCCTTTACAAAACGCCCCTATAAAAGTTCCAAATAGGCATTCTAAGTTACTTTAATACCAAATTACCGAAAATCTAGACTGGATGGACCATTTTCGAAAACAGATTCGTGTTCAACACACCAAAATCATCTAGAATCACCACCAACCCTTCAATATACTGGAAATTGTTGCATAGTGTAATTCTTAAAAACTTTGTTACACACTCTTATAGATATAATTTGGAACTTAGACACAACATATTTGCTATCCATATATTGGATAAGAAAATCCACTATTTTATAAGTTAAGAAAAGGTGCGTGAGTTTTACTTGGAGTTGGCTCGGCAAATTGTTGCAAAACTCGAATTTGATTTAGTTTCAAATATTATACTTTGCAAGGAGTTGAGTACGAGTACAGAGCCACATTATGTCTAGTCTGTAAAATGCATAGAAATATAGAGAAGTAACTGATCTTAGAGTATGATTTATGTATGTAAGCAATTAAAATATTGACTGTTTAGTTTTTATAATGTAATAAAATCTGTGGCAATAAGGAATAAAAGCAGAAGTGTGTTTTCCGTATTTTTAGGAAGCCATTATTAACTTTAAGGGCCGATTTCACATCTTTTACAAAGCACTAACTGTCTCTCAAGTAAACTCTCAAGTAACAGAGAAAATTCAAAGTTTATCTGGCAAAAAGCAGCTATATAGGAGATGAGAAATCGGCCCTTAACGATATGGTAATAAAGTGCTCGTTCGTAAAGTGGAAACTTTTTACAGATAGGAAGATTTATTTCTTTAAGTATACTCGAATAAATCATTTTAATAAGATCAAGATGTTATTTTAGTATTTTGACATAGAGACCAATACTTATTAAGAATTCTCAAGACTTATGATGTCCTGTTGGCTCTTTTTTTAATGAAAATGGGTCTTTTTTAAATTTTTTTTTGGTGTAATTTAATATTTTCAAGTGGCCACCGTGATTATAATATATACAAAACAAAATAATAAATTATTATGAAATAATTACATACCTAGAAGTTTGGTTACACTAATGTCCGTTGACTCATCTATTTGGAGACTGAACTTTGAGTCCCCTATATCGGCTCGCAAGTCCTCTAAAAAATGCCGTCCTAAAACATTTTTTATGATTTTAATGCACTTGCTCTGGCGCAAGCCGTAGTGTCAGTGGAATCATTTTCGACCATATAAAGTATATATATTCTTGATCAGCATCAACAGCCGAGTCGATATAGCCATGTCCGTCTGTCCGTCCGTCTGTATAAACACCTAGATCTCAGAGACTAGAAGAGCTGAAGCAACTAAATTTGATATGTAGGCTCCTATTGTCTGCACGCAG